>JAJOZX010002175.1:167500-729084 GCA_023014485.1 Bathynomus jamesi
ATGATCTTTGAGAATGCGTTTCAAGCCACTATTAAATTATTTGATGACGTCATCCTGCGGGTTCTTCCTAAGTTTGCTGTATGTGGCGGGGTCCTGGAGAAGCTCGTTCATCTTTCCGATGTAGTCCACTTTGTCCATAATAACTATGGTGTTAGCCTTGTCTGCTTTAGTAATATGGAGCTCCCCATCTTTTTTTAATTGTGAGAGGCCATCGCGAAAACGTTTAGGAAAGTTATCTTCGTAATTACCATTCGCCGCACTATAAACGAGGCCTTTAACTATGTTAAACAAATACTGAGGGAGATTACACTGTTTTTCAAAACACGCGAGACTGTAACAAATTTGTAAAGCCGAAGGTTTTTTAACAATAAAAAAGGACATACCATATCCAAGGGCACTTTTTGCATCGTCACTAATGTTTTTCGAAGAAAGGTTCAAAACACACTTTGAGCTTGCTTTTTTACTCCACTGACTATTTCGAATGAGACTTTTAATTTTCCGATCCAAAATGTTACGAAGTGAAGTAGTTCTCCGACGCAACTCGTTGTAAATTTCATCAAACAAAGGTTGGATCCACGGTTGGGGAATAACGGTTACAAAATTATGTTTGGTGATGTTTAAATTTTTGAAGGCGGACCACTCATTTTGTCTGGTGACTTCAATATGTTTCTTTAAAATTAATCTGCTGAAGTTGTTGAACGGATGGTCGTCAATTTGTCTGAGGCGAATCGGACGCAGGGATTTGGGAAGAACTTGCTCCTCTAGACAGTTAGTAAGAAACTTTCGTCGGATACGAATTGCATGCCCCTTCATTAATGTAGAAGAAAACACGGACACAAACGGAGACAAGAGAGGGAACAGCAAGCCGAAGGAACGCGTGGTGTTCATTTTTGTGTTTCCTTTCATTCGTGGTTTTATTCATCATATATATATATATATTTTTGTGTTTCGTTTCATTCGTGGTTTTATTCATCATATATATATATATATATATATATATATATATATATATATACAGTGTTGGGCACGTTAATCCGATAACAGTTAATTAACGAAGTTAACTTTTTTTAACGGACTATTAACGGAAGTTAATTTCCATTTATCGTTATCGGACCAGTTAACTTCCGATAACTCGATATTTAGTCTGTTAAAGTCCGTTAACACATTAACTGCGAGGAGTCATTCACGGAAGATCACCGCTCCGCGAATGAATTCAAACCGCCATAACTTCAGTCTGCCAATTCCGTCCTCTGCCGCAGTGGAACGGCTCTTCTCTCTCGGCAAGGACATCCTGAGGCCCAAGAGGTCAAGACTGGCAGTTGGGCCTAACTTTGAGAAGTTGGTCTTTCTGAAGGGCAACCAGCACATTGTGTCATAGTCTTTAATAAATGTGCCTAAAATTTAATTTTACCTTTCAGTTCCCGCCATAATAATTCTCTGGTAAATTAAAATTTAGTTAATGGTTAGTGGTTACAAGGGTTTCAAAACATGTAATCAGTACATTTTTTATTAAAAATAAAAAAAAAGTTATTAAGCAAAAAAGTTGCAAAACTTGATAAAAATACAGTTAAATACCTATTTATTGTTGGATTTTGCATAAATAAACATTTTCTATGGGTTTTAAAGCTTTTTTCCTTGATTTTTTTAAATGTTAGTAAATAAATAGTTACCGTTAACGGATTATCGTTAACTTCCGTTAACTTTGTAGTAAAATTATCGGATTATCGTTATCGGAGTTAAAAATTGGGGTTAACGGATTATCGTTATCGAAGTTAACTTTTTGGTTAACGGTGCCCACCACTGTATATATATATATAAATATATAAATATATGATCCCAAGGCCTTTCGTGTATTCAGAAGTACACCTCGTCAGGGAATGAAGGGTGGAGGCAAGATGACCAAAAATATATACAACGGGACAGAAAAACAAAAAGATTAACACAAGATTAACAAGAGTTGATTAGAGGCAAAAGGTATTTTAACAGGATATTGTCAATTTTATACATTCCCGCATTGTTATTGAAATTGTTTTTAAAATGGATAAATGCACATTCTAGAATATTCCTTTCGATTATATCTGTGTTTTTAAAGAGAGCTTTAGAACTATCCCACTTAATACTATGATTACATCTACTATACATATGGTTAAACAATGCATTAGAATTATTTGCTGTTCTACACGCATATTTATGCTGTTTTACCCTAATATCTAACGTTTTACAGTCACACTGTGTACATCCGATCGAATACACACAACCAACCAGATTATCCGGGCTATTCTTTATTAAGCGTGATTTAACAGTATTATTATACTTAAAGACTACATTGATACCAATTGCTTTTAGTAAAGTCGGAAGATATTGAAAATTTACATGGTAAGGTGGGCTCAGGATATTTTTACGCTCAAATTCCTTTACAATTACACTATTATAATACCTATCCTTGGCTTTCCTAAGGCAGTTATCTAAAAATGAAATAGGGTAACATAATTTAGTACCAATATTCATGATATTGCATAACTCGGAATCTAAACATTCAGGACTGACAACTCTCAATGCTCTAAGAAACATAGCAGAGAAAACAGAAGATTTAATCGCGGAATGATGGTCGGAATAAAAATACACATAAGAGTTATTATTGGTAGGCTTACGATAAACTTCAAATTTTAACTGATTAAAGCATCTCCGAATTTTTAGATCCAGAAAAGATAAGATTCCGTCATTTTCTTTTTCAACCGTGAACTTAATAGATGGGACTAAACTGTTGAGCCTACCAAGAAATAAGTCAACATCCAAATTATTAGATCAAAGGCATAAAATATCATCCATATACCTGTACCAAACAAGGTTAAAATTAACAATCGTAGGCAAAATTCTGCTTTCAAAAAATTCCATATATAAGTTAGCCAATACAGGTGAGAGGGGATTTCCCATCGCCAATCCAAACGACATAGCATAAAACTTATTTTCAAACTGAAATTTACAATCTTTGACGCAAAGCTTAATTAACTCAATAAGAGTGTTGTGTTGAACAGGGAAATAATATTCCGAGATCTTATCTTTTAAAAAAATCAAGTAGGTCATCAACAGGGACTTTTGTGAATAACGAGCATACATCAAAACTTACCAGTTTGAAATTAGGGTCATTAGAAAACTTTAGTTTGTCAATAAGATCCATGCTATTTACAATATGTGACTTGGAAATAGAGCCAACTAACGGCGTTAATAACAAACAAAACAAACAAAACATCTTTATTGCGGATCATTCACAATCTATAGCCACTTAACCTAACATACAAGTACAATCTTACGTATACATTGAACTTAATACAAAAATAAGGCCAACATAGCCACTTAACCTAGCATACTGTTTGATTAATTATCTGACAATTTTATGTATAGAGGGAGGTCCGGTGCTAGTATCCCCGAAGAAAAATCGTTCAGTTACTGAAAAAATATGATTTCAATGAAGCAATCTACCCAGCACTAGTAACCATGACTTCCTTTGATTCGTCAGCCAGACTCTTTACTGAGCGGACGCATTCCCTGGGCTCTGATGTTGTTTCTACTTTTGGATATTGCCGATAAATTTACCTTTGGAAAGTTCTGAAAACTTTTCTCAGTGAACCTTTGTGGTAGTCGGACGCAGGGCCGTAACTAGGGTTTAGAAATTAGTGAGGTCCAGATTTTTTTCGAGCGCGGCGGGACGAGCAAAATTCAGACCAAAATGACATCTACAAACACAACCCAAGCTATACACTAAACACAAAACACAAAACGCTCGACGCTCCCTCTTTTCAAAAGAAAAGCGGTAATATGCGTTTCATACACGGAGAACGGTTCAGTCTCTTTTTTTTTTTTTAGGAAATAATTACCGAGGTCCGGACCTCGGTGACCTCATAGGTAGTTACGACCATAGTCGGACGTACCTAGAATTGCTTGAAAACAAAAAGTTTAAATTAGATTACTGAAACCAGTTAGTTTAAGGATTGGTTATACAATTTACACCCTGATAGTGTAATCAACAAATTTAATAGTCCACTTTTCTTACAGTGAGTGCAGGGTCTAAGTGTTATATCAAAGGGCTAGGCTTTGCCTGGCTAAGACTTGGCCAATTAAGCCTAGGCCCATATACTAAAATTCATACCTAAAACTTCTTTCGATTGTTCATTACGATTTAGACTTTATCACTTTCTAATTGTATCCTTCTAGTCTCTGAATAGGATAGGTCCTTTGTGTTAGGGGTCCTCGGCTCGGGCTTTTGCCTAGGCTGAGTTCTGGGGATTCACCTAGTTCCGATATGGCTACCAGTTCGGATCTCGAGAGGTTACGAAGTAAAAGGTTGCATGAATCTGATTCAGAGGAGGATCTCTCTCTTGCTCCATCGGTGATTCTGGCTCTTTCCCCTTCTTTACGTTCGCCCCCACACAGTGGCGTGGTGGGACTCTCATCGCTGGTAGGGCCAGAGAGCATTTTGGCGCCCTCTCGAAATGATTCGAAATTTTTAATTTTAGCATTTTTTGACAGCTTTGAGACTGAGACGTATTTGTTTACATTTTTCGTTTTGAACGTTATAAACAGGACCAAACTGTTAGATTTTTTCGGTTAATAAATTTATAGAAATATAGGTTGTTTGTATGCAGAAAATATTATTTTACGAACTTCTTACAAAACGTTTTAAAACAATAGAAAGCACAGCATATGTGTGTCATGTATGTGAAAATAAATACTTAACGTCTCTCTACATAATTAGGGCTAATGTAGCGGGAATTGCCACTAATATGCCTTATGCTTTTGAAAGAGTTGGATAGGCTTCAGTAAGACCCGTATCATGATTGAGTACAGTGTAGGCGCTGTAAATCGTTTTTGTGTTCGATAATAAAGGGAATACGAAACTGAAGCTATAGAGCTCCAAGGCACATTCGTGACTATTGATGCTGTAATTATTGCAAAATTCATCGATCTCATTCTCCAATGTAGAAATTTGAGCACCAGTATTAGAGAAATTTGTTGGAAAAAATTTTTGTGTTGATTTTAGTACACTTCGATTTGCAGAAAATCGATCGTTTATTGCCGAGTTAATTTTGTCTAGAACAGTATAAAATGTTTCACGTGTCCATTTTGCCTGACTATTTTAAATGATTTCAGTATCATTCTCATTGATCTGTCTCTTCTTTTTACGTGCACGTATGACTGGCCACTGTGCTTTATCGTCGATTTCTTCGACAGCAGCAATAACAGTAGCTGGGTCATCGCGAATCTTCTGTAGCTGCTGCATCGAAGCTGAGACCATATCAAGTGCTCTGACAACATCCACATTGACTGTCTGTAGATAGCGACTTTATTATGAATATTTTATGAAACAGGCAAGCTGTTGCCAGATATGCTCGACTCTGAACAATGTGAAATAGACCAGCTGCTTCCGAACGCTGTTTCTGACTAAACTCTTGAGATGTGGTGATCTCATTCAAGGTTTCAAACTTTCACATATCGATGTACATCTAGATATGAATACATCTAGAGAAAATTCACGAGCTGTCCAGCGTACTGTGTTCAGTCTCTTCAATGTTTTAACTTCCAAACCTGATTCCTTTTGTGTATCTTCAAAAAGTGAATGTATGCGATTAGATTGTGTAAACATAACATATAATGTCTCCAGTGTTCCAAAAAGAGTGATAGGATCAACAGACGCTGACGAAACATATGAAAGTACCAAATTGAAGACAGGATGTGTGCATTGCAGTGAACATATATAACTTGCTCACCGATATCGCGTCTGATTAGCGCCTGTAATCCGCCATAGCACCACTCATGTTCGCAGCACCATCATATGATTGGGCAACAAGAGTCTCATAACAGTCAACATTATGGTCAGAAAAAGCAGACTTTACCAAACTCAGAAGCATTTCTGATGTAGTATTTGAAGCATGTTGTAGGCACAGCAAATGCTTACAAACACCACCATCCACAGCAACACGAACACAAATACTAACGTGTTCTTGATGTGATACATCAGGAGATGTATCAACAATGATGGACCATGCAACAGTTTTTTTAATTTTCTTTACAATTTCGATTGTTACTTCTTCTCCAATTATATCAATTATCTTCCTTTGAGTATCATTACTCAAAAAAGTTAGCTTGGAACCACGGCCCTGATTCTCAGTTTCCTGCTGTTAATGAAGAACCTTTTCTATCTGCTCTTTAGTACTTGAATCATACACAGCAAGAAAATCAAGCAATTCCAAAAAATTTCCTCTATTCTCATCTGAATCCAATGATTCTCTATGACCTCTGAATGCCAAAGATTGTATACCAAGGTAACGTATAGCGTTGACAACCCTATGCACAAACGTCCTCTTTATAACTGCAGCTTTTCTCAAATTCTCCTCAGACTCACTTTGCTTCAACAATGCATTGGAGATAGAATTCTGTCTCAGAAACATCAATCTGGCAACAACAGCCATTTTATGACTATTTGAAGTTTCATGTTTCCTTACTCCTTCCCATTGGTGCTTCCAATCAGAAAAACCAGCATTTGTAAATGAATTTCCTTGTTTAGACCGTTGATTTTCTCCTCGCAGACTGTTATCAGTAAACAGTATACATGTGATACAAAAAAGCGCATCTTTTGTCTCAGAATAGGACAACCAATGGCGAACTAGCTTGTTGGTGTTGTAAAAAACACCATGTGAACAATGCCGTTTGCGACCACCAATGACATTTCCTCTTTTTGAAAGGTACTTATCATCTGGTTGATTAGGTCCACAGCTCAGCACGTGTCGTTTTACATCAGCACTATACCTGAGATTGAGAAAAAAATAAATTGCCTTTATTTATTTTATGTCTGAGATAGGTAGAACTTAAATAGCAAAAATAACCTTTATTTATGCACATTATAATTTTCAGTAATTATATTTTAATATTAGTGAACGATAAAAATAAAATCAACTGTGCTTAGAATTTATTAGTGATGTAGGATCAATTTTGTCAGATTTGAAAATAGATTCATCTGTTGTATCAACAGCTTCTTGACTAGACTTGATCGACTCTGGTTGATTAGGTACACAACTCGGTGCATAACTGCATGTTGTTTTTCTTTGTCATCACCATCATCATCAGAGCTGGAATGGTTAATATACATATTTTATAGTTAAGGAAAAAATAACAAGAGACTGTTATTCATTAGAATTTTATAAATTGATTTTTAGAACTTTTGTGCTTACAATTACCTGCTATTTTCAGTGACAGTGACAGATATGGCTGACTCGGCAAATTGACCAGACTGAAGTTTTTTGGTAACAGTGATGTGATCTATCTCATCAGAGTCATCACTATGACTAGACTGCAATGTTTCAGCTGCAGTGAAAGATGTGCTTGTTTCAACAACTTGACTAGAATTGAGTGTTTCAGCTACAGTAACAGCTGACATTGTTTCAGTGGCAGGTGTCACTTGACTAGGCTCAGTTATATTTAAAAAATGCCTGCATTCCTTGCCTGAGAGAGTCTTCTTCCTCTGTGCTCTGTTTCTTAGCAGCTCTGTTTTGAGTACCAGATTTTTTATTTCTCTTTTTACCCATTGCATATGGACTAGATTCTATGTTTCAGCCAATTAGTTTATTTTGGTTTTTAACAGTTTATAATACCAAAAACAAGAAGAAAAATATTTGATGCTGAAATTTTATCTGTAAAATCGAATGTAGTTATATTTTCTTATAAAATACATTTATTAATAAAATAAATATAGGCAATATTTATTTTATTAATTTAAAAATAAATAAATATAGCCAAGGGTTAAAAAAAAAAAAATTTGTGACTCAGGCAAGACTAGTATGCATTTTTGACAGCATGCAAATTCAAATTTTAATTCTTGACATTGAATATATATATATATATATATATATATATATATATATATATACAGGGTGGGCCGAAAGTCTAGATCCATAGGAAAATATTTATTTTAATACATAAATTACAACAAATGGTAAATACTTAAAATGAATATCAACTTTAACTCGTAAATGCGTATCCGTGATACTGTACAGTAAGTAGTTCGTACTCCAGTATAAATACTCAAATACTTTTTTTATTTCAGCCCAGAAATGGCTTCGAATCTAACAACAGAAGACCGGGTAGAACTTGTGCTCATGTACGCAAGACAGGGCGCTACACACAGAGAAGTTGCTACCGAATTCAATAGAAATCATCCTGATAAGCATCCAGTAACACATGCGACTGTTGGCAAGTTGTTTAAACGTTTCAAAGAAACAGGAAGTGTACATGATCGACGGCGTTCTGGTCGTCCAAAAACTGCAACTGATGAAAATACCTCTGCAATGGTATGTGAAACTTTAACGAATAGTCCAGTAAAGTCAACAAGAAGATTATCAAATGAAACACGCATCTCGAGAACGTCAATTCGAAGAATTATTAAAAATCATAAATTCCATCCCTAAGTGTCTCGATGTCAGAGGCCGCCAATTTGAGCATTTGTTATAATTTGTTGTTTATACTGGAGTACGAACCACTGTACGGTATCACAGATACGCATTTACGAGTTAAAGTTGATATTCATTTTAAGTATTTACCATTTGTTGTAATTTATGTATTAAAATAAATATTTTCCTATGGATCCAGACTTTCGGCCCACCCTGTATACACAAAATTTTAAAATTTTACTTTAAAAATTTCCATACAATTTTAGTATAAATTTGGGCATAACTTCCCCCCCCCCTTCAAAAATTTGTAATAATTTGGGGTTTCTATGTTGTAGAGTAAGTCTTCCTTTGTGTTCTGTGCAATTTTGAAGAAATTCAGTCTCCAATTTTTTTTTATGAATTTTCTAAAATAGAAAGTTGTGTTTTTTGAAAAATGGATTTGATAATTGTTTTACTTTATGAATGGTTATAGGTCCCCCAAATTTTAAATCATAGCCAAAGATTATGATTAAAAATTTGTATTACTAATTTTAGTAATATGTAGCAGTCATATTACTATTGTTATTGGTTTTATAATTTTAAAATTTTAAAAATTCTAAAATCTGGCCCCTGGTGCGGCGCCCTCTGAACCTCTGTTATGGCGCCCTTTGGCTAATCGTGGCTGGTCGGGCTAAACCCGTTTGGCCCATATGGCCCCCACGCCACTGCCCCCACCTAAGATTAGGAGGAGAGAGGTGGATGGGCCTGGTGATGCTGGTGTGGTTGGGGGAGATGTTTCTTTCCAATCTGTTCTCCAGGGACTGGGCACTGTTGGGCCTAGCCAGGCTCCTCCTACTGGGCCTATGGCCCATATAGATCCAGAGCTCTCAGACCCAGTGAAGGCATCCTTTTTATATAGAATTACTCCTAAGAATCAAGATATCTCTTTTGCATCAAGCCCTTTGGCTTTTAGCATAGCACTAAGGGATTCGCCTTTCCATGGGTTGGGTATGCAGGCACCAGTCTTCCAGAGACGCTCTGGCATGGTGCAAATAAAAACCACCTCTGCCCTTCCCTCCCAGTTTTTGGGAACTCCCTGGAAGTTGGGCCCATGGGAGGTGGTTTGCTCTTTAGTTAATGACACCCATATTGTGCATGGTGTTATAGGACCTATAGATCTGGAGGAAGATCTAGTAGCTATTAAGGATGAGTTAATTCATAATGATTATCCAGTAGCAAATGTCAGTAGACTCACAAAAAGAACAGGTTCAACATATGTTCCAATTCAAAAGGTTAAAGTCTCTTTCAATGCTCAAGTTCTTCAAGTAAAAATCTTTATAACTTATATACCATATAGAGTTCGTCAGTTTATTCCACATCCAATTCAATGTTTTAAGTGCCAGGTATTTGGTCATATGGCTAAGTCTTGTAGGTCAAAAACAGTGAGATGTGTTTATTGCTCCGGAAGTCATGTTGTCACCTCTTGTCCAAAGACTACCAAACTCTGTGTCAATTGTTCAGGTCCCCATACAGCTAGTTTCAGTGGCTGCTCCTACTTTAGAACTGCACAGGAAATAGAGAGGCTCAAACTTACATCTAATCTCTCTTATGGTGAAGCTAGATCTGTTCTTCGAAATCAAGACCCAAATGAAGCCTCAGAAAGAACATTTAAAAGTAATGACTTCCCTGTTCTACCAAACCCTATTGTGTCAAGAGAAGAGACTCAAGGCTTGGATGTGGTGAATCCCTCTTCTCCCCTTCAGAATTCTTGGAGTGGTGTTGTGAGGGGAAGACCTGGCTCGACTATGACAATGTCCCAGGGGCCACCTAGGGTGGGGATGGATGGTGGGGCTGCGGTCCCTGAACCTTCTACCCCTTTTGGACCTATGGCTCTGTCATCACACTGACCTCAAAACTGACCAGCTGACAAAGTTCCTTGATAAACTGAAACCTAAGCCTACAACCAAACCGAAACGTCATGTCCAAATTCAGTAAACCCACTTAATATTTCATATACAAAGGTTTCTAACCTCTTGTTTGCTCAGTGGAATGCCCGCAGTCTCCAATCTAACTTGTCAGAATTTAAACTTTTTATTTACACCGAAAAAACCCATTTAGTGGCAGTTTGTGAGACTTTTGTTAATTATACTCAGATCAGAACAGATAGGGTTAGTCGATGGGGTGGGGATTTGCTATTTCTGATTCATTCAGATTTGTGCTTTAGACCATTACCTCTCTGTCCCTTTCTTGCAGGAGTTCTCAAGGTCCTTGCTTTATCTTTAAAAGTAAACAGTGGTACTTTAGATATACTCACAGTTTATAATCCACACCTTTCTTTAACCACTTTAGAGATCGAACACTATGCTGGTCAACTCGGTCAACAAGTCATGTTGTCTCCTCTTGTCCAAAGACTACCAAAATCTGTGCCAATTGTTCAGGTCCCCATACAGCTAGTTTCAGGGGCTGCTCCTACTTTAGAACTGCACAGGAAATAGAGAGACTGAAACTTACATCTAATGTCTTTTATAGTGAAGCTAGCTAGATCTGTTCTTCGAAATCAAGACTCAATTTACAGGGGCGTAGGAACATATTTTACATTAGGGGGGGGCCAAGAAGTGACGGTATGGATAATTGGTGTACATCGAATACACCAATATTTAAATTTATTTGGACTGTATTCGACCATATTAAAAAATCAAGGAAATTAATTGGAAAAATCTATATTCATACCTAGATACACAAAATATCTGCTATACATAAATTGTAGAATGCTTATAATCGGAAATTGCACGAACAATCTAGGGAAGATGCATTTATCATGCACTTTTTATCATGCTCACGTTCTACACGCTATGTACAACACACTACACGCTAAAATAGCGTTCATTAAACAGTAAACGACCCGAAATAATTCCTCCTTTCGTTCCGACTGGCAAATTCCAATGCAATGTTGTTCAGAGATAATTCGTCGGTTTTTTCTTGTAAATATTGAGCATCATGCAATGATTTAAGCGCTTTTGTGTCATGGTAGTCCTCATATAACTCTTGATGCGTCGTAGTACTGAGAATGTTCTCTCGGCAGTTGCTGTCGTTAATGGAACTGTTAAGAACAATCGTAACAGTTTGTCCACTTCGCTCAACATCCTCTGGCAAACAGGCTTGGAATTCAGAACATCGCACAGTGTCTGAAGACTAGTTACCTGAAAAAATAAAAATTCCCATTACTGGTTTCATTTTCCTTGTTGCACTTTTGCTTGAATTAAAAAATCAAATTTCAATTCAATTTTTGGGCTGTTTCCCCATGTGTTGTTTCATTTTCATTTTTCTTTTTCCAGCATTGCCAGCAATCCACCTGCTCGGCGACTGTATTCGTCACAATTTTCGTCTCGATATTTCATTAATGTTTCTTCGAGGCTTTCGTAATTCTGATTCTGAATGATGGCGTTGATAGCTCCATTTCTTACAGTCCATCTTGTTGGACATAATGGCCTCAGACCTGGATTTTCAGCCGGTTTGACCCTCTCGAACAGTGCTTCCCTTTTGGGTGACAGCTTAAATAGCTGTATAAGTTCGCCAGCAAAATCCAAGGCATCTCTGATGGACTTACATTTTCGTGTAGCATCCTGGAGACTGAGGTTCAAACAGTGTGCTGAGCAATGTATTGAAATCGCTGATGGTTCCTGCTCTCGACTCAACTTTGTCACACCTGATACGTGGCCTTGAAAGTTACTAGCTCCATCATAGCTTTGCCCACGACAATCCGATAATTTTAATGTTAACCGAGTGAGGGTATCTCTAATGGCAGACGTGATTGTTGAGGCACAGATGTTTGGAATTTCCACGAGTGCAACTGGATCTTCATGCACTTGGTAGTGTATATCCACCCATTGTACGCAAATGACCAGCTGTTTGCAAATGTTTATTCGCTGAAGACAATTCAGAAGTTGACGAATCCGTTGCTACATGAACATTATCTGTTATAAAATTTATTTTTTTAGAATATTACACTTTGAAGATATGCTAATGATTGCCTATATTGTATACTAATATTGAACTTACTGGCCCTGCTTCCTCTTTATACCACAGCTGAACAATTTAGTTTGTTGTTTTTCTACTTTCTTTCGCTTTTCATGACACATCCTGAGTCCAGCTTGAAATATCTAAAATGGATGAATGATTTTTAATGTACCAACAGCACTAAAATAGCATAGTGTTGCTATTTCTTACGATTTACGGCAAGGAGAATTTTTTAAAGACCTATATAAATAGCTCAAATTGATAATTTATATATAATCTAAAACAACACAAACTTACATAATTACCAGATGAACCATTCAGACACACACATATCCGCAAAGACACCAATGTTGATGAGCCGATAGACGCTTCAGATTTTACGTTTAAAGTTACCAGAATAAGTAGTGAAATTAATTAATCATATATATTAAATTTAAAATTTTATTAAATGAAGCATAAAAGATTGAAATTAATTATTTTTCCATTACTTGTAATACTTTTGCAAATTAATATTATTGGATGTCATTCATATTATTAGGGGGGCCAAAACATACCTTGGCTCCCCCAATATTTTTATTGCCAGGGCCATGGCCCATGCGGCCCCCCCCCCCGGTTCCTACGCCGCATCCAAATGAAGCCTCAGAAAGAACATTTAAAAGTAATGACTTCTCTGTTCTACCAAACCCTATTGTGTCAAGAGAAGAGACTCAAGGCTTGGATGTGGTGAATCCCTCTTCACCCCCTTCAGAATTCTTGGAGTGGTGTTGTGAGGGGAAGACCTGGCTCGACTATGGCAATGTCCCAGGGGCCACCTGGGGTGGGGATGGATGGTGGGGCTGCGGTCCCTGAACCCTCTACCCCTTTTGGACCTATGGCTCTGTCATCACACTGACCTCAAAACTGACCAGCTGACAAAGTTCCTTGATAAACTGAAACCTAAGCCTACACTCAAACAGAAACGTCACGTCCAAATTCAGTAAACCCACTTAATATTTCATATACCCACTCTAACAGCGGCATTCACACCTCACACGCGGCTATCTGTCGCAGCCAAAATAATATCCCAACATACACACAAGCTAACATTCTAGTTAATCACTACGCAAAGATAAGTCACTTAAACAGAGACAACAACCAGAAACGCGCAGACAAACAAACAGCCAGGCACAAGAAAACCTATAGACTCGACACGACCATTACACCCTTCAATACAGACCAGACCACCAAGATCATCAAAAACATTAAGAATTCGGAGGCTACTGGACAAGACAACATATCTAACATACACCTTAAACACTTGGGCCCACAAGGAATACTAGCTTTCACAAATATCAGCACATATTCATACCAACACTGTATTATTCCTGACATATGGAAACAAGGTAAAATTATTACACTACTCAAACCAAACAAAAATCCAACAGAACCAGCTTCCTATAGACCCACTACTTTACTATGCACATCTTCCAAAGTAACAGAAAGACTAATCTTACAAATCACCAACCCACACATCCCACTATTGCCTACTCAACATGGATTCAGACCTCACCACTCAACCACGACATTACTCACTAACCTCACGCGGCACATCATGGATGGCATCAACTCCAAACGACCAGCTCAACGTACACTATTAGCAACAATAGACATTAGTAAAGCATTTGATGCTATCCCACGCTTCCTTCTCATAAACAAAATACTCAACACAAACATGCACAATAACACCAAAAGGTGGCTGAGCAATTATCTTTCAGGAAGATATTCACAAGTCACATTTAATGGCAAGTCATTCAAAAACAAGCTTTTTCCGAACGGGGTCTCTCAAGGCTCTGTTCTCTCACCAACACTGTTCAACTTATACATGCATGACATTCCAACACCCATAGATAACAAGCTTACCTTATCATCATATGCAGATGACATCACTCTAACATCCACCCACAACAACATCGACACCGCTACAAATAACCTACAAACATACAAACAGTATACAAGACTGGCTCACACACAATAGACTCAAAGTAGCGCCCACAGAATCAACCATCACTTTGCTAACAAGCAACACAAAAGAACCCCAGGTAACTCCCCAGCTTACACTAAACAACACCAACATCATTATCTTTTGCAAACCACATTCAGGACATTAAAAACAAATGTACGTCAAGACAACATGCTTAGGGTACTAACAGGCACAAACTTTGGACACCAGCAGGAAACAACATCACTCATATACAAACAATATATTCGCTCAGTTATGGACTATGCTAGCCCATGCTGGGCACCCATTATCTCAAACACACACACAAACACCTTACAGACAATACAAAACAACACACTTCGTATCATTACAGGATGCATTCAAACAACACCAATAGCACACCTGCACACAGAAACAAAAATACTGAAAGTTAGGGAACATTTAGACATAAGGGGAACACAACTCATGGCAGCAGCGACAACTAACCCACAACACCCTTGCCACTACATCTACAATCATGCACCGACACCTCGCACCATTAAGGTAACACCAGAGAGACATTATAACCAAATACTCCATTCCGTACCACGCCCCACAGACATCACACAGTACAGAAAACACATACACACACACCTATTCCACAAAGCACTGACACGACTCGGTCCGAATGCTCTCCTAGGTGCGAAGCCGCCACCCATTAACAGATCAGAGATTAGCCTGAGCAGATCGAATCGAGTTAACTTAGCACGATTCCGATGTGGACATCACCCCAACTTACGGACATATAAACACAGACTAGACAACTCCACAGACGACACCTGCCACCTGTGCCAGGACACACCACAAACAATTGAACACATTATGACAGATTGTACCGCTCTAGCACAACAACGAACACAACACAACATCACTAGTGCGCTGAACCTCTGGTCCACTCCGGAGAGGGCGATCGGTTACCTGCGTGCCGCCGGCTTGCTCGATCAGGGTGGTCTGATCGGTTAAACAACAACAACAACAACTCGGTCAACAAGCTTTTATTTGTGGCGATTTTAATGGTAAACACAGGGCTTGGGATACAGGTATGTCAGGTTCTCTAACACCAACTGCCTTAAATTTATTTAATTTTATTCTTTCTTCGGATTTTGTGCTATTAACTCCACTAGATCTCCCTACAAGATTTAACGTTAATAATAGAAGTTATTCAACGTTGGATCTCTCGTTATGTAGAGGTGGGTTTGCTCCTAACTGTACTGTGGCTGTTGGTGAAGTCTGGGTAGTGACCACTTTCCTGTCCTCACTGCTCTCCAAATTTCACCAGTATCCACCCCTCATAAACGACGTACAACTTGGAAACTATGTGACATAGATTGGAGAATTTGGTCTAGAGCACTTCCTGATGCCCCTTCTATAGAAGGATCCTTAGATGAGAAAATCCAACACATTACAGCCTTATTAGTGGAAACAAGTACCTCCACACTGAAGAAGACAACAGGAAATTTTGTTTTTAAATACCACAAATGCCGGTGGACAGAGGATTGCAGTGTGGCAGTGGCCACCCACCGTCGTGCTCGACGTTTTTATTCCCATCACCCAACTCTATATAATAAGATCCTCCTAAATAAGGCAACTGTATAGCTCGTACTATTCGTCAGGCAAAGAGAATTTCATGGAGTCAGTTTTGTTCAAACCTCAGTTTCACTACACCTTCCACTGAAGTTTGGACTCAAATTAGGAAAATCATTAAAGGTACGGATTCACACTTCACTTACCTTATTGTTGTAAATGGTTCCATACTAAGTGATGTACGTGACAAAGCTGAAGTTTTGGGGACCTTCTTCCATTCATTTTTTGGGACTGTAGTAGTTAATGAAAATGAGATTTTTGTAGGGACATGCAGTCTTCCTTATTTCTTGATTACAATGAGGATTATAACCTGGACTTTACATTGCAGGAATTACAATTCTCCTTAAGGCAATGTGAACATACTAGAGGTGGAGCAATGGGACTTGATAATATACATAAATATTTTCTTAGTCATCTCCATTGGAGTACTGTTAGAAAATCTAGAAGAGGAAGAACCATTGTTGTCCCAAGGCGATACAATGACTAAGCTGATTGATGCAGCATTGCTTGTACAGTATATATATTAAGTTAAGGTGTGTATATAATTCAGAGCTGGGCACTTGCGGTTTTTTTTGCGGTACTGCGGTACTGCGGTACTACCGTGTTGGTCGGTACCGCGGAAAGTACCGCGGGAAATTTGAATGCGGTAGCGGTACTGCTGTACTTTCAGCGATCCTTTGCGGTACTGCGTTATGCGGTACCGGTTTGGTAGTGCGGTAGTAGTACCGCAGTACCGCAAAAAAACGCGCAAAAAAACGCAAGTGCCCAGCTCTGGCTATATATATCCATCTCATAATTGTAAGGTTAGTGAAAAATTAATTTAATTTAGAGCTAGCATTTTTTAGCTCTTGTGGCATCATTGTTTGGTCACACTGTTGGCATCATTTTGGGACGCTGCGCGTCTTTTCTACTCGTTTGTGGAAGGTCGTACGTAAAGGTGTAGTTTGATAGAGAGCTCTCTTGCAATTCAGTTTGGTTGTTTAGATACATGATTGTTGCATCGTGCAATAGTCCAGGTTGCGTTGTTGTTGCAAGGTTCAGAAAGAAGACCACAAATAGTACCCTTTTGTTTACTTTAAGTTCATGTAATTTAAGGTCTAAGGTAGGCCCGCATCGAGTCAGCAACCCTGAGGTTACCCTGAGGTAGGACCTAATAGGATCTCAAATCCGTAAGTTTTAATTTAGCTTAACTTGGGCTTTAGGTAGAACTTGCCCTTTAGAATTTGGCCGTTCACGGCTCAGCTGGGATTTCGAACCCGACAAATAAATAAAATAACATGGTCCTTCAGAACCGGATTTCTACCCCAAGACTGAGTCAGTGACTATTTTTCGGCAAAGTTCTGATTGTGCAAATTGTATCCCAAGTTAGGCCTAGACGGGTTGAGTATTATTGAGTTAAGGTCCCAGGGTAAAAAGTTTGGTCGCCCAATTGCAAAACTTGGCCAGTCGTCTGTCGTTTTTGGCCTACTTTTTTTCCGGTTTGGTTAATTTTGGGTTATTATTGAATTAAGGTCCCAGGGTAAAGTTTGGTCGCCCAATTGCGAAACTTGGCCAGTCGTCTGTCGTTTTTTGGCCTACATTTTTTCCGGTTTGGTTAATTTTGGGTCATTATTGAATTAAGGTCCTGGGGTGGAAAATTTGGTATTCCATACTGGTGTTTGGTTAGTACCCCACCCAGCAATTCAGTTTATTTGAAAGTAAAATTTGCGTTTGATCAGTTTGGTTAAGTATTTCTGCCAATTCAGCTCATTTGGTATTGAGCCCAAGGGTTGTTTACATTGAAGATGAGTGCATCTGAATTGAACAAATTTATAAAAAGGAGAAGTGCCTACAAAGGTCTAATTACAAAGGTCATTGCCACTATAGATTCTGCCATAGAGCAAGAGGATTTACGCTTAGTGACTGCGCAGCTTGCCATATTAGAAACTAAAAAGGTTGCTCTAAGTGAGGTAAATGTTAAAATTGAGGCTCTTATAGAAGAGGATGAAATAGAAAATAACATAATTTACTTTGAAGAGATTATTGATGATATGATTAACGTAGGCCTCCGAGCAAAAGAGTTTAGCAGCTCAGTACAGTTAGAGACCAGGTCTAATAATGAAACACAACACTCAACAAATGATGCTTGTGAAGTTAAGGTTAACAGATCTGTAGTTCAATTACCGAGGCTTGTACTCAAAACATTTTCTGGGAGTATTCAGGAATGGCAAGGATGGGCAGACAGTTTTCAATCAGCAGTTCATTCTAGTCAAGTGTTAAGTGCCGTGGAGAAGTTTAATTATTTGCGGTCCCTCTTGGAAGGGGAGGCAGCAAAGACTATAGCAGGATTAGCATTAACAGAGGCTAATTATAATGTGGCTTGGGATATATTAAAGAAACGGTTTGGTAAGCCAGAGATCTTAATTAAAAGCCACCTCCGTGCACTTTTAGCTATACCTCCTGTTAATAATCCTAATAGTGTCAAGGAGTTACGGCAGTTATATGATAAATTTGAAATTAGAACTAGGTCCCTGGACAACTTGGGTGTAGGAATGGAAAAGTATGGTATAATGTTGGTTCCTACACTGGAGTCTAAATTGCCTAGCTCAATTTTGCTTGAATTAAGTAGGGGACACTCTGCAGAACATGTGTACATCCCCCTTCAGCAGATGTTAAGTCTTTTAGGCACAGAATTAGCAAGACGAGAGGGAGTTGAGTTTGCACAGTGGGATGGTAAACAAGGGGACAAAGGCAGGCACAGCACCAAAGTTTCCACAAAAAGGAATAGCCCAGGTACAGTGTCAGCTCTACATGCCTCCTCTGAGAATAAATTAAAGGGAATCAAGGAATGCATATTTTGCGAAGGCAACCACAAGTCATATAAATGTGAGGTGGCTGAGGCCTTACCCTTTGAGGAGAGAAAGGACAGGGTAACTAAGTCCACAGCATGTTTTAAATGTTTTTTGAAAGGTCATAGAGCAAGGTTTTGTAAGTTTAAAATTTTGTGCAAAAAATGTCATGATAGGCATCAGCCATTATTGTGTGAAAACACTCTTAGTAGGCCTACCCCAGAAGTAGAGACATCAGTGGCACATGCCACTGCTATGCAAGGGAGTAAAAGTAAAGGGGGATTATTGCAAACAACTGCAGCCTTATTAATTGGGAATGAGGGAGAAGCTACTGTAAGAGTGTTGTTTGATAGTGGTAGCCAGTGTAGTTTTAAGAAGACCACAAATAGTACCCTTTTGTTTACTTTAAGTTCATGTAATTTAAGGTCTAAGGTAGGCCCGCATCGAGTCAGCAACCCTGAGGTTACCCTGAGGTAGGACCTAATAGGATCTCAAATCCGTAAGTTTTAATTTAGCTTAACTTGGGCTTTAGGTAGAACTTGCCCTTTAGGTTTTGGCCGTTCACGGCTCAGCTGGGATTTCGAACCCGACAAATAAATAAAATAACAAGTACTTGCCATTTCTATTATCAGCATTCAATGATAGCCTGCCTGAGCACAGGAGTCTTTCCTTCATCATGGAAACAGGCAATAATGATTCCTATCCTCAGACCACAGAAAAACCCTTCTAGTCCATCTTGTATCGTCCCATATGCTTATTATCCTGCTTGGGTAAATTACTACAGAGGATGGTCCCTCAGCGGTCGCCATGGATTTTTGAAACATGTCACACTTTTCG
Source organism: Bathynomus jamesi (assembly GCA_023014485.1). Classification (NCBI taxonomy): domain Eukaryota; kingdom Metazoa; phylum Arthropoda; class Malacostraca; order Isopoda; family Cirolanidae; genus Bathynomus; species Bathynomus jamesi. Next base: position 187,204 of record JAJOZX010002175.1, read on the forward strand.
AGATGCGCAGTGTGATTTCCGTAAGAAGAGAAGCACGGTGGATCAACTTCTGAGGTTGGAAACTTTCATACGCCAAGCTCTCCGACGGAAAAAATATGTTCTTGTTATATTTTTGCCCTCAGTCGAGCTTTTGATTCCATCTTCCATACTGGTCTACTTTATAAGTTAGGCAACTTGGGGATTCATGGTAGATTAGTAAGCTGGTTGGACAACTTCTTGTCCAACTGCACTTTTCAGATACTAATTAATGATGTCTACTCAACATCTTTCCCCTTTAAAAAGGGTGTGACCCAGGGTTCTGTCCTTAGTCCATTGTTATTCACTGCATATCTCTCCGATATGCCAAGTATTGATCCAGTTCAATCATCAGAGTTTGCTGATGATACAGCTTTCTATGTGGCAGCTGACACCCCTTGAGAAGCCCAACAGATGTTGCAAAAAGCAACTGATAAGTTTTCATCTTGGTGCAGAACCTGGGGTCTTTCCCTGAATCAAGAAAAATTTAAAATTATGTTCTTTACACATCAAAAGGTTCCAGTGAATCCCATTATCCAAATTAGTAACACCCCAGTAGCTATGGTCACATCCTACCAGTTTTTGGGAGTGGTCCTTGACAGCCCCAGACTGACTTGGTCTTGTCATATTAACTACCTGGTAACATCTTGCACGAAACGTCTAAACTCGTTAAAATCTGCTGCCTCTCATAGATGGGGTGCAGATCGATCCACACTTCTCACTTTTTACCGATCATTTATCTTAAGAAAAATAAAGTATGCTGATATTGTTTATGATTCAGCCTCTTTCATCTTGAAGAAGAAACTGGAAACATTGCATAATTCTGGCATGCGCCTTATTTTGGGTGCTTGCCCATCAACTCCTATTATTGCCTACAGGGCGAGAATGGTTTCCATCCATGCCCTTCAGTATGATAGAGATCTCTCTACACTGAGGAAGTACTTTAATATTCTGGCTTCCCCCTTTTCCCACCCTTTACGTCAGTCATTCGAGGTGGATTATCCCTTGATTCTTGCAGTGGACTGGACTGTGGCAAATAAGCCACCTTTCTTCTTTAGAGCTACTGGACTTCTTAATAAGTCTCAATTACAATTTAAATTTTTTACAGTTCCAGTGTTCCCTTCTTTCCCACCTTGGAGATTGAATCTGGTACCAACCTGTCTGTCTCTTCCATTTTTATATGAACCTCCTGTCCCCAAAGAAGTGATTGTGCAGTGTTTCACAGCATACTTGGAAGAGAAGTATCCAGATTATTTGTATATCTATTCTGATGGATCTAAGATAGATGTGCCTGGGCCATCTTGTTCATCAGCTGTTTTAATTTCAAATCATAAAAGGTGTTTTTCCTGGAAACTATCCCCAATCATAGTATAAAGGCAGCAGAGTTATTTGCCATCCAACAGGCATTATGTTTTTTGGTATCCTGAAATAATGCTTGTAATGTCCTAATAATTACAGACTCCCAGACCTCTCTTCACCTGATCAACCCACCCACACTCACTACATATCTGGCCCACTACCGTAGCTATAGGGGGGCGGGCGGCACTTTTTGAGGGGCGGCACTTTTGGTCTACTGCAATGAAAAAAAAGATTTTTTTTTATGTCGGGACAGTAGAAGGATACAAGACGCCAGACACAATTTTATTTTTCCACGAAAACACTGCTTACTTCGTTAATTTCCGACAATGGTAAGGATTGTGTTCCCTTGAAGATGGCCTTATTGACCATCATACCTATTTAAGCGTGACCGGACAGCTCATACCAGGACAACACATACCCGGACAACTTATACCGGACAACTCAGACCCGGACAACTCATACCTAGGACAACTCATACCTAGGACAACTCATACTCTCTTCAACAATTACCACCCCAATGTTGATCTTTTCATCTATATCCACCCCGAAAGTTTAAACTCTGCAAATTAACCAAAATAAGATAAGAAAACAATAACAACAAATTTATTATTTATTGCAAACGGTAATTATGTATTTTATCCCACTCAGTCATTTTACACACCAAAATACATTTTTCTAGTAGTATTTGATGTGATTTGTTCAAATATGACCTCCATTTCCGTCGGAAATGAGATCCAACAAAGTTATAGTACTTTGAAATTTGGCTCATTTTCAAGGGAAATGGAAGTCAAAATCTAAGCAAAACACATCAAATATTACTAGGAAAATGTATTTTGGTATTAATTAACCTAACCTAACCTTACCTAACCTAACCTAACCGTGGCTAAACGAGCCTAACCCTGGCTAAACGAGCCTAACCCTGGCTAAACGATCCTAACCCTGGTTAAACGAGCTCTCGTCTGTATCCACCACCTAATCCATAATAAGGTAATACTCTAGGCTCGTTTAGCCAGGGTTAGGCTCGTTTAGCCAGGGTCAGGATCGTTTAGCCAGGGTTAGGCTCGTTTAGCCAGGGTTAGGCTCGTTTAGCCACGGTTAGGTTAGGTAAGGTTAGGTTAGGTTAATTAATACCAAAATACATTTTTCTAGTAATATTTGATGTGTTTTGCTTAGATTTTGACTTCCATTTCCCTTGAAAATGAACCAAACTTCAAAGTACTATAACTTTGTTGGATCTCATTTCCGACGGAAATGGAGGTCATATTTGAACAAATCACATCAAATACTACTAGAAAAATGTATTTTGGTGTGTAAAATGACTGAGTGGGATAAATACATAATAACCATTGCAAACATATAATAAATAGAGAACCATTATTTACATAGGATAAAATTTGAATGCCCCGTTAGGGTCAAATGTACGCCCTTGACGATTGGTTAGGTTTAGTCGTGATATTTTCGTTAGTTTTAACGAAAATATCACGACTAAACCTAACCAATCGTTAAGGGCGTACAGTTGACCTAACTGGGCATTCAATGAACCCAACCGGGTATTCAGTTGACCTAACCGGGCATTCAATGAACCTAACTGGGCATATATATATATATATATATATATATATATATATATATATATATATATATATATATATATATATAACTTGCATGAATTTTAAATGTTTAAATGTAATTTTTAATTTTACAAAATAAATGTTTTCATTAATTTTAAAAATAAATGTTTTCATTTCAAAATGTTTTCATTAATAACTTGCATGAACTCTAAATGTTTAAATTTAATTTTTAATTTTACAAAATAAATGTTTTCATTAATTTTTCATTTTTTTTTCTGGTCCTATGTATGAGTTGTCCTAGGTATGAGTTGTCCTAGGTATGAGTTGTCCTAGGTATGAGTTGTCCTAGGTATGAGTTGTCCGGGTATGAGTTGTCTGGGTATAAGTTGTCCTGGTATGAGCTGTCCTGGTATGAACTGTCCTAGAACCCTATTTAAGCGCTTAGTTGTGCTTAATTAATAATAGCATTGGTATAAATGCATTTATTTCATTAAAAATGGAAATAACCCATAAGGTTCTGTAAATACGTTATAATCTATAAATATACGTTTAATATTTATAAATAATCAATATCAAAACTAATATGCTGGTATTAGTTGTAAAGTATAATCTTGGTAACTCGGTTCCAAATATTGTAATACTGCTGCGGATTTTTCTCACAATTGCTGTTAGTGTTGCTAGCTGTGAGAGGAGTTTTTCTAAACTAAAACTGATAAAGAATTACCTAAGATCTACTATGAGCACCTTGCGGTTGAGAAATCTTGCCATACTGTCTATAGAACAATTGTCAGACGAAATAGACTTCGACAATGTCATCGAAGATTTTGCTAACAGAAAAGCAAGAAAAATAACTGTGTAGAATGTTGTAGTTAATTTTTTCACTTCAGAAGTAAACATGTCCTAATATTTTTCACAGGTTTTTTTCTATACGTCGTTTTCACTTTTTGTTTAAGTATGTTTGTTATGTGTATTGTGTTGTGTTTCAGGGGGGCGGCAAACTCAAGGACCGCCCCGGGCGGCACAAACTCTAGCTACGCCACTGATCTGGCCCTAACTACTTATATCCATTCTTTACTGAAGACCCTCTCTGGTTTCCTTCCAGTGGGTTCTGAGCCATGTCGGAATTACAGGTAATGAGATGATTGATACACTGGCCAGGGCAGCTCATTCCCTCCCTGCTATAACTTCACTATATTTCCACCCAGGCGAGGGTTTTGCAGTAGCTAAAGTGGCAGTGCAAAATGATTACAAAACCCAATGGGAGAGATTACGGCACTCAACTCTTCATGGATTGTTTAAGCTTTCTTGGGGCACAAGAAATTGGCCTGTACCATCTTCCCACTATAAAGCTTCTACAGTATAATATTTAGATTCCGTTCTGGCCATGTAAGCCTTCAGGCTAACTTACACCGGATTGGACTTGCCTTCTCCCCATTATGTGTTAGTTGTAATTTACCAGAGACACTGTCCCATTTCTTTTTTTTGGTGCATTGTATACCGACTTCCATTCCCACAGGTTTATTAATAAGTTACCTTCTAGTTACTCCATCTGGCTGTTACAGTTGATTTAGTACTTGGTTCCATTTTTCAGTTCATGTTTAGTAGAACTAACAGGCCTCATGTCATGTTCATCCCTTTTAGAGTGTTCTGGAATTGGTCCCAGCGCTGAAGAGGGTAATGGTGTGCTTTCTCTCTTTCTATCTCATCCCAATAATAATAGACCCAGCACTTGATGTAGGAACAGCGGAAGTTCTCCCGTGGAACTTGATGTTTTGGTCCTGGAGGATGTAAATAGCCTTAATGGCTGAGCTCCTCCATATAACACTTCAAACAATCAAACAAAGTTCTGAATTTTATATACTTCCGTTTATATTCACATTGTTATAGTTAAGTAACTGAATATTAGTGGTTTTTAGTGAGTTTTCATAGAGTGACGGTTATAAACGTTAACTACTTTAACTTGCGCGATGCCTTCCCAGAAAGCGTCGTGTGCTAGGTGTGGGGTTAATCAATGGTATACAGATTTTAAGGACTACAACTGCGGTCCTATGGCAATTACCGAGAGATCGTTTTGTTTCTTTTGTGATTTATTAAGGGAAGAGATAGTTGGTATAAAACGTAGTGTACGCGAGGTGACGGAAAGACTTGCAACGTTTGATGAGGGCATGGGTAGGGTTACAGATGACGATGGCCGAACCTATACTAACGTTGAAGACGTTAGTAATTTGAAGGGTGAGGTGAGGAACCTAGTTTCTAGTATATGTAGCTTATCGGGAAGGTTAGACAGAAATGAGGAAGGGGTTAAGGTTGGTCCGAGATTAGTAGACGGGGAGGGATTTAGAGAAGTTAAAGGTTTCGCTCAGTTAAGGGTTTCGCCCTTTCGCCCAGTTGGATAGGGATGTGAACGAGGGGGAAACTATTTTAATTGGGGACTCCTTAGTGCGCCATATGGATAAGGAGTTCGTTGAACGGAATCCAACCAAGAGGAGGAGGGTCTGTCTACCAGGGTCCAGGGTTAACAGAATTAGAGACGAAGTAGGTAGGATTGATGTTGCCTCCCGTCACTCGATGTTGGTGAAGATGGTAGGGGGCAACGACTCGTATAGGCCCGATACGAGAGTGCCTGACCTTTTGGAGAGATATAGGGGGTTAATTAGGTCCCCGAAGGCAAGGTCAGATAGGTTTTTAGTTCTAGGTATTACCCCTAGGCACGGTATACGTAGGTCTTAAGATTACGTAAAAAACAATATTTTTGAATGCTGAAGTAGAAGAAATTTGTGCTCAGGAAAATGTACCCTTCGTAAAGCTGTGGTCAGAATTTAGTGAGCCTAGCCTTTTTATAAAAGATGGGGGTGCATTTCAATGAAATATGGAATGCTAGGCTCGGTAGGTCAATCGATGAGAACGTCCGAAAGCTGTATAGGTCGAAGCCTTCTTTAAATGTTGTGGGTCCGGGAAACGCCGGCCCGACGTGAAAAATAGTTTAAAACGCCGATCCGTGGTAAAAAATAATTTAAACGTCTTTTATTGTAACGCGCGTAGTATTATAAATAAATTGAACGAATTTAAGGCGCTAATTTATTCCGGGAACTACGATATAGTTGCTATAACCGAAACGTGGTTAAATACCATGACTCGGAACTTGTTGGGGGAACTTGATATAGCGAGTTTTAAACTTTTTACTAATGATAGGTTACATAGGATTGGTGGCGGCGCTTTGTTCTACATTCGTAATTCCCTTAGGTCTATCGAGATTAAGATAGATTTTCTGGCACCAATTAATGTGATATACGTTGAAGTTAGGGCGCGTAGTATTAGCTTTAATTTTGTTGTTGTTTATAGACCTCCCGTTCAACCCCTCGATACCGATACTAGATTTTACACACCTCTTGGTAACTATTAATAATTGGGATAGTATAATTGTCGGAGACTTTAACTGCCCTAACATTAATTACGAGACTTTTACTGATAATGTTGAGGGTTTGAGACTGATTGAGTTCATGGAAGATAATTTTTTACGACAGATGGTTACCGAACCAACGCGCGGTGACAATATTTTAGACGTGGTGATGACGAACGACGAAAATATAGTCGAAAGTTTAGAAGTAGGTGAGAGTTTGGGATGTAGTGATCCCCAAATTATTAGGTTTAAGCTATTGATAGAAAACCGTAAGGGTAAAACTTTACAAGACACCCGCATTGCCATAAAACATGCTACAGTAACGAATCATATATCAATCGACATAGCAGAAAAAATGGTACAAGCAGCTTTGTATCTTTTTGAAAATATTAGAAAATAACAGTTATAATACTTTGAAGCAATATCATTTTTAGCAACATTTAGCGACAGTTTGAGATATATCTAGCGACATCTGCCAATATTTTTAGCAATTATTGGTATATCTAACGACATTTGGCAACCCCTTAGTTGCCACACCATTCAATTACTCCATTAGGTCAGATCTGGTCAGTTTTAACGAAAATATCATAACTTAACCTAACCAATCGTCAAGGGCGTCAGTTAACCTACATTAAATATCTTATTTTCAACAAAATCGGAAACAGTACATGAAACGGAAAAGATCCAAATGGTGTAAGCTATGATAAGCCTAGTAAAATCTTCATAGTGTCATAACTTTATTTTCTAATATTTTCAAAATGGTACATAGCTGCTTGCACCATTTATTTTGCTCTATCAATTGATATACTATATGTTTCGTTACTGTAGCATGTTTCATGGCAATGCGGGTGTCTTGTAAAGTTGTACCACAATTAGGATAGTAACGTAATAGAAGTCCTTGATTTTCATAGGGCTAATTTAATTTTGCGAACAGGATGAGAGTAGTGGACTGGAATAACTTATTTATGGGTAATGACGCAAATTTTCATTGGGAGGCGTTTAAAGAAAGTTATTTTGAATATCGAAAGGGAGTTTATTCCTCGTAGGCCCAATCACGCTAGAAATCATGGTAGGCCCAAGTGGTGGACTAGGGAAATAGGCGAGTTCATAAACGAGCGTAACAGAGCGCATAGACTTAATAAGCGCAATGGCACGGTAGCTAACTTTAATAGATATATCGAGCTTAGACGTCAGGTTAAAAGATATGTTAGGAATGCTAAGCGTAATTTAGAGATACTTGCAGCTGCGGATAGTAAACATAATCCAAAAACGTTTTTTGACTACGTGAATAATCGTAGACCGATAGAAGATAATATAGGCCCTCTAGTGGACGTTAACGGCGCTTTGGCTTCCGACGCTCAGGCGATGGCGGATATTTTTAACAACTTTTGTGCGACAGTTTTTACCGTAGAAGACGTAAATAATGTCCTCGATGTGAACGATATCGTTCCATTTAGTAGCGAGACTATTTCGAATGAAATAACTGTTTACGAGGGTGAGATTGAACATTATATCGATAAGCTAAAAGTTAGTAAGGCTCCAGGCCCTGACGCGCTTTATCCTAGACATTTGAAAGATTTGAAAGACGTTATCATAGGCCCCTTAACGAAGATTTTTAGTCAGTCTCTGGAAGCCGAGATTATTCCTGAAGACTTTAAATTAGCTAACATTACGCCCATTTTTAAAAAAGGCGACCGCACAATAGCTAGCAATTATAGGCCTATTAGCTTAAGTAGTATAGCCGCAAAAGGGGAGAGTGCAAGAATGTTGCAAGTTAGTATGTAATGTTGCAAAGGGGGGTGGGGTTGTTGCAAAGGGGGTGGGGGGTTGCAAAAAAAGAAAAAAAGAAAAAAATTCCCCCAAAGGGGGGATGCTGCAGGTGCAACAAGGAAAACTTGGAGGCGGAGTTCTCCCCCAAGAGAAAGGAGAGAAAGGAGTAGAGGTGTTCACCTGGCAGGAGCCAAGTGCATATTAAGACTTCAGCCGAGTAGGCGTTGTTTTATAGGCTCCTAATCAGCCAGTTGGCTTAGAAGGCTTGAGTTGCCAGATAGCGCCATGTATTCATTTAATTCTAATCGAAGACTGAGTTGCCAGATACCATTGTATACATTATTATAGACTCCTAATCAGCCAGTTGGCTGTAAATGGCTTGAGTTGCCAGATACCACTTTTTAGCAGTATTATTGTATACATTATTATAGGCTCCTAATCAGCCAGTTGGCTTAGAAGGCGTAAATGTTGCCAGATACCGCAATACCATTGTATACATTATTATATTTCTTAAAAGAATACCGGTAGTAGGTTTAGAAGGCGTAATATGATATAATTAAGTAAAACAACATTGCATCATTCTGTTTATTATAAATATATAGAAAATAAATATACATTTCAATTGAGGAATATGCATATAACAGTACAGGAAATATATACACACAATTATGGATATATATAAAATAAAATATACATTTCAAATAGAGATAAATATACATTTCAATAGAAATATGTACATAACAGTACAGGAGAAATATCACGCAAAATATATATATAAATACAATTCAATAGAAATATGCGTATATAATTTCAGTACAGGAGAAATGTCAAGCAAAATATATATATAAATACAATTCACTTTTTTTCAAAATACTAAACTCGGTCTTAATCGAGTTTACAATTACATCATTATTGCTCTGCATTACGCAGTATATGCGGCCTAATAATATTTCACCGCTTAAAGTATAGGGAAACCTGTATTCGATATGAAGGGCTTTCATATCGTTCAGTACTATTTTTGTTCCCACTTTACAACCGGTTGGTAAGTCATCTTTAAATACGTCTAGAATACAATCAAAACCACGCACAAAGAGTTCATCGTTAGCTACATTATTAAACACAAGTTTATAAACACGCTTTTCCAATCGAGGGTTTATTTCTACCGACTCGAGCTTTTCAATCGTGAACTCACTCAACATAGCGGCAATTGAAATAATCTTCTAAATCGTTACGACAACTGCGCGTTATATAAAGAAATAGTTCTTCAGGGTGAACGGTGTAGGTGAGCTCAGCCTTGTACCGATCAATTGCTTTGTACCAAAGTTCATGGTATTTCAAAGAGTCTAAACTTTTTAAATAAACGTCCAGCTCTAGACCATTCTCACCAGCCCTACACTCGGTAAACCCATCGAGCAGAGCGGTGTATGCGTATTCAAGTACTGTATCAAAATAAAGCATATCCGTAACACGCGCGTCTAATATAGGTTTCAGCTTACGGAATCCGACGATTTCAAACATTCTGTCGAGGATGAAACGGTTTCGCGTAGGAACAAGAGCGTTATTATCAGAAGCATTCTTCCACATCAGCCGTATATCAATGCACGGCCGATCGTTATTTATACACAACGTACATACAACGGCGTATGAGGGTGCGTCACTAATCTGCTCTCTTCTTGTACCTACGTTAGCAGGTATTTTATAACGATCTTCACTCCACTTCTCAACTATCACGAAGATTCTATTCATCTCCTCGATACTTAAATAAACCCGTTTGTTTGTCGGTCTACATTCCGTTTCCAGTACATAGCTAATGGTACCGGAATTACGCCTGAACACGCGCAACGATTTCGTCACGGACACATCGTACGAGGCGTTGAGAATGCTGCTCAAAGGAAGTTCCATCGTATTCGAGGAGCGCACGTCCACTCGGCTCAAGCTCTGAGATAACTATGAGCCGTGTGAGGCACGCAGGTAGGTAGGAATGGTTCGACGGGCGGTTGACTCGATGATACGTGAATGGGCTTGTTCGTATGACCGCGAGTCGAATTGCTGTACATATTTCGGTACAAGAATTAATTTCATCACTACCAGCCTACGCACCAGACATTTTGGATAAGAACTAGGAACATTTTATGTTTTACTAAACATCTCCACACTCCGGCGCACTATTTGAGAGGAACATATGTTCATATTTTTCCTTTCTGCCCATCAAACGATACTCGTCTCTAAACTCTGTTAAAAATTCACGCAGGGCACTAGCCACAACCTCACTACGAACCTCATCATGATATACGTTAATATAGTGATAAAAATACTTAAGATTGTCCATGATCACGAGATTCACATTTTCACTCGTAGGGTATGAGTAATCGACATGGTGTAGCATGACGTAATACCGCTTGTCACACCACCCATCAGCAAGACTCATTATCCATACCTGCTGCTTCTCTTCTGCACGCGTTGTTTCTTTTACTTCACGGTGTATGTGAGACTTTATAAAGTTTAGCTCTGCAGTATACTTCAGCACATCGTCTGTGCAACGAAAGCCTTCAACGGTCTCACCAGAACATCCGTGGAGTATTTGTACATCTTGGAACTTCGCACAATCCAATGTGTTTTTAAAAGAGGCATAGGAGGGAGGAATAGGAAGTTTTTCGGTATCCACCACATCCTGGCACTTTACTGAATACCATTTCGTAAACGTTGTGCAAGCAATATTAAAGGTAGCCATTTGAATACACGTCTGATCTGAATACACGTCTGATCTCTCGGGCTTACTGCGGTCGACTGACCACGCAGGGACTCCCAGATAGTAGCATGACTCACGGTCTTACAGTGGGCGGAGCTTAGAACTTTCACCTACACACACACACACACACACACACACAAAGGAGGAAGTGAAACGCTATTTGAAACATGATTTATTTAACAAACGAGATATTCAAGTTATATATATTTACAAATACGATTTAATAAACGAGATAGTCAAGTTATATATATATATATTTACAAATACGTGTAATAAATCAATTTTACAAATACGATTTAATGAACAAGATATTCAAGTTATATATATATATTTACAAATACGATTATATACAAGACGTGTGAGTTAACAATAGAAGCATCATTGGTATCCAAAGGGTACGGTATCATAGGTACCAGGTAACTGGTAACGTTTCCTATAGGTGTTACGGCACACCTTCGTACCCCTAAGTTCCTTCACGCCCCCCAGCTTCTGCGCCCGAAAATTGTGGGTGCCTACAATTAGTTGGGGAGGTTGTTCATCATCGTCCAAACATACTAGATCCTTCAACGACTCAAAGTTAACAACCTCCCGATTCGCATGGTTGAGCGTAATACCCTTTGCCTTCACGATATATTTCATTTCCTCCCCCACCCTGACCCGTACCCCATAAGACTTAGGTCCTGTTGAGGCAAAAGAGTCGGCGTATGCGTTGTCCCCATACTCATCCTTGATCTCATCAGTGAGCTCGCCGAGGAACTCCCCAATAGTGGGCATGTATTCACCCTCCCTCTCTGTGAATATCACGCTATCTGTATCGGCATACAATACTCTCCGCCAAGAGAATGCAATAGACCCCAAAGTTTTATACGGGCGTAGGCTGTTGTGAAGCTGGCCACAGGTATGTTTGTAACCCTTGAGGTATCTGTGGCAAATTCAGTGTTGTTGTACTTTATTACGTAAGTATTACCTACATTTACGATCTCCATGACCTCTTTATCGGGGGCATTGGCATAATCCCAGACATCGCTATAACTTTGTGCCAAATGAATGCTCCCTCTGCCGGTATTCTGCGCAAATTTTCCCCATAGACTGTTTAGACACAACTTTGCACTAAAGCGCTTGCCAGGATTCTTTACAATTTGGACACGATCAAGTTGTATACCTTCGCGGTCGCGGTAACGTTGAATATAGGCAGACTTTTCATCTTCGGTATCAACTCCTCGCGGATACCCTGATGCCTCAACCTTATCCTTCAAAAAGGTGTTTATATATGGTGTGAAAAGGTTGGGTAGCTTCTGAAACCTCCACACCTCATGTATCTTCAGTATTCTATAACCATGGCGCACGGCTAGGGCCAACTCAGGACTTGTATATACGCCTCTGATCTTACGCTGGTGGGGTATATGGTTACATTCGCCGTTATCCTCTTCCGCGCACTTCACGCACAGGGGAAACATGAGCTTGTCGTCGATAACGACAGGTAAGATCGGCATCCATAAATTGCGTGGGGGGAGTACGTCTACGAAAGAGAGCCCAAAGTAACGATCATTCAAATTTTTTGAAAATTCATTGATGGAGGGTAGGCTAGGTCCCACCAGTTTCTCAGGAGCGCCCACGGGGTACGGATTGCTCTTCATCACGTATGGGTATAAAGAACAGAAATCGTAGTAATGGAGCTTCACGCCCTCCGTAGGTGGAAAGTATAGTCTGAAAGGATTTGTACGTCCTCCAAACAAGCTATCACCACATTTGAGAGGATCCAGCACCATTGAACGCTTGATCGTTTTTATTTCCTCACGGTACACCTCGTCTGTCTCCATCCGTGCATCATATTCATGCTCCCACAAGACTTTGTGAGTGAACTGTGATCCTATAAGTTGATCGCGGGTGCGGGTCGATGCAAGACAGTCGGCAGGAGACCTACCGTGGATATCTCCGGTGATTCCGCACTCAGGACGGGGGCATCCATGCCACCAGCAACCGTTAAAGGAGTACACAGTCTTCACACCAGTGACACGGTTTTCACTTAACCCATCAACCCAAAAAACACGTCCATTAATCTTAATGGGTACTTCACCCGTGTTGCGGGCGTGCTTTATGTATACACCTGTCTGTTGCTGTAGGTGTATGAGCCAGTAAATAGCCTTGTGCCCGTAACTGCGGGGATTGTTTCGGTGAATAATGGCTAAGGTGTCTTTCGGCATGAAGTTATTCTTGAACACCGTAAAACATAATGATGCGATGGTGGTTGCGACTTGCAGTGGATCGCATTTGAAACGGGCTATGCACATCCTTCTAAAGGCCTGGAAACATACTCTAAGCACGCGCACATCATTCACGCAATAACGCTCACATTCATCAACTATATTATAAGGGTTACTTTCATTAAAACTGTCGTAGTATCGATCAAAGTCTTCACGTTCATCCATACAGTCAAAATAATGTTTGGGGGGTGGTGGGCCTACGTAGTTTAAAGTCTCGCTGGTGAGGAAAGTGTAAGGGAAGTATCCTTTGGAAACTTCAGCTGCTACTCCCATCACCTTGGGTAGCTTTGCTAATTTACAAGGTGTGAATAATAAAGTATCTTTAAATTGTACATTGCCTCTTATCTGCATCTGTATTAATTTGTTGCCCTTTTCAATGGATCACCTGTAAATATCTCAGAGGATTCGTGTTCAAGCAACTCCTTATAAAGGAACTGCGTGTCAAACTTTGCCCCGTTATGGGCGAGAATATACACAGTCATTTTTTTGAACTTGTCGGCTAACTTGACAATATAGGACACAAATAGTTTCACAGGACTATCGCTGACATTCGTTTTAAAAACGTTTGTCCGTTTACCACATTTGGGGCACTCGTCACATTCGATATCCATACACTCATCACAGATAGTCTGGCTCACAAGTAAATGTGGAATTACCTCTTTGGTTTCAGCGTTCGTATATGTTTCTATATCGTAGTATACAGTTATACAAGGGTTATTTTTAGGCTTAGCATCTTTCATATAACACATGCTTTACTCCATCCGCGTTATATTCCTCCTGGCATGTAGGACAGTGAATTACGTCACACTTGTGCTTAAATTTTCCCCAATTATCCATTGTGTGAAACATACCACATTCACAGATTCTCATTTTCCTGCACGTGCCAATTGATTTATGGAAATCAAAACAGCTATTATTGAAAAATGTGCGTCTACACACATCACAGTCTCTCTTCTCAGCTTCAACTACACGGCTTTCACATTTGGTGCTTTTACACTGCTCACATACCATTGACATCTTTACAATGTCTCACTATATCATCCGCAAACTCGAGGCACCCCTTACACAAATCATGATGTCTCCATATTTTCGACTTTTGTCATAACTCGCGTAAAGCCACCTTATATTACGGATGGGGAGATACGTTGTCCCTGACAATCCTAAAATAAGTAGGGGTCTTGTACGATCTCTCACACAGCTTTTAAAAACATACACAGTCCTACGACGATCATCCAACCCAAACACAACTATGCGGACATTCATTTCCTGTTCTACCCTTCTCAGCTCTTCAGGACCCATATTACAGTCAAATTCAAGTTCACAGTCTACAGCTAGTTTACGGGCACGCTCCACGACTGTAGGCAACCAAATTTTTTGAGTTCGTGTATTTTGTACAGTAAACACACGTGCTAAGAGTACTGCTATAAAGCCGCAACCACGATCGACGTTTATATGCCGTCTATAAATAGCTTGAGAATTGAGGTTAAGAGTATACGGTATGGCACTATGGCCCGCAACACGGAATACACGGTCAATATTTACCGTGAAGTTGTCCATATTGAAGGCTATACTACTTTGGGCGGCTTGCATTATACGTCCTAATATATATTCTACATCTTCAGCCGCCAAACGTCTAAATGGCACTATCACCCAATAATCGTCTACATCACCGTCATCTGACCCGAATCCAAAGGACAGACTCGTCCTGACTTCACGCTCGTCGCGATTCTGAAGAGCAAACTCTATAATACGCTCTACAACCCGGCGTAGTCCGCGCTCAATACCATTGCTATACATGACTCTAGGGTCGACCCTGACTCTATACCGATTTCTAGTCAAGGCTGGGGTGGGGGCTGCGGAGCGCACCAATTCGAGCGTTATATCTTCCTCAACAGAACGGGGGGCGGCGGATGAATTAGGGGCTATATTAGCGGAAGGTGGTGCTGCTGGGGGGCCTGTTGCGTAGGAGGTTGAGGGTTGGGGCTCTATTATTGTAGACTTAACAGAACGGGGGGCGGCGGATGAATAAGGGGATATATTAGCGGGAGGTGCTGCTGGGGGGCTTGTTGCGTAAGAGGTTGAGGGTTGGGGATCTATTACCGCTGCAACAGGCGCGTATTTCGGGCGCTTTATACCTGACGTGGGGTTCTCATACCTCCGCTTTGGACGTGCTACCGGTATCGCTGGTGAGGGTTCGTTGGCAGGGGAGGAGATCACAACTACACTGTCGTCGAGGTCATCCGTAATGATGGGCTGCTCTACCTCATCGTCATTCACGGTTCTGTGGGAGAAGAAATATAAGGAACAGCACTCAAAATTTGTAATATTTTGTAAATGACCCACTTAGGAGTGTGACGTGTTAGAAATGGACTCTGTAGAAAAATTCAGATTCACGAGCCCATCCACATGTATTATATCTGGACCTACAGGATGTGGTAAAACTGTGTTTATGCTTAAAATTATTAAAGAAAAGGGGGAGATGTTCTCGAAATATGTGCGTAAAGTTATATGGTGCTATTCGACGTATCAATCAGTGTTCAACGAGTACCAAGATTATATTTTGTTCCACAAAGGCGTATATGACGTTAATTCGTTAAAGGGAAATGAACATACAATCATTGTAATTGACGATCTCATGTTGGAGATGGATAAAACGTTTGCCGAGACATTTACAGTATTCTCCCACCATCTTAACATAAGCGTGTTCTTCATCAATCAGAATCTATTTTTCAAAAATAGATACATGCGCGATGGATGTGTCGTTAAATACGCAATATCTAGTCTTATTCGCGCAACGTAGAGATGTATCACAAATTGGGGTATTAGCCAATCAAATGTCCCCGAATCAGCGTAAGGAGTTTTTGGAAGTTTATAAAGAAGCTACAAGCACGCGTTACGGATATTTGCTTTGCGACCTTCATCCGCGAAACACGTTTAGAGTGCTTCTGCGAACGAATATATTTCCAAACGAGCCTGAAACGGTGTATATTCCAGAATGACAAAGAGACTAAAGAAATACCGTGAATTAATAAAAATCTATCATCGACTGCCCCGGGCATTGCAGCAGATGTTTATTAAAAATATCGATGCCGACTTTTTAAAATGCATCTGTGAAATCTGTCTTAACGTTATAAATTGCAATGTATCAATGAAAACCCATCAGAAGGCTCGCCTACGCCGCTACAAGAACATAATACGTGCACTCGCTCGTAAAAGCCAAACTGTAGCGAAGAAAAAACGAATTATTGTACAAACAGGAGGGTCATTTCTCCCCATCTTATTTTCAGTTTTGGGTCCTTTACTGACTAGATTAATATAATGAAGAAAGTGGTAGTGATTCCCCACGAGGTGTACGCTTCACTGCAAAGGAATCCAGACACGTATCTAGATCCACGTAAAAGCAGACTTTAAAGAATGGAAAGCGAATTGTTAGCCCTATTAAACAGTGAAAAAACACCTGATGAGAAAAGAATCTTATACCAAGAAGCTCTGCAGAAATTTCTTCACGAGTACGAAAATTATAAGAGACCTACAGAGATTCCTGTGGTTATTAGGCACAGCACGGGGGACGATGGCGACATAGGATCTGAGCCCGACGATACAGCTGACCAACCAAAAAGATTAGCCACACAACATATCGAACATGTATTAAAAAATACCCTCCCACTTACATTGAGGAGTAAAGGCTTAAGTCTTTATAATCTATTGAATGAGGATCCCGCCATACAATGGACCGATACAGGGGAGATCATTGTGGAAGGATCAAAGGTACAGGGATCGAATATCATAGACATTGTCCATGATCTGGTGAGAAAGTGGGATAGGCCCTCACCATCAGGATGGAAGCATATTAAAGCAAGACTACAACAAATAAATGTCCCTAAAACGTTGATAGGAAATCTGAACAGGTTAAAAGACTTGGAACATGCAACGCCTGTGACACAATTGAAGGCGCCGTCACCCCCGGCGGTAACACC
The DNA here is from genome assembly GCA_023014485.1 of Bathynomus jamesi. Classification (NCBI taxonomy): domain Eukaryota; kingdom Metazoa; phylum Arthropoda; class Malacostraca; order Isopoda; family Cirolanidae; genus Bathynomus; species Bathynomus jamesi. The sequence goes on from JAJOZX010002175.1 coordinate 204,309, forward strand.
TTTGAAGAGGAGCAAGAAGAGGTTAAACCAACCCTACCCAAGTGCCTCTAAAATACGCAAATGGCTAACGTATTAACTAAACGCTATTATGACATTTCTACCCCATCCTCTTACGGCGGCGTAGATAGACTGTACAGAAGTGTTTACGGAGTAGGAAAAAAAGATGTTGAAAGATTTTTGAGGGAGCAGGACGCTTATACGCTTCATAAGCCTGTGAGAAAAAGGTTTAAAACAGCCAAGACAACGGCTTCCTCGATTGATTCTATTTGGCAAGCAGATTTAACAGACATGCAAAGATATTCTGTGTATAACGATGGTTACCGCTACATTCTATTCATAATAGACGTATTCTCTAGATATCTGTGGCTAGTTCCTCTGAAAAATAAATCACCTGAAACAGTTGCTAAAGCCACCAAAACGCTAATGTTAAAAGAAAACAGGGTTCCTGGCTATTTTTGTACGGATATGGGGAAGGAATTTATAGGCCGTGCTTTTCAGAACATGTTGACAGAGTTTAATATCAGCTATTACACAACCAATTCTATACATAAGGCTTCTTTAGCTGAAAGAGTTCAGCGCACCATAAAGGAACGCATGCACCGTTATTTTACACATAAAAACACATACAGATTTCTAGACATTCTGGAATCATTGGCATCATCCTACAACCGCTCACACCATCGCACGATTGGGACAACACCTAACGAAGTTTTAGAAAGAGGTACGCTCCCGAGAAGAGATGGATCACCACCACCACCACACTCTGCGCGCTTCAAAATCAATGATTATGTAAAGCTGTCGCGTTCGGGGAATAAATTCGCAAAGGGTTTTGAGCAAGGATGGACACGCGAGATTTTTAAAGTTAGGGCTGTGAGACCTAAAGGTGAGATAATGATGTATTACATTGAAGATTTGAATGGGGAAGAAATCTCAGGAGGCTTTTACCGCGAGGAATTGCAGAAAGTTGCGTTTAATTTAGAAAAAAATGTTTAAAATTGAGAAAATTTTAGGAAGCAAAGGTTCAGGAAGGAGAAAAATGTACCTGGTGAAATGGCTAGGGTACCCAGAAAGCTTCAACACCTATATAAAAGCTGATGCAATAATGAAGCTTAAATAGTATGCAACATGGCTCCTAACCATTTCTACGTCACACTCCCGTCCTCCTCGTCCCTGTCTGTACACCCTAACAACACACTAGCCAACTTTGTAACAGAACTCCATGGGCACATTGAATTGGGTCGTGATTCGTATGAGGTGGGGATATGCGAAATTCAGCTGGACACCGTCTTTTTAAATATTGAACATAAAGAAACCGTTTTTACGATTCTTAGAGACATTGACGAGTGTGAAAAAGCTGGGGTAGCTATGGATGAAACTATGCGCATCGCTCGGACTAAGATTGCACGGTATTACAGTACAGAAGTAAGACTAGGGCCGGGTCAATATGGTTCGGCCGAGGATGTTGTGAGAGGCTTAAACGTAAGTTTAAGAAACTCAAACCTTACGAATGATTTAGTATACGAAATTGTAAACAACCCTGCACATACACTAATCCTAAAATCAAAGACTAACAGACGTATTAAAGACCATAGAAAGTTCCAAATTCTAGCCAATGGCCGCTATAGCGCAGTCTTCCAAAGAGACACATTTCACGAGACACAGCATGACTTGTCCAGATTAATGTATCAATTGAAGATGGAGAAATTGGCTGAAAGGTCCCCAGACATGTGTTATATTTACAGTAATATAGTGGAGCACCAGTTTGTTGGGGATACCCAGGCACGCCTGCTGCGCATTGCTCACATCCCCAACCATAGAGGAAGGAGTTTGAGTATTACATATGACAGACCCCATTATGTGAATGTCGCAACTAATTTAATAACCAATATCACAATATATATAAGAACGATTGAGGGTGAAAACTTCCCATTCGGTAACGGGAGCTTAACAGTGAAGCTACACTTTCGACGCACTGAGTTATAATGGATAGAAAGCCTTTCACCGTCTATCGAGGGATGCGATACCAGCGCGGTAGTGGACTTGGGTCCATTTTTTCATCCATACTACGTACGGCGGGTTCCTTTGCTGAAGAGGGGTGCCAGATACCTCGGAAGGAAAGCGCTACAATCAGGCCTTAACACTGCAGAAGACATATTGGCCGGGGCTAAACCTAAAGAAGCTCTAAAAAAAACATTTAAAGCGTACACGGGACGAAATCATCAAAGATGCAAAGAGAAAATGCGTGGTGGCGGGAAGAAGCGGGCTGCCCGGAAGAAGGGGTCACGTGGTATTAAACGTAAAAGGCTATCAAAAAAGAAGTGCTGTAAGCGATGAAACCTATGTTGACCACCTTTTTGACTGATATAAGCTAAGGACATTGATCTCATGAATCATAGTTGTTTACCACTTGTCGAGAGAGGAGTCACTATTTCGCCATGGCACGCTTCATCCACCATGTAGTTCACAATGCTGTAAATCGGAGCTGTCCCTTTTTGAGCTACCTCCAACCCAAGTTTCTATTGAGCACAGTGACTTTATTACAATTAACCCTTTAAACACAATTAGTTCCCCGAGTGCACCTATAGAATTCGTGATACCCAGCTCAGCCCCTTACTTTTTTGATCCAAGCTGTGTGCACATGTACGCTAAGCTACGTATAGCCCATTCTGATGGAACGGTCTGCGATGACAAATATGCTGTATACCCTGAAACAAACTTTCTGCACTCCATATTCAACCAGTGTGACGTATTTTAAATCAGACCAACATATCGCAGGCACGGGTACTATCATCTACGAGCCTATCTGGAAATGTCCTCAACTTTTCCAAAGAAGCGAAGGCTATCTTTTTAAGTGCGGAGGATATTATCAAACTAAAGATGAAAATAGTATAAAGGACAAATTTAAAAATTCTAAAAAGAAAATATACGAGTGTTTGGACGGTTGCACACAGATTTCACTTTCCAGGAGAAGTTGCTTGTGAACGGGGTGGATATGAAAATAAAGCTCACCCGCACGAGTCCTGATATCTGCTTAAATCTGGCTGCGGATCAAGAAGAGGGTGCAAAGCCCGTTGTGGTTCACATTCATGGACACAACCTCCGCGTACGGCGAGTGAAATTAAGTTCACCAAACAACTAGAAATTGAGAAAAATTTACTAAAACGCTACAGTGAAATATCCTATTAACAGAGTGCAGATCAAACTATATACGGTTCCTGCAGGGTTGGCATCGAAGCAGATAGAAAACATTGCCCTGGGAAATCTTCCTAAAAGGATATTAATCGGCATGCAGGACCACGCTTCGGTGAATGGAAAATATAAAAAGAGTGCCTTTAAATTCGAGAATTTCGGACTTAAAAATATAACTCTATACGTTAATGGCACTGCTTTGGGTGGAACAATGGGTACGGACTATTCATCAGACGCTGTGTTACCGCTTTGTGCCAGAGCCTATAGTAATCTGACCCATATTGCAGGTGATTGTGAATGAAGGGATTCACTGGATCGCTGTCTATTTTAAAAATAGACAGCGCCTGTACTATTTTGATTCACTCGGTACTCAACCCTGGAGTGACCCTATTATTGTAAAATTTCTCGTTCAGTTACATATTCCCGAAGTTGTATGGACCCCATTTCGCATGCAAGGATATTTTACTAATGTTTGCGGAATGTACTGCGTCTCATTTCTCATGCATATGTCAAATGATAAAGAATTTATAAATTTTTAAAATTTATTTGACCCGTGTCACACTCGCCGAAACGATGAAATGGTATGCAGACAGATAAAAAACCGTTTTCCAATTGTACGTATTCGTTGTATATTATAATGTTTTTGTTCGTATATTTGTAACGATATATTCTGTAGTTGTTTATTGTACTGATTTCTTTCATTTAATAATTTATGAAAATATATTGTGTCTTCTTATCCCAAAAGATCGAAAAACACTTACATTATTTCGGTGTGACATTGTTGACTGATCAGTATATCCTCCCTATTCCGAGATTCTTCAAAAGATTGTATAACACGTGTCAAATCCTCATCGGACCTTAAAGGAATAATGTTCATTCTTTTAAAACATATACAGAGTATACAGAGAGATCCCCATTATGTGAAGATATCTTTGGTTCGAGGAATAACATTGAATGCCATAAAAATTTCGATTTTAGCATAATGGGGATAACCAAATAACATTGATTGACATAAAAATATTTTGGCGAGTATCTATTTGACGAGATACTACAACTCTCCATATATATATAAAAACGAATTATAGACACTTACATTTCTATGGCAGTCCCCTGCGTCGGGTTGTAAGGAGCGTCACTGCAAATATCTTCTACGGTTTGCGTTGAAAATAATTCGCCACGGTCAATCGCATTGAAAAGAGTAATTGCGGTTAATGCTGCAGTATCACGTTCTTCATACAATTCCGGGGAGACGTACAGGTCCATGGTGGAGGATGTGTGGCATTGTTGACTGTTCAGTATATCCCCCGTATTCCGAGATTCTTCAAAAGATTGTATAACACGTGTCAAATCCTCATCGGACCTTAAAGGAATAATGTTCATTCTTTTAAAACATATACAGAGTATACAGACAGATCCCCATTATGTGAAGATATCTTTGGTTCGAGGAATAACATTGAATGCCATAAAAATTTCGATTTTAGCATAATGGGGTAACAAAATAACATTGATTGACATAAAAAAATTTTGGCGAGTATCTATTTCACGAGATACTACACCCCATCCATATATATATATATATAAATTCTAATTATAGACACTTACATTTCTATGGTAGTCCCTTGCGTCGGATTGTAAGGAGCGTCACTGCAAATATCTTCTACGGTTTGCGTTGAAAATAAATCATCACGGTCAATCGCGTTAAAAAGATTAATTGCGGTTAATGCTGCAGTATCACGTTCTTCATACAAGTCTGGGGAGACGTACAGGTCCATGGTGGAGGGAATGATTAATCACTGACGCGAAAATAGCTACTGTTACTCCCAACTGAAAAATATCCCCTTTTATATGCACAATCGCTAAGCTCCGCCCAAAAGACCAGATGTTCGTAGTGATTGGCTGCCGATGTAGCTGGGTGGAGCTATGACGTGTACCAATCCGCTATAACGGGACCGGATGAGTAACATATATATAAAATCGTGCTTCTGGAATTATAGGCACTTACATTTCTATGGTAGTCCCTTATATTATATTTTTACTTACAAGTATTGTTTTCTTGTGTTAACATAATTGTTAACTTATTTTATAATAAAGATTCGATTTGGATTTCCTTTCTCGCTAGAAACAAACTCTGCCAGAAGACTCACCCTGACTGATATAACATAATATGGGTATGGTTTTCGATTTGGATTTCCTTTCTCACTAGAAACAAACTGCCATTTTAAGGGTGATATACTACTGCAGCACTATAAATGTTATAGTTTAAATGAAGAGGCTAACCTTCTTATTTACATCTTCGTATTTGCGTCTTGGCAACTAAGATTTTATTTAGTTGGTTGTTCATTCGAACAATTATAACGTCGAATAATTGCTGCTTCGAACAACTGTTTTTCGAACTATGGTTTTCGAACAATTGTGCTCGAACAATTGTGTTCGAACACAATGGCAAAAGATACAAGCATATCCCGTTATTTGAACAAAACTCTCTCTCTCTCTCTCTCTCTCTCTCTCTCTATATATATATATATATATATATATATATATAATTGTGGGCATATCTAAGAAATGTAACATAATATGGGTATGGTTTTCGATTTGGATTTCCTTTCTCACTTGAAACAAACTCTGCCATTTTAAGGGTGATATACTACTGCAGCACTATAAATGTTATAGTTTAAATGAAGAGGCTAACCTTCTTATTTACATCTTCGTATTTGCGTCTTGGCAACTAAGATTTTATTTAGTTGGTTGTTCATTCGAACAATTATAACGTCGAATAATTGTTGCTTCGAACAACTGTTTTTCGAACTATGGTTTTCGAACAATTGTGCTCGAACAATTGTGTTCGAACACAATGGCAAAAGATACAAGCATATCCCGTTATTTGAACAAAACTCTCTCTCTCTCTCTCTCTCTCTCTCTCTCTCTCTCTCTCTCTCTCTATATATATATATATATATATATATATATATATATATATATAATTGTGGGCATATCTAAGAAATGGAGTCGAGAGAGGTTTTGTTCAAGCTGTCTAGGAGAAAGGTCATTATGGTCAATCGAGTTGGGCAGATTCTCGGAATTCCTTTCCTCTAGCGGATTGTATTTTGGATAATTTCAACTTTTAATTGAATTGTTTCGTAAATTTTCATATTGTTTCAATTTTTTTCGCATGGAATGAGGCTCGTGTGTTTCATAAATTTTCATCTCGATACAACTTAGATATTATATATATATATATATATATATATATATATATATATATATATATATGTGTGTGTGTGTATATATATACGGGTTTGAGGAATGACGATCGTCTGTTTTGAATTGTTTCATAAATTTTCATTTCCGTTCGTTTTTCCGCACTGATATTCGAATGTTTATAATGAAAATTGAGTGTGTAAAATTATTTATTTGATAAACAAAATTTAATTGGATTCACCCCAACGTCAGACCATTACTTCGGTCTTATATAGTTATTTTAGGAGAATTTAATGAACATAATATTAAAGTACGTTTCTTTCTCATTAAAATGTTCAGGGTCACGCGGCCTGTTTTGCCTTTTTTTTTTTTTTGTTTCACTACAGATTTGTTTGTGGGTACTTCTTTTATTTATTTCTTGTAGTACTTGTGTTACCTTATTTCTATACAATAATGTCTTGAAGTGCTATTTTTGTACGGATATGGGGAAGGAAATTATAAGCCATGCTTTTCAGAACATTCGAAAAGTTTAACTAAGTTTAATGAAGTTCAAGTTAATGTTATATTTGATTCTAATCGTTAAACACTATATACATCTATTGTAAAACCCTATATACATCTATACATCTATAGTGAAACACTATATATATATATATATAGCTATTTTTGTACGGATATGGGGAAGGAATTTATACGCCGTGCTTTTCAGAACATGTTGATAGTTTAATATCAGCTATTACACAACCAATTCTATACATAAGGCTTCTTTAGCTGAAAGAGTTCAGATATATATATATATATATATATATATATATATATATATATATATATATATATGTATCATAAGCTGTTTAAAAGACTGTATATATATAATTATAGTAAACTTATGTTGAAATAAACTTGTTAACCATAAAATTAATTATTTTCTATTATTAAGTTTTCTATGTTGAATTATGTGTGGTTAACTATGTTATTTGTTTCGAAAAGTTTAACTTCAAGTTCAATGAAGTTCAAGTTAATGTTAAATTTGCTTCTAAACGTTAAACACTAAACTAAAATTAAATGTTATAATATGAAAAATAAATTTTATATATATATATATATATATATATATATATATATATATATACATATACCTAACATAAGATGTTTAAAAGAATGTATAATATATAATATATATATATATATAAGCATAATAATATATCTAGCAAGAGCAATCCGATCATTGCAAAAAAAAACTGGAAAGGTATGCAATTAATAAAGATTGAGTGTGTAAAATTATTTATTTAATAAACAGAATTTAATTGGATTCAATTGTGGTACACAATGGATGATTAATATATGGATTTCTGGGACACATGGCGCTATCTGGCAACTGAATACATTGCGCTATCTGGCAACTCAGCCAGAATAGAGGCTTATAAAAGACCGAGAAGTTGATGAAAGAATCATTCAAGCTCGGCTCCCAGCCGAGCAAGGACCTCTGGTCCTTCTCTTTCAGGCCCTTTGGTAAAACCCCTTAGAGGCCTCTCAGGTTAGGAAAACGAAAATAACTTGGGGGAGAACTCCTCTCTCTCCTTCAGGTGTCTTTCTCCTTCAGGTGTCTCTCTCCTTCAGGTGTCACTCTCTTCTTCAGGTGTACCCCTCCCCCTTGGCTCAGCCAACTGGCTGATTCTGGCTGATTAGGAGCCTATAAAACAACGCCTACTCGGCTGAAGTCTTAATATGCACTTGGCTCCTGCCAGGTGAACACCTCTCCTCCTTTCTCTCCTCCTTCTTTCTGGTCCTTTGGGGGGAATAGCTTGGGGGAGAACTCCGCCCCCAAGTTGCATGCCCCTTGCAACCCCGGTTGGCAATAAAGGCCAGTACCTTTTTTTTTCTTTTTTTTCTTTTTCTTTTTGCAACACCCCCACCCCCTTGCAACAACCCCCACCCCATTTGCAACAACCCCCATCCCCCTTTGCGACATTGCAACATTACGTCATCACTTGCAACATTCTTGCACTCTCCCCTTTTTCGGCTATACTACTAGCTTAACCTCAATTGTCGGTAAACTTTTGGAATCCGTAGTTAGGGATCGTATCATCGATCACTTAGAAAGTCGCGATTTGATTAATAGTAGTCAGCATGGGTTTCGACGCCATAGATCTTGTTTAACTAATTTGTTAGAGTTTTATAACGAAATAGTGCGCGAATACGATAGGCATAGAGCGGCTGACGTTATTTATTTAGACTTTAAAAAAGCGTTCGATACAGTTCTGCATAGAAGATTAATTGCGAAGGTTAAAGCGCACGGTATACGCAGTCAGGTGGCTAACTGGTTAGAGGAATGGCTTCGTGCTAGGAAATCAGGGCCGTTTCCTGGCATAAGCAGACTAAGCGGCCGCTTAGGGCCCCGCTGCTACTAGGGGCCCCTAGACAGGCTCCCACGTCATAGCTCAGTGGGCAAGAATAGGAATATAGCTGAAGTTATTATTAATATTATTGTTATTATTATTATTATCCTTATTATTATTATTATTATTATTATTATTATTATTATTATTGTCGTATTAATTAAAGTTTTTGTATGAGACAAATGTGATAAAACGGAGACAAACGAAACGTTTTGGTCGTTATGTGTTGTTGTTGTTGTTTAGCCGATCAGCCCACCCTGATCGAGCAAGCCGGCGGCACGCAGGTAACCGATCGCCCTCTTCGGAGTGGACCAGAGGTTCAGCGCACTAGTGATGTTGTGTTGTGTTCGTTGTTGTGCTAGAGCGGTACAGTCTGTCATAATGTGTTCAATTGTTTGTGGTGTGTCCTGGCACAGGTGGCAGGTGTCGTCTGTGGAGTTGTCTAGTCTGTGTTCATATGTTAGTAAGTTCGGGTGATGGCCACATCGGAATCGTGCTAAGTTAACTCGATCCGATCTGCTCAGGCTGATCTCTGACCTGTTAATGGGTGGCGGCTTCGCACCTAGGAGAGCATTCGGACCGAGTCGTGTCAGTGCTTTGTGGGTTAGGTGTGTGTGTATGTGTTTTCTGTACTGTGTGATGTCTGTGGGGCGTGGTATGGAATGGAGTATTTGGTTATAATGTCTCTCTGGTGTTACTTTAATGGTGCGAGGTGTTGGTGCATGATTGTACATGTAGTGGCAAGGGTGTTGTGGGTTAGTTGTCGCTGCTGCCATGAATTGTGTTCCCCTCATGTCTAAATGTTCCCTAACTTTCAGTATTTTTGTTTCTGTGTGCAGGTGTTCTATTGGTGTTGTTTGAGTGCATCCTGTAATGATACGAAGTGCGTTGTTTTGTATTGTCTGTAAGGTGTTTATGTGTGTGTTTGAGATAATGGGTGCCCAGCATGGGCTAGCATAGTCCATAACTGAGAGAATATATTGTTTGTATATGAGTGATGTTGTTTCCTGCTGGTGTCCAAAGTTTGTGCCTGTTAGTACCCTAAGCGTGTTAAGTCTTGACGTACATTTGTTTTAATATCCTGAATGTGGTTTGCAAAAGATAATGATGTGTTGTATGTGACCCCAAGTATTTTGGTCCTGTGATTGTGTGGAATGTTGATGTTGTTTAGTGTAAGCTGTGAAATTACCTGGTGTTCTTTTGTGTTGCTTGTAAGCAAGGTGATGGTTGATTTTGTGGGCGCTGCTTTGAGTCTATTGTGTGTGAGCCAGTCTTGTATACTGTTTATGTATGTTTGTAGGTTATTTGTGGCGGTGTCGATGTTGTTGTGGGTGGATGTTAGAGTGATGTCATCTGCATATGATGATAAGGTAAGCTTGTTATCTATGGGTGTTGGAATGTCATGCATGTATAAGTTGAAGAGTGTTGGTGAGAGAACAGAGCCTCGAGGGACCCCGTTTGGAAAAAGCTTGTTTTTGGATGACTTGCCATTAAATGTGACATGTGAGTATCTTCCTGAAAGATAGTTGCTCAGCCACCTTTTGGTGTTATTGTGCAGGTTTGTGTTGAGTATTTTGTTTATGAGAGGGAAGCGTGGGATAGCATCAAATGCTTTACTAATGTCTATTGTTGCTAATAGTGTATGTTGAGCTGGTCGTCTGGAGTTGATGCCATCCATGATGTGCTGCGTGAGGTTAGTGAGTAATGTCGTGGTTGAGTGGTGAGGTCTGAATCCATGTTGAGTAGGCGATAGTGGAATGTGTGGGTTGGTGATTTGTAAGATTAGTCTTTCTGTTACTTTGGAAGGTGTGCATAGTAAAGTAATGGGTCTATAGGAAGCTGGTTCTGTTGGATTTTTGTTTGGTTTGAGTAGTGTAATAATTTTACCTTGTTTCCATATGTCAGGAATAATACAGTGTTGGTATGAATATGTGCTGATATTTGTGAGAGCTAGTATTCCTTGTGGGACCAAGTGTTTAAGGTGTATGTTAGATATGTTGTCTGGTCCAGTAGCCTTCGAATTCTTAATGTTTTTGATGATCTTGGTGGTCTGGTCTGTATTGAAGGGTGTAATGGTTGTGTCGAGTCTGTAGGTTTTCTTGTGTCTGGCTGTTTGTCTGTCTGCATGTTTCTGGTTGTTGTCCCTGTTTAAGTGACTTATCTTTGCGTAGTGATTAACTAGAATGTTAGCTTGTTGTGTGTATGTTGGGATATTATTTTGGCTGCGACAGATAGCCGCGTGTGAGGTGTGAATGCCGCTGTTAGAGTGGGTAATGCCGTTTATAGTCTTGTATAGCCTGGATGTATCTGTGGAGTGGTTTAATGTTGTTATGAATTCCCTGAATGTTTTTGTTTGTTTTTCTTTGAGTTTGTTGTTTATTTCTGTGTTGAGCTGTTGTATCTGCTGTTTTATGGCTTCTGTGTGTGGGGTTTGTGTGTTTTCAGGCAACTAGGTTAGGTAGACCATCAAGCTAGGCAAGTGCTCAGGAATCGTGTAGAGTAAGCTAGTCTCTGTAATATTTATAATATTTCGAAATGTGAAATTTAATGGATCACATCACCTCAAATTCTGTTCACACAGATCAATTACACCAGTACACATTTGAAAACTTGTCGATCGATTTTTACAAACTAGTTGGTGATTCTATATAATTTGAGTGCGCTGATCTAAAAAATATAGTTAGTTTTTCCTTATCACGTATGGTTTTCTTACTACAAGGTGTGTCATAAATCCCCCATTTATCCCCAAATGTGAACCATCTTATCGAGACCAACATTGGATTGCACATGCTAAACCATAAATTTTGTTGTTATAGACTACAGTAACGCTTACTGTTGAAAAAAGTGGTTAGAAATAACCGCATATATTTCCAAAGAAAATATAAACAAAATAAATAAAAATAAAAACCCTCGTTTCTAACCAACTAGTGAAGTTGGGTTTCCCTAATTAACCAAAAGAAGGAAAAAAAAAGTTTCTGGGACAAAGAAAAACGGAGCTTTGCCCAGTCTTGAAAATTTTTGACCGCATGAAGCGGGCCCTTTTTTCTCAAAAAAAATTAAAATGCTCGTGGTTACCCAAACCGGGAAACTGAGTCAACCTTCAAACCTAACAACCTTTAATTAAATCGTATCCTTAATTAATAACCACTGCAATTAATCAAAACCCATGTTTAACTAAATAGAGGCCGATCAGAACTAGGTGCAAGTAAGTTAAAGAAAATAACTAAGGTAAGAGAAAAACTAGGTACCTAGACGAAACTCGAACCGGGCTACAACGGCCCTAACTCAATAATTAAATGGCTGTTATAGCCCCTATTAAAACCTAAAGGCAATATAGCCCTAACTTAACTTAAATAAAACCTTCTAAACCTTAAACCTTTAAAACCAAAAACTTAAGGGCAATCCAGCCCTAGCCTAACTTAACCTGCAAAACCTAGGTCTGGGAAATAGCCCCTACAAATAAATAACCTAGCAGTGTGTTAAACAATAACCTAAAACTTAACAACGAAAATTTAAAAAAACCTGGAAACTAAATGAAACTTATGAATCAGTTAGAAACTGAAAGGGTAACGTTCAACTGGCAACTTCATTTTTGGTAAGTCTAAATTAATTTTGATGAATTTAGCTTCACCATAGTTAGTAATCTGGCTGCTGACCAAATTTAACCTAAAAACCACTGCAACCTACAGTGAAAAAGTCTGTAGCTGTGTTGACAGTGTCTAAATAGGCCATTATTATTTCTATAATTACCGAGTCTATTTAAAGTAAACTTAACCTTAATACTACATCTAAATAAAATAAATTCTAAATAATAAATTTTTCAATATGGCGCCCCCGGGTGGGCAGTCGAGAAGTTAGTTACCCTTTTTGTTTTAATTCTGATACAATAGTTTTAAATCCAGTGAATTAAATTTTTTACATAATCTGAAAATTTAAATATAAATATCATTTATAATAAACCTAAAAATGGCTAATCAAACTGAAGCCACTCGTGGAAAAAGTATGGAGACCTGGTTGGGAAGTGATGTGGAAGCACTTGAAACTAGTAAACTGGTAAAAAGGAGGGGAGCAATCAGAACCTCAGCTACTAAACTTTTAGCTACAATCAAAGAGAGATGGGATGATTGGACTGAGGAACAAAAAAATTCACATGCTCGGCTTTTGTCCTCACAACTGGACAAGTTACAAAATTTAGACGAGGAAATCCTTAGAATGTATGTTTGTTCCGAAGGCTTCTCAGAGGATAAACAAGAAGAACTAGATGAAAAAAATAGTTATTACCACTTTGAAATAGATCAAATGATACAAGCATTAACAACTAAAAAAGAAAATAATGCCGAAGCCAAACCTAAACTAAGAATAAGTACTAAAATTCCTGAGCTTCAAATATTACCATTTGATGGAAATCCTCTAAATTTCAAAACTTTAAGACCTCATTCAAAACATTTATGATAACATAGGTCTTTCCGAAGAAGAGAAATTTGCCTACCTAAAACAACATTTGAGTGGAAACCCTGCCATTCAAATAAACTGCATGCAAGAAAGTAAAACATCTTATGAAGAAGCATGGCAGCAGTTGGAGGGCTGTTATGCAACACCAGGCCAAATTAAATTCTCCATAATAAAATCCCTTTTAACTAAATCCATAATAACCAAAAATTTTAAATCACTTCATGACTTTCAAGCAGATATGCACTCTACCATAAATTTAATGCAAACTCAAAAATTAGAATTAGAAGATATACTCTTGTATGTATATTATAATAAACTAACTCAAGAAACTCAGGAATTTTTAAGAACTTGTGGGTTTAAACTCTATGACCCCTTTAATAATTTTAAAGAAGCAATTGCTGAAGCTACCAAAACCTTAGCTAATGTTAATTTTGATCTGGAACAAAGTGAGTTAACTACCTTGATACCTAAACAAAAAAGAAACTTCTCTCCAGAACCAGCCAGAAAACCATGGTATTCTGGCCAAACTACAGCTGCTCTGGCGGTTTCTACCCAAAGACAATCCTCAAGAAGAGCTCAATATACTGACCAGAGAGAACCTTACTGCAAATTGTGTAAGAAAAACTCTCACAGAATCTCAAAATGTGATTCTTTCCCTGAAAGTTGGGATAAACTGAAAAAACTTGCTAAATTAAATTATTGTACTAAATGTACCTCATCTAAACACCAAGCCAAAGAATGCCCCATTTCTTTACAACCCTGTTCATTTTGTAGGTTTTCTAACCATTTATCCTTCCTTTGTACCAAACAAAAAGGAAAACCAGAGGAAGATAAGAAAACCAAAACCAGTACGGAAGTAGCTACCCAAAAAGAAAACTCCAAACAAGGGAAACAAGTTACTAACTTATTAAGTTTAAAAAACACTGATCAAGAAGTAGCATTAATCCCTTCCATGCAAATGAGAATAAGAAACTCAGAAAAATCAATTAAATGCAGAGCACTTTTGGATAATTGTAGTCAAGCCAGCTACATTACCAAGGAACTCGTGAAAAAATTAAATCTTCCAACTAAACACTACGAGGAATCCATAACCATAACAGGATTTATAGCCGACAAGAAACAACCAAATTATGAAGTAGCTATAATTAAATTGGAGGATTCTAGAAACCCTGGAAACTACCAAGAAATAGAAGCTATCATAATTGATGATATTAATATTAAATATGAAGTTCCAGGATTACTGAAACTTCAAACTTATTTAAAATCATTAAATTATCAGCTTGCAGATCACTTTGAAGCTGATGAAGTGGCTGACTTCATGTTAATTTTTGGGGCTGCAACCCACAAACTTTTTGCCCTCAGCAGTCATCAGATTCATACTGCCTCTTGTTATAAATCTCCCTATGGAATACTTTTATTGGGTTTCCCTTCAGATTACTACCCTGAAAAAGAAAAAGAACCAATAAGAGATCAGATCAGCTTCTGTATTACCAACCCGCTACCTACTAGTACAACTTCTAATGAAGATCTAAAAAAAATTGAACACCAGATTGCACAATTTAGCAAACTAGAAAACTTGGGTATTTCTGGGGATGAACCACTTTCAAACAAAGAAAAAGATCTGATTGCAAACTTTGAAAAGGAAGTTAAAATAGAAGATGAAAGATTGTCTGTTAAGGTACCATGGAATGACCAAAAAGATAAAATTTCACCAAACTTTAACTATGCTATTAGCAGGTTAAAGTCCACTTGCAAAAAATTAAAAAAAGATAACTTAATGCAACCTTATTCAGACATCCTTGAACAACAATTCCAGGAAGGAATAATAGAAGAAGTACCTCTAACAGAACACTTAAGACAAGCAGGAAATTTTTTACCTCATTTTCCCGTAGTTCGCCCTGGGGTACAAACAACTAAAGTTAGGATTGTAGTAGATCCCTCGGGTAAAAGCAAACCAGAAGAAATAACCGTAAATGATGCTACTGAGGACTGCCCTTCACTCCTACCTCACTTAGCAAAATTGTGCATTAAATTAAGGCATGGTAAATATTTGATGATTGGGGACATTCAAAAAGCATATTTACAACTTAAATATCAAACAGAATTTGACTGCAATGCCCACAAAATTCTGTGGGTAAAGAATACCCAATTGGCTCCAAATGACAACAACCTGATCTGCTATAAATATAGAAGAGTTACCTTTGGCAACAAAAGCAGTCCATTTTTACTACAACAATCTCTACAACACATATTTAATGAACAACAAAACCAAGTGGCAGACTACCTAGCTAACCGCTTTTACATGGACAATGCTTTAATTAATGCCAACAATCTCTCAGAACTCAAAGACCTTTACAATTATAGTGTAAACACTTTAATTGAATATAATTTGAAGCTATATGAATGGGCCTCTAATCACTCAGAACTTCAAGGACTATTTGAAAAACATGACATAGCCTCCTCCGAAGATAAAGAAAATGTAAAACTATTAGGATATGGTTGGAACACAAGTGCTGATACACTCCATCTAAAAACGGTAAACTTGAACTCAGAAGCCAAAACTAAAAGAGAAATACTAAGTTCTGTGCAATCATTGTTTGATCCAATTGGATTTGTTGCACCCTTAGTGTTTAAATTAAAACTCTTCATGCAGAAAGTAACAGCTACCAAAAAAAATTGGGATGAATATCTAGAACTGGAAATGCTGCGTGAATGGAAAAAACTTTGTAAAGAAATAAACAAAGTGGAATTTCTGAATTTTCCTAGACAAGCTTTTGAAAATCCCAAACCTCTCATGGAAAATCTTCAACTCCACATCTTTTGTGATGCCAGCCAAGAAGGTTATGCAGTAAGTTGCTATCTAGTTGGAAATGGAAAATCCGAACTAATTTACGCTAAATCAAGAGTCAATCCCAAATCAAAAAATTGGACCATTTGTAACTTGGAATTAATGGCAATCTGCCTAGGAACCAAAGTCCTAGAATACCTTAAAGAAACCTACCTAGAAGAAAACTCAGAAAACCAAAAGTTCTTCAAAACAATAATTTGGACAGACTCACAAGTGGCTTTAAATTGGACTGCTCAAAAATCTCTAAAAATGAAATCAATCTTTGTAAAAAACAGAGTGAAAGACATTCAGGAAGCAACAAGAAACTTAAACCATCACCTGGAATTCAGACATGTAGCAGGAGAAGACAACCCAGCAGACCTACTCACCAGACCAATATCTTTCAAGAAATTTCAAAAACTTCTTCACTTTTACCAACATGGTCCCACATTTTTGAGAAATGAAATTGAATGGCCCACCAACTTAATTTTTAACCCCCACCAAGAAACCTTACAGACAACAATAAATGTGTGTCAAACAACTTGTAAAGAAATAAATGAAAAAACTCCCTTGTTAAATATGGAAAGATTCTCTAACAGGAAAAAACTGGTCAGAATCACTGCCTATGTTCTACGGTTCATAGAAAACTTAAAGTACTTCCGCACTCACAAATATAACCCCAAATGTAACCTGACAATGGAAGAACAAATTGCTGCTTGGAGAAAAATCATACAGCTTACAAAACTAAGGCCACAAATTACTGGCTAAAATTAGTCCAGCAACAACATTTCTCAAAAGAAAAAGAAATAATCCACAAACTAAATAAAGGAGAAAAAGTTGAGGACCTAACAAAGCTGCAAAAGAATCTAAAACTCTTCATTGACAAAGAAGGGTTAGTCAGAACAATGGGGAGATATAAATATGCAACTAACCTTAACTATTCTGCTAGGTATCCTGTACTACTGCCCGAAAATTCTCATTTAACAACGTTAATTGTAACTGAATGTCATGCAAAAGCCAGTCATGCAACCTTAGCTACCACATGCAATTTCCTCAGACAGGAATTCTGGATCCCCAAAATAAGGCAAGTAGTTAAAAAGGTTCTGAAACAATGTCTGTTTTGCCAAAAATACTTTGCCATGGCTTATGAAGTGCCTACTACTGGACCCTTAGTAACGGAACGTTTAAGCTATGAAAAACCCTTTGAAAAAACTGCCCTTGACTATGTTGGTCCAATTTCTGTCCAGGATGAGAATAACCAATTCATGAAAGTCTACTTATTATTGTTCACTTGCTGCGCCACCAGATTCACCAGCCTTCACATCTGCACTGACCTTTCTGCTAAAACCTTTTTAAGAGAACTCTACCATTTGTCCTTAAACTACTCCCTTCCAAAGGTTTTGATTTCAGACAATCAATCCACCTTCAAAAGATCTGAAGATTACCTTAAACATTGGTTCCAAAATGTTCTTGTGTCTCAGTACCTCTCTGATCATGGTATCCAGTGGAAATTTACAGCAGCCTATTCACCCAGAACCTTAGGAATAGCTGAAAGAATGGTGGGTTTAGTCAAAAGAGCCCTCTATACCTCCCTAAAAGGAAGAAAAATCCCGTTAACTGAACTAAAAACAATTGTTCTTGAAATAATGAACACAATTAATTCAAGACCACTCACTTATGTTAATTCAAATGAAGATCCTTCCTCTGATCTACTAACTCCTTTCAAGTTGCTTTTTGGGTATGACAATACCAAATTCAACTTTTTAACCACTAATGATACCCAAGAAGCTGTTAATGAAGACGATCAGGTGGATGCTGATTATATGACAACAACAGAGGACAAAGAAAGAAAGAAAATACTGGATTACTTTCATAAGGGAGCTAAACAATCTCAAGAAATCAAGAAAAGATGGCGATACGAATATTTGAGTAGTTTGAGGGAAAAAGAATACCAACAACACAAACAACCAGTAAGTAAAGAACCTAAAGTAGGAGAACTATGTCTCTTAGATGAAAATTCTATGAATCCCAAATACTTCTGGAAGATTGCTGTAATTGAAACATTACACCCAGATGAAGATGGCATAATCAGGCATGTAACTGTAAAAACACCCAATGGTCATCTCTCCAGAAGACACATATATCGGTTATACCCACTGGAAATAACTGATAAGCCGAATATTGACCTGGAAGAACTGGAAAATTCTTCCACAGAAACAGGAACTGTAGATTCTCCTGACACTACTACTGCCGCTACTCAACCCCGACCACAAAGACAAGCTGCAGTTAGATTTCGGGAAGAACTGCAAAGGAAAATACAGAGTGGATCTTTGTGAAGACCACAAATAGAAAATTGTAAATAATTGTAAATAGCTATAACTTAGGACCAACGTTCTACAGAAAAGACGCTTTCATCTTCATATTTCACCTAAAAGGAACTTTTCTGAAGAGCATGTCATTTTCATTCAAAAAAAAAAAAATAAATAAATAAAATTTCCCAAGAATACAATTCTGGGTAAATTTTTCCCCTTGGGGGGAATGTTGAAAAAAGTGGTTAGAAATAACCGCATATATTTCCAAAGAAAATATAAACAAAATAAATAAAAATAAAAACCCTCGTTTCTAACCAACTAGTGAAGTTGGGTTTCCCTAATTAACCAAAAGAAGGAAAAAAAAAAGTTTCTGGGACAAAGAAAAACGGAGCTTTGCCCAGTCTTGAAAATTTTTGACCGCATGAAGCGGGCCCTTTTTTCTCAAAAAAAATTAAAATGCTCGTGGTTACCCAAACCGGGAAACTGAGTCAACCTTCAAACCTAACAACCTTTAATTAAATCGTATCCTTAATTAATAACCACTGCAATTAATCAAAACCCATGTTTAACTAAATAGAGGCCGATCAGAACTAGGTGCAAGTAAGTTAAAGAAAATAACTAAGGTAAGAGAAAAACTAGGTACCTAGACGAAACTCGAACCGGGCTACAACGGCCCTAACTCAATAATTAAATGGCTGTTATAGCCCCTATTAAAACCTAAAGGCAATATAGCCCTAACTTAACTTAAATAAAACCTTCTAAACCTTAAACCTTTAAAACCAAAAACTTAAGGGCAATCCAGCCCTAGCCTAACTTAACCTGCAAAACCTAGGTCTGGGAAATAGCCCCTACAAATAAATAACCTAGCAGTGTGTTAAACAATAACCTAAAACTTAACAACGAAAATTAAAAAAACCTGGAAACTAAATGAAACTTATGAATCAGTTAGAAACTGAAAGGGTAACGTTCAACTGGCAACTTCATTTTTGGTAAGTCTAAATTAATTTTGATGAATTTAGCTTCACCATAGTTAGTAATCTGGCTGCTGACCAAATTTAACCTAAAAACCACTGCAACCTACAGTGAAAAAGTCTGTAGCTGTGTTGACAGTGTCTAAATAGGCCATTATTATTTCTATAATTACCGAGTCTATTTAAAGTAAACTTAACCTTAATACTACATCTAAATAAAATAAATTCTAAATAATAAATTTTTCAATACTTACATAATAATGTAGGGTAAATATATATATAACAACCAGTCCCGTTCCCAGCAAAATACTCTCTCCCCTCCCATCAATGGGTGGTTAACGTTTGAGGACAGATGAGGTATTACAACACCCCTTGTAGCACGAAATCTTTAGGTGATAGAGTAAAACCTAATTAAAGCAGAATTAAATAGCTCCTAGCTCTTGGACAAGCATATTGCTTGTTTATGAAAGAATAAAAAAATAACTGAACGAAACAAAATATATTTACCTTCTTTACCAAGCGAAGTATGTGTCGGATGCCAATAAATTGTTCTCCTGCAATCTAGACGCCAAAAGTTCTGCAGAGTCCTTAGGCAGATTCAAATCCCTGACTAAGTCATTTAGTTCGGCTTGGGTTAATGGTTTAGGATCTCGGTCAGCTGTTGGCTGTTCATAAACATCATCATTGTCTGGATTTGGAGCTGAATCAGAATCTGAATTGTATTGATCCAGACTCTCGGGTGGGCGGGGAATAGGAACTTCTGGACCATGGGGTACCGGCCTTATTGCAGATGGAAGACTTGGGTATTGAAGGCTCTCTTTATTCTTTGCATTATAACCTTTAACATTGCAAGAACAGAAGTAGCAGTCGTCGGTATGGTTTCTAGGCTCGCGCCATACCATAAGGATCCCAAATGGCAAACTTTTCTTTTTACCTTTGCTCCAATTCCTTAGTGTCGCAACACACGTAAGACAAACCATGTGTGGAGCCCAACTTTTGTCTTGATCTCCTAATTTAATTCCAAAATAAACATGATAAGCTCTCTTAATGAAGGTCGTTACATTTGTCCTTTGTTTTACAACAACATACCGACCACAAATATAACAAAATATGTCTGGACTATGGGTACATCCTCTAGAAGCCATTATTAAAATTTTAAAAAATCACAAAACGCCCCAAAATTGTTTTGCTAATAACTTTAAAACTGTGGGTGATAGAAAAAACCTGGTAGCATTTTTAAATTCAGCACAGCGAACTGCTTCAGAATCACAACTCAAAATAAAGAAATCGATTTTCATGCAGACCGGTGTTATCAAACAAGATAAGAAAGAGTATTTTAGCAAAAATTAACAGAATATGTAATGTTATGTTCTTCTAAGGAGCACTACTGAAATATTTGGAAAAGCCATCCTCAGCAAAGCCTGATGAGCATCATGAGCCAACAGCAGGACCATCCTCTATGCAACCTCAAACACCAGTAGAAGTAGAGCCTGATGAACCAACAAGTGGCCCATCTTCTGTTCAGCTTCAAACACCACACACAGGCATTTCTACTGAGCAACAAGAACCAAGATCTGCTCCACCGCTTGATCCAGTTGTCCTGTCAGATGCCTTGAAGACAGATCTGGTGTCTCGAGGACCATTTCAAATCAGTCCAGATTTCATATTTCCTAAAAGAGAGGACAGTAGAAGCGTTCATCACCATTACATGTACAGAACATTAATTAATGGGGAAAAAATAAAGCGAAGCTGGCTGATGTACTCTAGAAGGAATGATGCTCTTTATTGCTTCTGCTGCAAGTCGTTTTCAAGGAAGTCGTACAAACTAATTACGGATGGACTTTCAGACTGGATAAACGTTGGTTCGCTTCTGAAAGGCCATGAAAATAGTTCAGAAAATGCAGATAACATGGCAACATGGAAGGATCTGGAACTGTGGCTAAAAACTGGGAGGACCATTGACCAAACTGAAATGTCATTAATGGAGGTAGAGCGAAGACGCTGGCGAGATTTTCTCACACGTTTTGTAAGTATAATCCAATCACTGGCAGAGAGAAACCTTGCTTTCAGGGGGTCTTCCTCTACATTGTACAATCGAGACAATGGCAATTTCTTGAAGGAGGTTGAGCTGCTTGCCAAATTTCATCCAGTGATGAAACAACACATCAGCAGAGTCGAAAGTGGCCAATATAGGCATTCAAGTTACCTAGGAAACATCATTCAAAATGAGCTCATTGGGTCCATTAGTGGGAAGATCTTGGATGCCATTGTTGCAGAAATAAAACAAGCTAAATATTACTCACTCATTTTAGACTGCACTCCAGCCATAAGCCACCAAGAACAGATGTCGATTATTATCAGAACTGTTAAAATGGGTGAAGTACCAGAAATAAAAGAATACTTCTTGGGCTTTCTTGAGGCTTCAGAAAGTACAGGCCTGCGTTTATCATTCCTGAATCTGAAGAGACTAGATGAACTGAATATTCACTTTGATGACTGCAGAGGACAGTCATATGACAACGGAGCGAACATGAAGGGCAAGAACAAAGGTGTTCAGGCAAGGTTATTAGAGAACTACTGTCGTGCACTCTATGTTCCATGTGGGGCTCACACTCTGAATCTTGTAGTGGCTGATGCAGCTAAAGCTTCCACAGATGCCATCAGCTTCTTTGGCAACGTACAAAAATTGTACAACCTTTTTGCAGCAGCTACACAGAGATGGACAATCCTAAAGAAGCACGTGAACATAACACAAGTCTTGGAGTGAAACCAGGTGGGAGAGCCGGCTTAAGAGCATTGAGGCTGTGCGATACCAGAGCCACAACATCAGAGAGGCCCTGTTGGAAGTCAGAAACAATGCCACAGATGCCATAGCCAGGACTGAAGCACAAGCACTTGCAGAGGAGGTAGGGTCTTATCGCTTTCAGATTTGCACAGTAGTATGGTATAATAGGGTGTGTCAATTTTGTCAACTTTTTTCAAATCAATTTTGGTAGTGAAAATATAGTGTCTTTTCATGTCAAAACTTGAAATTGGCAAACCAAAATGAAATAAAATAACCCTTACCTACATCAATTTTACCTTAAAGTTTCAGAAATTGACTCTTTTACTAAATAATAGGACATAAATTGATTAACTATTCATCTGTCACAGAATTATCCCACTGATCGCATACGGAGTGTTTTCAAGGTGATATAGTTGTTGTACAATGTACAAGTCACAACATGAATAGAACTGTCCCTCACTCTCAGTCCTCAGTTGCCTCTTAGATGTCATAGACGGTAGTTTGCTGTTATTGCTCTTGTACCTACTTCATAGTTATTCTACTAGACGAATACTACAGTTTAACTGTAAGTATGGATAATTATTGATTATTACAATTATTTATTATTATCATATTCTTCTGTCTAATTATGTTGTAATCCCATAAAACATTTTTTTATTGAATTTTAGAACATCGAATGACTAAACTTTGAAACATCGTAATTGATATAAAATACTTAAATGTTTTTCTTTCTTTTCAGATATTCCCAAGATGCCAAAATTGAAGACAAGAGGTCAGCCGTCATGCCACTTGAGCCTGTTAGTCGGTACAGGCAAGGAGCTTCCCGTATCAGAACTACCAACAGTGCGAGACATGCTTAGACTAGGGTTACTCCTTCGTGAACAAAATACAAAGGATAGAAGGAACTACACAGAGAAAGAACTCATAAGGGACATGATTTCCCCTCTTCTGCATCAGTGGAAAAAAGCTAATGTGTTATTCAAACCATCTGTACTCAATCAGTATAGAACTATTGAGCTAAAATTAACAAAGCTGTGGCACAAAGCAACTGAGACATCACTTGGTAAAGGAAAACTAGCAAAGAAAAATAAATTTCTGCACACACTTGATACTCTTCTTGACATTTTTAACTGCCAGTGTCCCATAGAGTTGTGTTCTGAAGCTAATTGTTCTCCCTCATGCAGAAGAGAACCTCACCCTCACATTGATTGTCGCTGTCCTCGTGAGAAGAAGATCCCTGTTTTGGAGCTGGCTTTCACAAAGGCGCAGAGAACAAAGGCAGGAGGCCAAGGAAGTATGCAAATTGGTTCAGCAGATTATTCAGAAACCAAAAAACAGATTGTTATTGCTAAGAAAAAAGAGAAAATCCGAGAGAGGGAAGAAAGGAAGAAAAAGAAGAGTGAAGAAGCCACCCAAAGAGATGAAGAGCTCTATCAAGAGGTTTCTCACTTCTTTGAAAGCTCTTCAGATGAACAGAAAGAAGCAACATCAGATGATAGCTCCAAAATGCCATCTGAACCTTCGCCGAAGAGAATGAAATACAACACTAAAGACATCTCAAACATTGCCCTTGCCAGTATTCGCCACCATACGGGGCTACGAGAGACTGCAGAGATTGCCACTGCCGCTTGGATAGATGCAGGCCTCATCAGCCGAGAGGATACATCCTTAGTGATAGATCATAATAAGATAAGAAGAGCACAAGAAAAAATAATGAAGGAAATATCTGATCAGCATGAAAAAGATTTGAAGGAGGAAGGTCTCTCTTGCCTTTTGTTTGATGGAAGAAGAGATGACACAAAAGCTCTCCTAGAGGTAGAGGGAATGGACAGAAAGTTTCCCGGTCTCATCAAAGAAGAACACTACTCTGTGTGTTCCGAACCTGGTGGCCGCTATTTGTTTAACTTTGTTCCTGAAGCAGAAGTAGAAGGCAAGAAACATGCAGAGGCAATTGCTGATCAAATAATATGTTGGCTTCAAGAAAGAAGACTTGACAGTTCACTGCAGGCCGTTGGTGGAGACTCAACTGCGGTGAACACTGGATGGCAGGGCGGTGTTATGACGCATTTAGAGAAAAAACTTGGAAGAAGGCTTGTTTGGATTGTATGTGATTTGCACACAGGGGAACTACCTCTTCGTCGTCTCATCCAGGAACTTGATGGTCCTACAAAGAGCAACAACAAGTGGTCAGGCCCCCTTGGCAACGTGCTAGATGAAGCAACGGAATTAGAAATAAATACAAAATTTCCAAAGGTCGAAGTAGGTCCTCCCATTCCAGTGTTGTCTGAAGAAGTTATCAAAGACCTCAGGTCGGATCAATCTTACGCTTATCGTATTGTTCAAGCAATCAGATCAGGAGAGTTGCCTCAAAATCTGGCTCTCTTGGAGATTGGACCCGTAAGTCACAGTCGTTGGTTAACTACAGCGATTCGTTTCTGCAGGATCTGGGTTTCCAAACATGCACTGAAAGGCAAAATGCTACAGAATTTGATGTTGATTGTTGAATTTATTATTGGGTTTTATCTTCCTCACTGGTTCAATGTAAAACTTAATCCAATGTGGATGGAGGGGCCCAACCACATCTTGTTTCAATTACAGCTACTGAGAAACCAAAGGAAAGTAGTGGTGGACATCGTGTTACCTGTAGTGAGAAGGTCCGCTTGGTATGCTAGGCCAGAGGCAGTTTTGCAAGCAATACTCTGCAGCCAATGTACCAAAGAGCGAACTGAGGCTGTGGAAATCATTCTAAAGCTTAGAGGAACATCACTAGATGATGACCAGCTGGGAGACTGCTCTGTTCAGACAAGGAAGGTACCTCCGATAAACGTCAATGCCACGAAATTGTCAGAATTAGTTAACTTGAGTTCGGAAATTTTGGAGCCACCACTGACAACATGTATAACAAACAAAGATTTAACACAACTTAAAGAGGCCCCAATGCAAATGTCAAAGTGGCCTTCTCACACTCAGAGTGTGGAGAGATGTGTGAAAATGGTCACAGAAGCAGCTAGTCAAGTTTACAGTCACGAGAGGCGAGAAGGCTACATCAAAGCGCAAGTAGCAAGCCGAATGCTGATGTCAAGGAACCGCAGCAAAAAGGACATGACTGCATTGGTTACTTTCAAATAAAGACTCTGAATGATATCTTATTGACACTTTAAATGTTGATAGGATGTTTGCGCACATTTGTTATTTTGTTACGAATTTATGGAAAAATGGAATTTTTTAATTAAAATTGATGTAGGTAGGAGTTATTTCTTATTGTTTTTGAAGCAAGGATGTTATTTTGTATGCCAAATGATTACATTAAATTGCTACCAAATCACATGATTTTCAATTTAGTCATTTCACCCCCAAAATTGACACACCCTAATGGTATAGCATTCTTCATGCAGTTAACCATGTGAGCAAACTTCTGCAGTCTCCTACAATGCAGTTTGATGTGGCAGTCAACCTCCTCACAAAAACAAAAGTCTCACTCACCAGCCTCAGAAACATAGGTTTTGTTGCAGCACAAGTCGTAGCTAGGGACATATGTGAGGAAATGAATGTGGAGGTTGTGCTGAAGGAGAAGAGGCTCAGATCCACAAAAAAGCACTTTGCTTACGAAGCTCCTGACGAACCATTTACAGAAGCCTTAAAGAAGCTGGAAGTAAAATGTTTCAATGTGGTGGTGGATTGTGCCATCGGGTCAATAAATGAGAGATTAAAACATTAGATGATGTGAGGGACATATTTGGGGTTCTCCTAAACTTCACCACAATGAACAAGGAAGACTTGTCCTGCAAGTGTAAAAAGCTCTCTAAGATACTGAGCTCTGGAGCTGACTCTGACATTGATGGAAGAGAACTGGCCCTCGAAATTAAGAACTTGCCGACTTTACCTTCACACAACATGACTGCATTGGAGCTTCTCTCCTTCATTCATCAGAAGCAACTGGAGGAACTATACCCCAATCTCTGGGTTGCACTAAGAATTGCCTGCACTCTACCTGTGACAGTAGCGTCAGCCGAGAGGAGCTTCTCTAAGATGAAGCTAATCAAGAACTACCTCAGATCATCAATGGGGCAGGATCGCCTCAGTGGCCTTGGCATCATAAGCATCAACCAGGACGTTGGCAGGGAGATTTCATATGATGATGTTATTGATGATTTCGCCCAGAAAAAATCTAGGAGACAAAAATTTTGAAGATACAAACTGTTCTGTATAATTGTTAACTATTACACGATTGTATCGTAGAGTTAGTAATTCTTTGGTAGTTGATAATTGCATTATTTTTTTTATACATAGTTGTCATTTATTCTAAATAATGTATAAGCTAATTTTCAGGAATTTCATGAAGAGTATTTTTTCTGTTTGTCTTCTGAAAGTAATATTTGTTGTTTTGGACATAAATGTTTCATTAAAATTGTTTCATAATTGTTTTTTATTAACATGGCCATTTTTTGTATGTGTGTGCTGAGATGATGTAGTAAGGCGTGAGTTAGTGGATGGAAGGGTGGGGCCTCAAATGGGTATACTGCTTAGGGCCCCCTAATGGCTAGAAACGGCCCTGATTTGGGGGAAAATTAGACGAAATGTTAAGAGATAGGTTTGTAATGGGTCTCAAAGAGGAGTCTACCCAGAGAGCCCTCTTAGCTATACAGGAAACTTTTAGTCAGGCTGTAGAAATAGCTGCAGCTAGGGAAGCAGCTGCTGAAGATGTTAGAGCTTTTGGCAGTTACAGTCGTAAAGCCCAACACGTAAATAGCTTTAAATCTTCTAGGCCTGGCAGACCTAATGAGCCTACTAGACAAACAAATAAAAGGTATGCGCAAATACGACTAAACCTACTAATTCGAACGCTAAACAGGAGGAAAAGCCTTTCAAGCCATGTACTGGGTGTGGAAAACACTACTGGAAGAAGGACTATCCTTTTAAAGAAGCAGTTTGCCAAAACTTTAGTAAAATAGGTCACAGAGCTAAAGTTTGTTTTCAAAGAAAACAAGGGGTGAAAATTCTAATTATAACATTTCTAGTGTAAATCCTCAAAAGGGAAATACTTCGAACATTGGAGTGGAGTACCTATTTTATGAGCAGCAAAGTGGTGATAATGCAGGTCCATATATTGTAGAGGTAGCCTTAAATGGAATTACAGTTCATCTAGAACTAGATACAGGTGCTGCCAAAATTTCCAAAAATGAACCTAAACTACATGCATCCAAAATAATACTACGAGTAAAAAAATATGGGGACATACAAATACCTATTTGTGGAGAAGCATCCATCACAGTTACACTCAACAAGAAAACTTTGTCTCATCTTTTAACTCTTTTAGTGCAAGGGCCTACTCTACTAGGCCGTGATTAGATTGATGCTTTGAAAATGCCTATCGACAAAATTTTGCCAAAAGGTCAGGCAGACGTGCATACAATCTCATATCCGTCTGACACAGACTCATTGTTAAGGGAGTTTTCTTTTGTTTTTTGGGCCTGAAGTAGGCAAACTAAAAGGCCATCAGGTCTGCATAGAGGTAGACCCTAATGGAACTCCGAAATTTTGTAAGGTTCGTTCAATTGCCCATGCACTGCGGGAGAAGGTAGATTTAGAAACTGACAGGCTGCTCAAAGATAAATTTATCGAACCAGTCACACAGGCTACGTGGGCTGCCCCAGTAGTTCCTGTACTAAAACTTGACAAGTCTTGCTGAAGGTAAATATTAAAAAAAAACTAGATATGTCCCAAGCTTATGCTTAATTAAGTTTAGATGAAAATTCTAAAGCACTAACTATCATAAATACGCACCGAGGCCTATATATGTACAATAGGCTATGCTATGGAATGGAATAGCATCGGCTCCGGGTATTTTTCAAAGGACAATGGACCAAGTTCTAGATCACATTCCGGGTGTACTTTGTTTTCTAGATGATGTCCTCATTTCGGGTTCATCTAAAAAAGAACACCTGACTAG
Source organism: Bathynomus jamesi (assembly GCA_023014485.1). Classification (NCBI taxonomy): domain Eukaryota; kingdom Metazoa; phylum Arthropoda; class Malacostraca; order Isopoda; family Cirolanidae; genus Bathynomus; species Bathynomus jamesi. The sequence continues at coordinate 232,389 of JAJOZX010002175.1, forward strand.
ATTAGCCACAGTTCTAAAAAGACTCCGGGATGCCGGACTTAAGCTAAAGAAAGAAAAGTGTTCATGGGTCACTAGTGAGGTTTCATATTTGGGGTTCCGCATAGATGCCTCAGGCATTCATCCAACGATGGCTAAACTAGAAGCAATAAAAAATGCACCACCTCCACAAAACATCACAGTTACAAGCTTATTTAGGTATCCTAAACTTTTATAGGAAATTTTTGCCTAATGCATCGACTTTCCTTGAACCCCTAAATAAGTTATTACGATCTGGGGAAGAGTGGAGATGGGAGAAAACCCAAAAGGAATGCATTATGATCAATGTTCCGTCTAAGGTGTGCGCGTGTGCGCGCGCACACGCGTTGTGGAACCCGCGCACACAGCAAAATAAAATGCGCACAGGCTCAAGCGTATCATGAGTCACGACAGTAAATGAAGTAATTTAAAAAATTTCAGTTTAATGAATTCTATAAAGAACAAATTAAGAAACCGCTTGAAAGAAAATCATATTTTATTTTATTGAATTTTATTATTTTTTATTTTATTCCTATTTTGTGAATGGATAAAATCATGTATTAACCTTGATAGTCTATTTTAAATTGCTAAATGCTAAAAATTGTTTTGAGAAATGATAACTAAAATAGTCATTTTCAATTAATGTTATTTTTATTTTATTTCTTTATTTTGTTGAATTTTATTTGGTACTTTTGCATTATCCTCCCAACGCTAATTTTTTTTTATAATGGAAGGAAAATAAAGTACGTTAGCAAAACACTTTTAATTTTTAATCGTGAAAGGGCATGAAAGCAGTAATATTACATCATTAGTTATATGAATAAATATTCTTAACCTAACCTAACCTAACTTGAAGCCGGCTAACTAAGGCTAAAGCCTGCGGCGGGCTGTTTTTAACCTAACCTAACCTAACCAAACCTAACCTAACCTAACCTAATCCCAACACTAATTTTTTTTATAATGGAAGGAAAATAAAGTACCATAACCAAAACCAAACCAACATTATATAAAAAAAATTAGTGTTGGGAGGATAATGCAAAAGAACCTTTTATTTTACTATTTTTTATTTTATTCATATTTTTAGAATGGATAAAATGTTTTCTTTTTTAAGAATATATAATATTGTAAAAAGTTTTTTAATATCCATTTAATAGTACTGTAATGATCAAGCTCTCACCTTATGGAAATAATATTTATTAAGTATTTAATATTTATATGTGTTTCATTTTGAAGATAATAGCGCTCAGAAAAGTTTGCACAATTTTTCACCATGTATCTAAATGTATGCACAACGAAAATTTCTTGCGCACACGGACTAAAAAAAATTAGAGGGAACATTGATTATGATCCTAAACTTCCTCTCATAGTTTCAGCAGATAGCAGTTCTTATGGAATTGGGGCAGTGTTATCTCACCACATTGATGGTGTATATAGGCCTATCTGTTTTGCTTCTAGAACACTAACTGAGACCGAAAGGCGATATGCACAACTTGAACGTGAAGCCTTAGCCTTAGTATTTGCAGTAAAAAAATTTCATTTCTATCTATGGGGTCATGAATGCAAACTAATTACTGACCATAAGCCTCTTATAGGTTTATTTTCACCTAATAAAAATATTCCAGTTATGGCCTCAGGTAGGATTCAACGATGGGCACTGATTCTACAAGCCTATAAATTTGACTTAGTACATCGGTCAGGCAAACTTCTAGGTACGGCTGATGCCCTAAGTAGGTTGCCTTTAGCAGTGTTGGGCACTAAAGCGTTAATCCGATAACAGTTAATTAACGAAGTTAACTTTTTTTAACGGACTATTAACGGAAGTTAATTTCCATTTATCGTTATCGGACCAGTTAACTTCCGATAACTCGATATTTAGTCTGTTAAAGTCCGTTAACACGTTAACTGCGAGGAGTCATTCACGGAAGATCACCGCTCCGCGAATGAATTCAAACCGCCATAACTTCAGTCTGCCAATTCCGTCCTCTGCCGCAGTGGAACGGCTCTTCTCTCTCGGCAAGGACATCCTGAGGCCCAAGAGGTCAAGACTGGCAGTTGGGCCTAACTTTGAGAAGTTGGTCTTTCTGAAGGGCAACCAGCACATTGTGTCATAGTCTTTAATAAATGTGCCTAAAATTTAATTTTACCTTTCAGTTCCCGCCATAATAATTCTCTGGTAAATTAAAATTTAGTTAATGGTTAGTGGTTACAAGGGTTTCAAAACATGTAATCAGTACATTTTTTATTAAAAATAAAAAAAAGTTATTAAGCAAAAAAGTTGCAAAACTTGATAAAAATACAGTTAAATACCTATTTATTGTTGGATTTTGCATAAATAAACATTTTCTATGGGTTTTAAAGCTTTTTTCCTTGATTTTTTTAAATGTTAGTAAATAAATAGTTACCGTTAACGGATTATCGTTAACTTCCGTTAACTTTGTAGTAAAATTATCGGATTATCGTTATCGGAGTTAAAAATTGGGGTTAACGGATTATCGTTATCGAAGTTAACTTTTTGGTTAACGGTGCCCACCACTGGCCTTTAGAAAATTCAAATGAATGCGTACCTATACCTACAGAATGGGTTCACTTGGTGGAGTTTTTGGAATCCACTCCAGTATCTGCAGTACAAATAGAGCAGTGGACAAAATCAGACCCTATTCTGTCTAGGGTCATCCATTACTGCTCATTTGGTTGGCCTACTAAGGTTGAGAGTGAATTACAGCCTTTTTATCAACGTCAGTCTGGACTCTCGATCCAAAATGGCTGTCTCTTATGAGGCTACGGAGTGATAATTCCGAATGAAGGCAGGTCGAATTTAGTGAAGGAACTTCACGCTGAACACATGGACGCAACAAAAATGAAAGAGCTGGCGAGAGCTTATTTCTGATGGCCTGGTTTGGATGGAGAACTCGAATCATTGGTTCGTTCCTGTCAAAACTGCCTAAAGAACAGAGATCTCCCAAGGAAAAGTCCATTTCATCCGTGGGAATGGCCTACTATATCTTGGCATAGGATCCATGTTGACTATACAGGTCCTATAAATAATACTTATTTCTTAGTCATTATGGACGCCTACTCTAAGTGGGTGGAAATTTTTTCAACCACTTCCACGACTTCAGGTATTACTATTCGCTTACTCCGTTCGTGTTTCGCTCGATGGGGTTTGTGGTGGATTGGTGTGACTAAAAGTCTGCAGATCGACACACCAAAAAAACACCTTAGCAATAAAAACTAATATTGATCTGGCAGCACCGGTTTTGACGGATTAGGGCGGATAGGCAGCAACGATGTTTTGGGATGATCATTAGCATTGCTATTATTGATGTAGTGCTGATTGTCGTTGTTGCTGTTGTTCTAACTATTCCTAAATGCTAAAAAGTACTATTGTGAACTACTAGCCTATCTAGATATACTGATATAGCTATTGACTAACTCCTAGACTAACGACTATTACTGATTATCTAGAATATTGTCTGGAACTGTTTGTTCTATACTTGAGACGAGTCTATAATTATTTCGTTGTGTAACTTAATTCTGGTTATTGTACTGCATCTGTATATAGTGTGTGAACCATAGCCTTATCCACAGGGTTTACCCATATTCTGGTTTCCGACAATGGTTGTTAGAAAATCTAGAAGAGGAAGAACCATTGTTGTCCCAAGGCGATACGATGACTAAGCTGATTGATGCAGCATTGCTTGTGCGAAAAATGCTCTGTATGAATTGGTCCACAATTAACCCACCCCTTATATCTCCAGTCTATACTATAGAGTAGATCAAGTCTAGCCTAGAGGGGTCAGCCTAGAGATTCCGGAAATGGTCCAGAGCGGGCAGATAAATTGAGGTCCACAGTAGGATTCCTCACAAGAATTAGGTTAGGGCAATCTACCTTCACCTTTGTTAAGCTATGAGTTGATGCTGGGTCTTAGGCCACAATGTAGGCCTAACTTGTCTGACCCAGCTTAATTTAATGAGATTAACTTTGGTGTAAAAACTCAATTAGTCACTTACTTTTGTTATCGGAGTGTCTCCCTTCTCCGGTTATGTTTTCGAGAGCCACTTTGCTGGTACGTCCTCTCGCCCCGTTCTTCGTTTTCGTTCTCCCTTTTGTTCTCCTCTTCGCGGGCTTCTCGTACCAGCGTTGTCTGGTTTTTCCTCGGTTGGTTGAGCGGTAATGTATCTCCACTACCGAGCACGCTCCTCCCACACAGTATATAAATACTAGTGTGGAGAATAACTCTGGTGAGCAACCAATTGGTTTCATCCACCCAGTTATTGACATAAAAGGAATTTAATGATTGTTAGATTAACTACCTACCTACTCAGTGAACCATTTTCGTTACCTCCCAACTACCCACTCATCAGTTTTCCATATACTGGGGGCCCCGGGAGATAAAAATTTTGGTGTCATTGTCACCAATTTTTGTCTGAGTGTAGACTAGCTAACTATTTAACTGTAAATGCCTGTTAATCTGATTAACAGTGCCTATCCTCACCTTCTCATGGAGAAGGTGTAGCATTTAATTAGAAGAGAAAATATACATCCATAGGATGAAACTGTCTATGGTCTTTACCATAAGAAAAGAAAAAATGAAAGTTAGAAGATAAAATTACAATTCCCCCATCTATTTTTTGTTGTAAAAATAGTCGCGCCTTTAATGCTGTTTGTCGCTGAGGTCTTGTGTCTGTCAATGTTGTAGTAGGATGCGTTACCACTCCTACTGTCAAAGGAATAGTTACTGGAAGTTCAGTGTCTCCAGTTGTTACTGTCAGTGGAGAAGGTTCTCCAAAGTCCATTGTTTTGGGTCCAGACTCTAAAGGGTACAAAAGAGAAATGTCTCTTGTTGTGTCACCCGTTGAAGTCCTTAATTTGACCACTCTTGTTACCCCATCTGCCCCTGGTCTGAGTTCTGAAACTCTAGCCAGAGGCCAGTTTGTCTTGGAGTACTGTCATGTATGAGAACAAGGTCCCCTACCTTAATTGTGTCAGACCAATCCTTCTTAGTCATTTGTTTATGTCTCTCCCTTAGACCCATCAAGTACTCAGTTTTCCACTGTTTAATGAAATGAGCTTTAACTCTAGTTAAATGTTGTAACTTAGTCTGGAGCTCATCATGTCGTTGAGTCCAGTTTGGGTCTTCTGAAGAGTCTATATTGTAGTCCGGCAGGAGACTAACTTGTTCTCCCCGAATCAAATGATTTGGAGTTAATGGTTCTGGGTCATTAATGTTGTCACTCACATAAGTGAGTGGTCTATTGTTAATGATGTTCTCAATCTCAGCCAGGAGAGTGAGTAACCCAAATAAGTGTATCTGTTTTTTGCCAATTGCTTTCTTCAAGCAATTCTTTACTGTCTGTATATTCCTCTCCCAGATAGAACCATACCAAGGAGAGGCAACCGGAATATACTTCCACTTTATGTTTGTTTTGTATATATAATTGTGTGATTTCATTGCTTAACAAGTCGTGGATGACTTGTTCACCAGCTTTGAAATATGTAGCATTGTCAGTCCAAACTGTCTTGGGTACTGAATGTCGTGCACAGAATCTCTTAAAGACAGCAACAAAAGATTCTGCTGTTAGGTCCTCCACAACATCCAAATAAACAGCTCGTGAGGCTGCACATGTAAACAGTACAATGTACATTTTTTGTTCAGTGTCACCCACCCCTACAGTCAATGCTCCTGTATAGTCAATGCCTACAGTCTCAAAGGGTCTGTTGAGAGTAACTCTCTCCAAAACCCCAAAAAAGGGGCAGCAGGGATTTGGTTTCCTATAGGGCCTAGCATGAATACGCCTACATGTACACACTCACTCAGGACTGTTTTAACAGTGATCCTTCCCTTGGGTATCCAATAAGTTTTTCTTAATGTAGTTAGTGTCTGTGGTACCCCCATATGATATACATCATTGTGTGTTTTTCCTGATTATTAATGTTGTCAAATAGCTAAATCTAGGTAAAAGGATTGGATTTTTGCTTTTGTATGACAGTTTTGATTTGTCTAATCTCCCTTTACACCTTAGAAGGCCTTCCTCATCCTGAACAAGTTTAGATCCACAACTACTGATGGTACAGTTCTTTTGTTTGTTTCCCATTAGTTAAGAATTCTAACTCTTTATTGTACTCTTTTTGTTGGGCTTGGCCTATCCAGTATTGGGTTGCAACTCTGTATAATTATGATTATTTTTATTAGCTGTTTGTTAATTGTAGCTAAACAGTTGTGAGCAAACCTCAAACAGTAGGCTGTCACCCTAACAAGTTTGTTGAAATCAGAATACTTTTCATAATTAGTGATTGGTTCAACCTTTTCATTTGAAAAGATTAAATTTAATGTCAAGTTAACTTGTTCCACAGGCCATTGGTCTGTATTACAGAGCCACTTAGGTCCCATAAACCAAGTTTTGTTTGACTTCAACAACTTGTAGGATAAACCTCTGGTCAGAAAGTCTGCTGGATTCTGTTTAGTTGGAACATAGTGAAAGTTTACTTGTAGGCTTTCATTAGCGTCAGCTATTTCTTTTAGCCTATTTCTTACAAAGATATTCTTACTATTAATGCTATCATTCCGTATCCAGGCAAGACAAATCTGACTGTCAAGCCAGACGTGGATATTAGTTATGAACACATCATAGTAAGCATCCTTAAGCAATGAAATGGTTTTAATGGCTAATGTAGCAGCCAATAGTTCCAATTGAGGTATGGTTCGGGTAGGTTGAGAGGTGCAACTTTCCCTTTTGCATAAATTAGATGACTTTCTGTAGGGCTTACAAGATACGCACAGCACCCATAAGCTTGTGTGCTTGCATCAGCAAACACATGAAGCCTCTGGGGCTTATCCCTAAACCCACAGCACCTTTGAATTTTAATGTTCTGCACTTTTGTTAAATCAGTAGCTAACTTCTTCCAAGATTTTTGATTTTCATTTGTTATGGATCATCCCACCCAACATTTGTCCTCCAAATTTCTTGGAGGAGAATCTTTGATTTTATTGTTGAAGGCAGGAATAGACCCATAGGATCAAAAATTTTGGAAGCCTCTGATAATATTTGTCTTTTAGTATTTGCTTCCTCATCAAGTTTAAAACCTTTAGTACAGATTGAATCATGACTGTTAGAAGTTGCATCCAAATACCAGTTCATACCTAAAGTTTTAACTCTGTCTGATGGCTCAGTAAGACCATTATTATCTTTAAAATCTTTTTGTTTAAATCCTCATTATTTGAAATCCACTCTCTAAGTTCAAAGTTACCTTGTTGCATAATGTTTGAGAGTGTTCATAGACTTCAGATAATTCAGATTTTGTTGTCGTTGAGCCTATTAGATTGTCTACGTAAAAATGTTCCTTAAGGAAGTTCAATGTTAGAGAGTTATTAAACTGGTTTAAATGATGTTAATTGTCAATGCTAATAGGCTAGGTGAGCAATTGGCTCCAAACAACACAACATTAAATCTATAGGTTATGAACCCTTTATTCAAATCAAATGGATCCTTGAACCATAAGAACCTAAGTTGGTTCTTATCATATTCATTTTTAAGATTTATTCTCAAAAATGCCTTCGAAATGTCACTTTGTACAGCATATTTGTCTAACCTGAACCTCAGTAAGATCTTCACAAGGTCAGAAATGAGATTAGGACCCTCAATCAAGCAATCATTCAAACTGTGTTTATCACTGTCTTTGAGGCTACAATTATATACTACTCTGAGTTTTGTTGTTGGGGCATCTTGTCGATAAACCCCCCTGTGGGTTAAATAATGACAACCATCTTTTTTAAAAGGGTTATCTGTTACTTCTTCAATGAAGCCTTTCTGTAGCTGTTCTTTGAAGACATCATTATATATTTTTACATTATTTTCTTGTTTGAGTTTTTTCATTACTTTATATAAATGTCCTTTAGCTACTTTGAGATTATCTCTTAAAGTTGGACAATTTATTTTCCAAGGTAACTCAATAAAATAACTATTGTCTTGCACTGAATGGTGTCTTCAAATCTTTCTACACCATTAACTGATCTTCTGAAGTTTGATTGTGTCATGTATACCCACAGATTCTAGCAACCATAAAGTTTGAATTGCCTCATCCAAAGTTTCATTTGATAATGATGAATTAATGTTCTCAGTTGAGATAATATTATTCAAAGTGTTGCTATTCTTACAGGTGTTATGTAGGACTGAGTTGAGGCACATAGTATTTTTGGTCATGCACTGTTTGGTTTAGGTCTAGGTTGTATTCTGATAGGTCACCCAAAGGGGCTATCCCTGATGGAGTCTGAATAGCTATACCATTACCTATCTCTACTATGCCCTTATGAATAAGATTAATATAATCTGCCCCTATTAGCATTTCAATGTTAGCTATGTGTTGTTAGTGATATGTCTATCAGCTATTTTGTAGTGTTTTTTCAAATGATTATGGTTTGTTCTAGTTTGGGTATAACCAGTTTGTTTTGTCCTACTTTAGAAATAATAACTGCTTCAATTTTCTTGAATTTACTTTCTAAATGTAGTTCCAGCAGGTCAATTGTCTTATAGCTATTTTTGTCCGAGTTATCCTTAACAAAGGACGCAAATGATTGGTTTTGTTCATTCGGGTTTGGTGTCAAACCCAATTTATTAACTACATTTTTTGAAACAAATGTTTGTTGAGAACAACAGTCTATAAGACATCTCACTGGAGTGGTACTACCCTCACTATTCACTAAGTCCAAAGTAATAGTTGGTAAAAAATCTCAGTGTTTCTTGTTACATTGTTTGAACAAGCAGAATGTCCCATGAAAGTGGCATTTTCTTGATTACCTTTGTTTGGGGGAGGTATCTTTTGAGTTTGAGTACTATTATTTGGACACTTTGGTGAATCACACATTGATGAGACATGTCGTAAACTTTTACAAAACTTACACTTGAATCTTAACCTAGATTTACAGTCTTTCTTATAATGTCCCTGGCCAGTACACTTTTTACACAGGTTCAACTGTTCACATCTTTTAGCCCTTTGGTTAAAATCTGAATATTTGTCACACCAGTACTACTGTGTTCATTACTTGCACAAAATTTGCAATATGTGTGTAAGTTGAGGCAGCAGTTACATTAAAGTTCTGTAATGTAGGTGTTCGTGTTTATGTTGGTCACATTTGATTCTACAGTATCAAGTTTGTCTGTTTGGCTGTAGCTAGTTGGTCTCTGGGAACAGTCTTTGGTTTATCCATAGTCTGGGTTCTGTGTTGGAAAATCTCTCAAGTTGTAATTAGTTAGGATATTGGGGAAGTGTTTGTCTTATTGTGTTAAATTAGGATAATTTTCTCCCGTCTTAGAATTAAAATTATCTTTAACCCTCGAAGGAAGGCACCTAAGTACTATGCTTTGTATAAGCCAAGATGAAGTTTAATATCTATCTCATTGCTAACCAGTTGTCCTATAATAGCTTCTAATTTTGTATAAAAATTTTCCATATCACTATGGTTATCTTTTATGGGTGCAAATTCAAAAATTTGTTGAGATAATTCATATATAAATCACATCTTTATAACGTAATTACGTTTTAAAAGATCAATAGCTACTTCATATGAATCCCCTACGGCTGGTAAATAGGCTATCAGGTTATAGGCTGGGCCTTTAAGGGAACTAGTTAAGTAACTAAACTTTTCAACAGTTGAAATATAAGGTTTATTACCTATTAAATTCTCAAATTTGTCAATGAAAGATGGGAATTGTACCGTGTCCCCTTCAAATGTTGGTATTTGCAAAATGGGTAACTGAGCCCTCAATTCTTGTGACTCAGGATTTTGCATGCCACTTAAATTTTGTTGAAGGTTAGCCCTACTTTGATTAAAATCAGAATTAGGTTTTTTGGTGTTAAGTCAGTCAACCGACCGTAGTTCCCTTATTTGCTGTTCAATTGAGCTTACCTGATCATCATCATCAGCGTAAAGGTCTATCAATTGTTCTTCAGCCATTTCGGATTCAACTAACTCTGAAATACTCTCATTAATGGCTATTATTTCCTTCTTTTTAATTTCTAATTAATAATTACACTCTATATTTTTCTTACCTGGTTGTGTAATATTGTTAAAAGTGTTCACAGCCTTTGTAACAGCTCCCAACTTTGCCCCCCTTTCTTTTTTAACTTTTTCAATTCTGCACTGTCCATGTCTAAGTCAAAATTGTTTAACTGGGGATCGTAATGAAATAGAGGACAAGAAGAAATTACCAGAGAAGAGAGAGCACAGACAAAACAGTCAAGTTTAAATTTGGTTTAATCCCCCCCAAGTACTTGTGTGTCACTCAGGTCTAAGCTTATAAGAGAATGAGACTCCTTAAATGTAAATGTTTCCTAGTTAGGCCCTAGGTTGTAGACCTAATTAGGCTTGCTCAGGTTAGGCTTAGGCTAGACCATTTAGCCTAATTCTGCAATTTTTGTTAAGTAAGCTTAAGGTTTGTAAATTCCCCACACACGGACCACCAATGCGAAAAATGCTCTGTATGAATTGGTCCACAATTAACCCACCCCTTATATCTCCAGTCTATACTATAGAGTAGATCAAGTCTAGCCTAGAGGGGTCAGCCTAGAGATTCCGGAAATGGTCCAGAGCGGGCAGATAAATTGAGGTCCACAGTAGGATTCCTCACAAGAATTAGGTTAGGGCAATCTACCTTCACCTTTGTTAAGCTATGAGTTGATGCTGGGTCTTAGGCCACAATGTAGGCCTAACTTGTCTGACCCAGCTTAATTTAATGAGATTAACTTTGGTGTAAAAACTCAATTAGTCACTTACTTTTTGTTATCGGAGTGTCTCCCTTCTCCGGTTATGTTTTCGAGAGCCCACTTTGCTGGTACGTCCTCTCGCCCCGTTCTTCGTTTTCGTTCTCCCTCTTTGTTCTCCTCTTCGCGGGGCTTCTCGTACCAGCGTTGTCCTGGTTTTTTCCTCGGTTGGTTGAGCGGTAATGTATCTCCACTACCGAGCACGCTCCTCCCACACAGTATATAAATACTAGTGTGGAGAATAACTCTGGTGAGCAACCAATTGGTTTCATCCACCCAGTTATTGACATAAAAGGAATTTAATGATTGTTAGATTAACTACCTACCTACTCAGTGAACCATTTTCGTTACCTCCCAACTACCCACTCATCAGTTTTCCATAGCTTGTATATATATTAAGTTAAGGTATATATATATATCCATCTCATAATTGTAAGGTTAGTGAAAAATTAACTCAATTTAGAGCTAGCATTTTTGAGCTCTTGTGGCATCATTGTTTGGTCACACTGTTGGCATCATTTTGGGACGCTGCGCGTCTTTTCTACTCGTTTGTGGAAGGTCGTACGTAAAGGTGTGGTTTGATAGAGAGCTCTCTTGCAATTCAGTTTGGTTGTTTAGATACATGATTGTTGCATCGTGCAATAGTCCAGGTTGCGTTGTTTTGCAAGGTTCAGAAAGAAGACACACAAATAGTACCCTTTTGTTTACTTTAAGTTCATGTAATTTAAGGTCTAAGGTAGGCCCGCATCGAGTCAGCAACCCTGAGGTTACCCTGAGGTAGGACCTAATAGGATCTCAAATCCGTAAGTTTTAATTTAGCTTAACTTGGGCTTTAGGTAGAACTTGCCCTTTAGAATTTGGCCGTTCACGGCTCAGCTGGGATTTCGAACCCGACAAATAAATAAAATAACATGGTCCTTCAGAACCGGATTTCTACCCCAAGACTGAGTCTGTGACCATTTTTCGGCAAATTTCTGATTGTGCAAATTGTATCCCAAGTTAGGCCTAGACGGGTTGAGTATTGAATTAAGGTCCCAGGGTAAAGTTTGGTCGCCCAATTGCGAAACTTGGTCAGTCGTCTGTCATTTTTGGCCTACATTTTTTCCGGTTTGGTTAATTTTGGGTTATTATTGAATTAAGGTCCCAGGGTAAAGTTTGGTCGCCCAATTGCGAAACTTGGCCAGTCGTCTGTCATTTTTGGCCTACATTTTTCCGGTTTGGTTAATTTGGGTTATTATTGAATTAAGGTCCCAGGGTAAAGTTTGGTCGCCCAATTGCGAAACTTGGTCAGTCGTCTGTCGTTTTTGGCTACATTTTTCCGGTTTGGTTAATTTTGGGTCATTATTGAATTAAGGTCCTGGGTGGAAAATTGGTATTCCATACTGGTGTTTGGTTAGTACCCCACCCAGCAATTCAGTTTATTTGAAAGTAAAATTTGCGTTTGATCAGTTTGGTTAAGTATTTCTGCCAATTCAGCTCATTTGGTATTGAGCCCAAGGGTTGTTTACATGAAGATGAGTGCATCTGAATTGAACAAATTTATAAAAAGGAGAAGCGCCTACAAAGGTCTAATTACAAAGGTCATTGCCACTATAGATTCTGCCATAGAGCAAGAGGATTTACGCTTAGTGACTGCGCAGCTTTGCCATATTAGAAACTAAAAAGGTTGCTCTAAGTGAGGTAAATGTAAAATTGAGGCTCTAGAAGAGGATGAAATAGAAAAAAACATAATTTACTTTGAAGAGATTATTGATGATATGATTAACGTAGGCCTCCGAGCAAAAGAGTTTAGCAGCTCAGTACAGTTAGAGACCAGGTCTAATAATGAAAACACAACACTCAACAAATGATGCATGTGAAGTTAAGGTTAACAGATCTGTAGTTTCATTACCGAGGCTTGTACTCAAAACATTTTCTGGGAGTATTCAGGAATGGCAAGGATGGGCAGACAGTTTTCATCAGCAGTTCATTCTAGTCAAGTGTTAAGTGCCGTGGAGAAGTTTAATTATTTGCGGTCCCTCTTGGAAGGGGAGGCAGCAAAGACTATAGCAGGATTAGCATTAACAGAGGCTAATTATAATGTGGCTTGGGATATATTAAGAAACGGTTTGGTAAGCCAGAGATCTTAATTAAAAGCCACCTCCGTGCACTTTTAGCTATACCTCCTGTTAATAATCCTAATAGTGTCAAGGAGTTACGGCAGTTATATGATGATTTGAAATTAGAACTAGGTCCCTGGACAACTTGGGTGTAGGAATGGAAAAGTATGGTATAATGTTGGTTCCTACACTGGAGTCTAAATTGCCTAGCTCAATTTGCTTGAATTAAGTAGGGGACACTCTGCAGAACATGTGTACATCCCCCTTCAGCAGATGTTAAGTCTTTTAGGCACAGAATTAGCAAGACGAGAGGGAGTTGAGTTTGCACAGTGGGATGGTAAACAAGGGGACAAAGACAGGCACAGCACCAAAGTTTCCACAAAAAGGAATAGCCCAGGTACAGTGTCAGCCTCTACATGCCTCCTCTGAGAATAAATTAAAGGGAATCAAGGAATGCATATTTTGCGAAGGCAACCACAAGTCATATAAATGTGAGGTGGCTGAGGCCTTACCCTTTGAGGAGAGAAAGGACAGGGTAACTAATTCCACAGCATGTTTTAAATTTTTTGAAAGGTCATAGAGCAAGGTTTTGTAAGTTTAAAATTTTGTGCAAAAAAATGTCATGGTAGGCATCAGCCATTATTGTGTGAAAACACACTTAGTAGGCCTACCCCAGAAGTAGAGACATCAGTGGCACATGCCACTGCTATGCAAGGGAGTAAAAGTAAAGGGGGATTATTGCAAACAAACTGCAGCCTTATTAATTGGGAATGAGGGAGAAGCTACTGTAAGAGTGTTGTTTGAGAGTCGTAGCCAGTGTAGTTTTATTAAGACCAGAATTTCCAGAAAAATCGAAGTTTAAAGAACTTAAGAGGGAAAATTTAAGAATTTCTGGGTTTGGGGGTTCCGTTCAAAACCGAACCAATTTAAGAAGGTAGAAGTTCTGGTTAAAGGGTTGTTACCGCAAAGTCCCACTATCAAGGTCCAAGCTGTAGAGATTGAGGAACTTTGTGCTCCAGTCACTACTTGTTTAGATATGGCATGTGTCCAAGAATTGCAAGTTAAAGGAATTAATTTGGGCAATAATAAGTTTGAGGGAACAGAAGATATTAGTCTTTTGATTGGAGCTGACTATTATTGGGACTTCATCACTGGTAATATTGTCCGTACATCTCAAGGCCCAGTAGCTATTGAAAGTAAGCTAGGCTGGACGCTACATGGTAGTTATTGCAATGAAATCGAAGTTAAGGCTCTTTTTGTTAAGATTGAGGAGAACAGCCATGGTCTGGAAAGGCATTTGAAAGCGTTTTGGGAACTTAAATCTATTGGTATAAAGGACAACCAGGCAAGTACAGTGAACAATGATGTTTTAGAGCAATTTGAAAAGGGGATTGGGTTTAGAGATGGTTGCTATGAAGTTGGCCTACCATGGAAGGATTCTTGCAAACCCGGTTCAAACCTTCAGCTAGCTAATCGGAGGTTGGAGACTTCATTGTACAGGCTTAAGAAAAAATGAGGAGTTTTAATTGAATACGATGAGGCCATCCTAAGTTATGTAAGGGAGGGCTATGCTGAAAGGGTGCAAGGTGAGCTGGTGAGCCAGGAGGCACATTATCTGCCACACCATGCAGTGGGACGGCGAGACAAAACTACCACCAAAACTGAGGGTAGTTTTGATGGCTCAGCCAAGGACAAAGGTGGTGTGTCCTTGAATGACTGTTTGGATGCTGGGCCAAATTTAAATGCAGATTTATTTTCCTTGTTACTGAGATTCAGGTTTGGTAGAGTAGCATTGACTGCAGATGTGAAGCAAGCCTTTTTGCGGATAAAGTTTAAAACCAGAGGACAGAGATGCAGTAAGGTATCTGTGGGTGGATACGAAAGACTTGTTGGAAAAATGAACCTAAGGTTCAAGCATATAGAATGAAGTCAGTGTTGTTTGGCCTCAGCTGTAGTCCATTTCTGTTGGCAGCTACTATGCAGTACCATTTTAAGAAATATTCTGAAGTCTATCCTAACACTATTGAACACATAAGGAAGAATTTTTATGTGATGATTTGCTGTGTTCCGTGGATAATACAGAAATGGCTAAACAGATATTCATGGAGGCTAGAGCTATAACGAGGAGGCTGGCATGGACTTAGAAAATGGCAGACCAATCATTCGCAATTACAAGAGTTTATGAGTCATTCCTGTGTAGTACCTGATGCAGCAGAAAGTATTGAGGATTTGGTATTAAGGAGTTGTGGGCAATAGATGCAAAGGTGCTAGGCATGTTTGGCAGCAAGATGATGATTTGTTTACCTTCAATGGGAAATTTAGTAGAGCTGGCTGAGAATGAGACAAGGTGGACAAAACGTACAGCTCTTAGTTTGGCTTCAAACGTCTTTGATCCTCTGGATTCCTGCTCCATTTGTGATAAAGTCAAAAATTTGGTTTCAGAGCCTCTGGGAAAATTGGACTTGGTTGGGACAAGAGTTACTGATCATATGTGGTAAAGTGGAAATATTGGTTCAAAGAATTGGCACATCTTGGAGACATTGAAATCCCAAGATGGTACTTTGGAGAGTTGACAATAGTCCAGACAATTGGAGCTGCACATCTTTTTGTGATGCAAGTGAGGAAGCCTATGCAACTTGTATTTATATAAGAGGCGCATTGCAAGAGGAAGTAAGTTGCAGGTTGGTTGCTGCAAAGAGTAGAGTAGCACCTTTGAAAAGGCTTTCTGTTCCAAGGTTGGAATTGATGGGTGCCGTTATTGCTAGTCGGCTTGCAATTACAGTGCGAAAGTCTTTGGCCCTCTATGAAATTCCAAGCTATTATTGGACAGACTCCACTATAGTTTGGCACTGGTTAAGAAGTCAGGCAAGGAAATGGAAACCGTTTGTTGCCAATAGGGTGGAGGAAATTCAAGCGCACACAGATCCCAAGCAATGGAAGCATTGTCCAGGCATCCAAAACCCCGCTGATTTACCAACACGAGGAATTTCAGTGAAAGATCTTTCACAGTCAATTTGTGGTGGAATGGGCCAGAGTGGCTAAAACTTGGAAGTGAAAACTGGCCTTCTAATCAGCCTATTGTAGGAGAATGCCAGGCTGAAGAAGCATGGGTGAGTGAGGTGAAAATGCGCTGTGAACAGTTGTCAAGTTATGCAGCAGGACCCCATATTGAGGCTTGAGGACATTAGCAGTCTGAAAAGATTGTTAAGAGTGACAGCATGGATATATAGATTTACCAACAACATTAAGGGAGAAACAAGAAGGGAAGGAATTCTGAACAGTAATGAGATCAGCAAGCCAAGAAATACTGGGTGGTATATGCGCAGAAGGAAAAATTTGGTGAAGAGCGAGAATTGCTCACCAGCCATCCCATTACAGGTTCTACCAACACATTCTGCGCTCAAGGTTTGGATGTGTTTTGGATCAGGATTTATTGAGAGTAGGAGGTAGACTACAGTTTTCTGGGCTTCCAGAGGAGAAAAGACATCCAATTTTGCTACCTTCTGGGGGGCACTTGTGGACCTTTTGATCCTGGATACTCATCATAAGCTGTTACATGCTGGAGTTAGAGAAGTGATAATAGAGATTAGACAACAATTTGGATTCTCAAAATTAGACAGTAGTGAAAAGAAAAAGTTCTTGCATAAATGTGTGGTTTGCAAGCGTTGGAGTGCAAAGCCTTATTATGAAAAGGTGGCTCCACTTCCAAGAGAACGGTGTGTCTATACTGCCCCATTTGATGTAAGGGGAGTAGACTTTGCGGGCCAGTCTATGTGTATGAGCGAGGGAGTCTAACAAAGGTTCTATATGTCTTTTCACCTGTGCTACCACCAGAGCAATCCATTTGGAGTTGGTAAGCAACTTAAGTAGTGATGTATTTCTTTTGGCCTTTAAAAGGTTTGTGAACAGAAGGGGTTTTCCCAAATAAAATCATATCGGATATGCAAAAACCTTCAAAAAGGCTGCAAAGGAACTCCAAGAAATTTGGTCCTTGCTAAAAGAGGAAGGATTCCAATCCTACTTTTCACACCAAGGGGTACAGTGGGAGTTTATTGTTGAGAGAGCACCATGGTGGGGAGGATTTTGGGAAAGGCTAGTGAGAAGTGTAAAGTGTCCATTAAAGAAACTTTTAGCTAATGCTCATTTGAGCAAAGAAGAATTCTCTACTGTTTTATGTGAAGTAGAAGCAATGGTGAACAGTAGGCCGATACACTTTTGTTTACAAACAGTAGGCAGGATGCAGAGTCATTGACACCAATCATTTTCTTTGTGGTAAACGATTAACATCAAAACCCCAGTGTGCCAGAAGACTTGCAGCCCATCCAGAGCACTCAAGGAGAGTTAACCAGACGGTTCAGGTACCTTGAAGAGCTACAAGATCAGTTATGGAAGAGGTGGCAGATGGAATACTTGCCAGAACTCAATTATTACCCATCAGGCAAGGTAAAGGGCTCCAATGCAAATTGTATCAAGGTGGGAGAAGTGGTAATGATTGGGGATGAAAGACCAAGCAATGCTGGAAGCTTGGCATAATTGAAGAGTTGTTGTTGGCAAAGACAATTTAGTTAGGTCTGCACTGGTAAAGACTTCAGGAGAAAGTTAAAGAGACCTATACAAAAACTCTATGCTTTAGAAATCAGCAAAAACACAGATAGTCAAGATGAAACATTTGAGTTACAGCCTCATGGAGAAGGCTTGGCTAACCTTGCAGAAGGTAATGACAACAATGCCTCTTCGGTGGGGAGTGTTAGAAATCTAGAAGAGGAAGAACCATTGTTGTCCCAAGGCGATACGATGACTAAGCTGATTGATGCAGCATTGCTTGTATATATATTAAGTTAAGGTGTATATATCCATCTCATAATTGTAAGGTTAGTGAAAAATTAACTTAATTTAGAGCTAGCATTTTTGAGCTCTTGTGGCATCATTGTTGGTCACACTGTTGGCATCATTTTGGGACGCTGCGCGTCTTTTCTACTCGTTTGTGGAAGGTCGTACGTAAGGTGTGGTTTGATAGAGAGCTCTCTTGCAATCAGTTTGGTTGTTTAGATACATGATTGTTGCATCGTGCAATAGTCCAGGTTGCGTTGTTGTTGCAAGGTTCAGAAAGAAGACCACAAATAGTACCCTTTTGTTTACTTTAAGTTAATGTAATTTAAGGTCTAAGGTAGGCCTGTAGTGCCTTGCACCACAAGATTATTCTTTATTAGTGAAAACTGCACAAATTGGCATGAGTGAATTATTTAAATCTAAATAAATAAATAAATACAAGTTAAATGTCTAGTGATCAAATTTAATTTTAAGAATTCAGAGTGGTGTGACTAGACATGAATGGGGCTTTTAAGGATTTTGGCTGGTTGGTAAAATTATTAAGTAAAAACAAACTTGTGTGCAACGAAACACAAAGACGCCAAAAAAAACCATTATGATTCGAAATCACCCCGCCAGCAAGCAAAGTTCCTTGTGACAAGGTTGTTCATTGTGGGCTATTATCTTTAGTATTATTGTTATTATTACTACTATATTACTACTATTATACTATTATTGTATTGCATATTTATTATTATAATCAGTATTATTTGCAGAGTTATATATTAGCCAAACGGGCCATTATTTAATTCTCACCATTATTAAGTCCATCAAAGTTGTTACGGGTAAAAATCCTTGCATATACTTATTAATTGTTGTTAATAAAATATAAAAATTCAATTGATTTAATAATCAGTCCTTCCCTTCTTTTATTAAAATTAACTTTGCGCCGCAGTGCCGGAGCCAATCTAGTACTTGGGCGCTGGTGACCCTGGCATATAGTTAATTATCTACGTAAACTTGTAAAGGTCTAAATAAATAAACCGGACTTTACAATTGGTAACCTCCTGGAGTGACCAAACACCGTAATTTAGCAAAAAAAAAAAAATTCAGTTTTTCTCAATTTTTGTCAATATATTCAGTCGCATCTATTTATTAAAATTCACTAGTACAAAGCACTCACCTGTACTGGAAGTGTATTCTATTGCAAAATATATTCCTTTATTTTGCCTTTTTATAAATTCAGCATTTTCTAAAGTTTTTTTATGCAATTACTTCTATTTTGCAAACAGCCTTACGCAGACTATTTTTCTGCTAATATTGGGCTACATCATAAAAAAATTTTTTACTTATACTGTATTTTGTAACAGCCTATACGCAGACTATTTTTCTGCTAATATTGGGCTACATCATAAAAAAATTTTTTTTACTTATATTTTGTAAAACAGCCATAACGCAGACTATTTTTCTGCTAATATTGGGCTACATCATAAAAAAATTTTTTACTTATATTTTGTAAACAGCCTATACGCAGACTATTTTTCTGCTAATATGGGCTACATCATTAAAAAAAAAAAAAAAAAAAAAAAAAAAATTTTTACGTAACTTTTGTTATTGGCATTCATAAACTCAAATTGAGTCTCATACTCACCAAGCTTACCTGAAGCCATTATTTACATTCAACAACATTTTGTTGAAATCTTGTCAGTTTGTGACACATTTTAAATTTTTTTTAGTACCTTGTAAACAAATAATAGCACAATGACCAATAACAATCTAGGGTCATCCAATGATGGTACTCCAAATTCACAACCTAAACGGACTTTCTCACAATGTATCAGCCTACCATCCACAATTCCCGCGCTGAAGAGCCTGGAATCTTTGTGAGTCAACTGCGGGATTATTTTGAGATAAAAGGAGTTACGGCCCACCGAACCACGTTCCTTGTCACAAAGAACCTCCTGCTACACAAGTATACAAAGTAGTGCGGGATGTAACTCTATTGCCTCCGTCTGACCAAGCTTTTGAGAGCCTCCTCAGCGAGTTAGTCAGGAGACTCGGCCAATCAGAAGAAGAGCGACTCAATGCTCTACTCAAGGACCAAGTTCTTGGGGATCAAACGCCAACAGCCTTCCTGAGACATCTGCAAGACCTGGCTGGACAGACCAATGAAGACGATAAAAACTCACCCTTAATGCGACGCCGCTTCCTCAATGGTCTCCCTACTACCCTACGGCCAATGCTCCGTTGTATGCCAGATGATACAGATCTCCTCACTATGGCCAAAACAGCTGATAAGATGATGATTGAAATCCACCTTGGCCAAGTAGATAACCACACCCATCACCCCCAAATCTGTGCCACGCAGGACGACAATCTGAGTCCGGCTGCACAAGGTCTTAAAGTATCCAATGAAATTCTACAAACAATTAAAGATGAATTTAAAGCTCTCCGAATAGAGCTAGCTAACAACAGGGAACGAGAGAGAAGTTCTTCAAGACAAGGACGACCCTCTGGTCCAATTAGAGCCTCCCAATATGAACCTGGACAACGCCTCGTTCTCCTACAACCACAGCCACCGCAAACAAGTCAGTTGGTTGCTCCTAATCCAAATCTATTAGCCTTACCTCATCCTCAATCCTCAATCCCCACTACTCAGCCCCATTCTCAACCTATTTCCTTACCACAGTCTACTGTTCATACCCCTCCTTGCTGGTATCATGAAAAGTTTAAAGATCGTGCAACGCGCTGTCTCACACCTTGCCCATGGACTCCTAACCCTCCTTTAAACTAACCAGGCTGGTGTCACAGGCGTCTGACGCTACAGCCTCTCAAGCCTCTCCTCCTATCCTTACTTCAACTAACCCTACCACTACCTCATTTAACACTGTCAAACCAACACCTACGTACGCAAGTAAAGTTAAAGAATCGCAACCTACTTATTCAACCACAGCTAATTTAATACCCCCAACTAATTCTCCAAATACAACACAAACTCCTTCCCACAGCAATACTAACCTTCTTCCACAAAAATTTAATGATCACAAACTACTGCACCACCTGGTCCAACATTCACCTTGCATGATCCACTTTCAGGCTATGCATTCCTTATTGACACTGGAGCTCAATACAGTGTTATTCCTGCAACAGCCGCAGACCGTGCAAACGGACCTTCTCCTTTCATTTTACGTGCAGCTAATTCTTCATCTATTCACACTTATGGACATCGTTCTATTTCAGTTTCTCTTGGACTTAGACGTGTTTTCCGCTGGATATTTCTTGTCGCGGATGTATATACTCCAATGTTAGGCTCTGATTTTCTTTCTGCTAATGATTTATTAGTTGATGTTCGTAGAGCACAATTAATTGATAATGTCACACATCTTTCAGTAATTGGTTCTCCTACCGTGCACCCCTCTTCATTATTGGCAAGTTCTCTGCCACTGTGCTCACCTGCTATAGAGCAGCTCCTAAATGAATTTTCTTCACTTACTCAACCCTGTTCTAAGGATACCCCTATTAAACACACTGTTGTCCACCGTATTGATACGGTAGGCTCACCTGTTTTCACCCGCCCACGTCGCTTAGCTCCAGATCGTCTTGCAATTGTGAGACGAGAGTTTGAACACATGCTTGAACTCGGTATTATACGGCCTTCAAGTAGCCCGTATGCCTCTGCTTTACACATGGTCCCAAAACCTACACCTGGAGACTGGCGTCCATGTGGAGATTATCGTGCTTTGAATGACAACACGATTCCAGATCGCTATCCCCTTCCTCACTTACACGATTTTACTTCTGCTCTCCATGGCACCACAGTATTTTCACGCCTTGACTTGGTGCGAGCCTTTCATCAAATTCCTGTACACCCTGATGATGTACATAAAACTGCTATAACAACCCCTTTTGGGTTATTTGAAATGACAAAAATGCCATACGGACTGCGTAATGCAGCCCAAACTTTTCAACGCTTCATTGATGAAGTGTTGAGAGGTCTCTCCTTCACTTTCACATATGTCGATGACATTCTCATCGCAAGTTCTTCTCCCTCAGAACATATTCAACATTTACGCTTAGTTTTTTCTCGGTTGGCAGAATATGGTGTATTGCTAAACCCTGAAAAATGTGTCTTTGCTGTAGATGAACTCACCTTCTTAGGACACAAAGTTACTTCGAAGGGCATTTCTCCTCTCGAAAATAAAGTATCTGTCATAAGGTCTTTCCCACAACCGCAAACTCAAAAGCAACTTCGCCGCTTTTTAGGGATGGTAAACTTCTACCATCGCTTCATTCCTCAGTGTGCAAACATTCTTGCACCCATAACCTCTCTTCTTCGCCAATCAAAAAGGGGCAGATCCACTGCAGTTCTGTGGAACCCCGAAGCTACCAACGCTTTTTCACAAGCAAAAGAGGCTATAGCACGAGCTACATGCCTTGTTCACCCTCAACCAGACGCTCCTCTGAACTTAGCCACTGATGCCTCTGACGTTGCCGTGTCAGGAGTGCTCCAGCAGCTTGTTTCAGGCGTTTGGGAACCTCTCGCATTCTTTTCACGCAAGCTCTCACCTTCACAAATGAGGTACAGCACTTTCGGTCGAGAGTTGCTGGCGATATACCTCTCCATCCGTCATTTCAGGTCATTCCTGGAAGGACGTGACTTTAGCATTTTTACGGATCATCGTCCGTTAATATTTGCTCTCCATTCTCAATCAGACTCTCATGCTCCTAATGAGCGAAGATACCTTGATTTTATTCTTCAATTTACTTCAGACATTCGACACATTTCAGGTTCTTTGAATGTTGTGCCGGATGCGCTGTCTCGCATCTCAGCAATTTCTGACCCTGGACACTCTCACATCAACCTTTCAGAGATGGCTAAGGCTCAGTCCACGGATACAGACCTCCAAACTCTTATTAATTCACCCACTTCATTGCAAGTCCGCTCTTTACCAGTTGAACCCAAGTCAGACTTACTAATTTTATGTGACGTCTCGACTGAGCATATTCGACCGTTGGTCCCACAAGGGCTGCGAAGAGCTGTTTTTGCTAAACTCCATTCCCTTTCTCACCCGGGAATTAAGGCCACCCAAAAATTAATTGCAGCTAGGTTTGTATGGCCAAGTATGCACAAAGATATCCGCAATTGGACTCGATCTTGCCTTCAATGTCAGCGTGCCAAAGTTCACCGACACACAAAGTCAGAAATTGGTACCTTTCCTTTGCCAAAGGCTCGTTTTGAGGCCATACACCTAGACATAGTCGGCCCCCTCTATTCTTCTCGAGGTTATACCTATCTTCTCACTGTCATTGATAGGTTCACAAGATGGCCAGAAGCTGTTCCTTTGACTTCTTGTACTGCTTCTGCAGTAGCTCACGCCTTTGTTTCATGTTGGGTTTCCCGTTTTGGAATACCTGCAACCATTTGCACAGACAGAGGTGCCCAGTTTGAATCGGCCTTATGGAAGGAACTCATGCTCCTTCTTGGGACTGAGCGCATCAGAACAACAAGCTATCACCCGCAATCCAATGGGGTGATAGAACGCTTCCATCGTCAACTTAAAAGTTCCTTGCGAGCCACTGATCCATCTACTACATGGGTGGACAGGCTACCCTAATCCTACTCGGAATTCGTACTGCTCTGAAGACTGATCTTGCATGCTCTGCAGCAGAATTAGTTTACGGTACCACACTCCGGTTACCCGGAGAATTTTTCACACCTACACCCATTAACCCCGCATGTGATCCTGCTTCGTATGTTAAGACATTACGCTCTGTTATGAAGCAAATTCGTCCCACAGCACCTAGAACTTCCACTTCACAAACTACCTTCGTTTCCCCTGATTTACAAACTTGCACACATGTTTTCTTGAGACATGATGCTCACCGCTACCCTCTTCACTGCCCTATGATGGTCCCTTCCTTGTGCTAGACCGTAAACCCAAAACTTTCATCATTGACAAGGTGGGCAAGCGTGAAACTGTTTCTGTGGACCGCTTGAAACCAGCATACCTTGATTTTTCTCCAACAAAAGATCCTATCCTCCCTCAATCTTCTGTACCTCCACCTCAAATACAGGTACAGCAACCTATCCCTCCTCAATCTTCTGTACCTTCATCTCATATACAGGTACAGCAATCTACCCTTCCTAAATCCTATGTACCACCACCTCATCCGAGGGTACAACAATCTATCATCCCTCTTCCAATTCTCCTTCATTATCGCAACCAACTGTCTTTGAACCAGCCAGTGGCTCCATCGCACAGGCACCAAGAATCCCCTTCCCCCAATGTCCCTACTGCACCTGTAGCACCATCCATGCCTTCAGAACCAGTGCTGCAGGATATTGCCATCCAAAAGCAAACAACGACTCGTTCTGGAAGAGTCATTCGTAAGCCAGTGCGTTTTGACATTTAAGTGTTTTTTTTTTACCCCTGACAACCATGTTTTTGGGGGGCAGTACTTGTAGTGCCTTGCACCACAAGATTATTCTTTATTAGTGAAAACTGCCACAAATTGGCATGAGTGAATTATTTAAATCTAAATAAATAAATAAATACAAGTTAAATGTCTAGTGATCAAATTTAATTCTTAAGAATTCAGAGTGGTGTGACTAGACATGAATGGGCTTTTAAGGATTATTTTGGCTGGTTGGTAAAATTATTAAGTAAAAACAAACTTGTGTGCAACGACAACACAAAGGACGCCAAAAAAACCATTATGATTCGAAATCACCCCGCCAGCAAGCAAAGTTCCTTTGTGACAAGGTTGTCATTGTGGCTATTATCTTTTAGTTATTATTGTTATTATTACTACTATTATTACTACTATTATTACTATTATTTGTATTGCATATTTATTATTATAATCAGTATTATTTGCAGACTGTTATATATTAGCCAAACGGGCCATTATTTAATCTCACCATTATAAGTCCATCAAAGTTGTTACGGGTAAAAATCCCCTTTGCATATACTTATTAATTGTTGTTAATAAAATATAAAAATTCATATTGATTTAATAATCAGTCCTTCCCTTCTTTTATTAAAATTAACTTTGCGCCGCAGTGCCGGATGCCAATCTAGTACTTGGGCGCTGGTGACCCTGGCATATAGTTAATTATCTACGTAAACTTGTAAAGGTCTAAATAAATAAAACCGGACTCTTACAGGCCCGCATCGAGTCAGCAACCCTGAGGTTACCCTGAGGTAGGACCTAATAGGATCTCAAATCCGTAAGTTTTAATTTAGCTTAACTTGGGCTTTAGGTAGAACTTGCCCTTTAGAATTTGGCCGTTCACGGCTCAGCTGGGATTTCGAACCCGACAAATAAATAAAATAACAATGGTACTTGTTTTACCAGTGAGGAATTTCGTTCTTTTGTCCACCTAAATGGCATTAGACATGTCCGGTCTAGTGTTTTTCATCCGTCTACTAACGGTCTCGTGGAAAACATGATCCGTACTTTCAAGTCGCCCTTGCGTCATTCTCATAAGGAGGAAATACAAGTGGTGTTGGCTAAATTTTTGTTTAAATATCGACTTACACCTCACACAACGACGGGGGTGCCTCCTTCTAAACTTAAGATTGGCTGGGGAATTCGTTCCGTTTTCGATTTGTTACGTTCAAACGAAACGTTACAACAACGAGTTTTACGCCATCAGGAAAAACAGAAGTTGAACCACGACACTAAAAAAAGGAGAGTTATAGAAGTGCAACCTAATGATCCAGTTATGATTCGCAACTATGGGGCTGGACGAAAATGGGTTCCTGCAACTGTGCAGGAAAGAACGGGCCCTGTTTCCTTCAAGTGCCAACTAGAAGGTGGTCGTTCTATTAAACGCCATCAGGACCAGATATGGGAACGTGAACTGCAGGATGACCAGCGTCTTCCGGAAGAGAGAACCGATCCTCTGGAAAATGGTCCTCTGGAAAATGCAGGTTGCACCGATTCCTACTACATTTGGGTGTACCATTTTTGGGTCATTTTCAAAAAATCAAGGTCCAGGAGTCTAATGTTGTGCCAAATGATGTCCTAAACACGAATTTTACAGGCATTTTCTAATCCGACAAATTTTGAATCCCCCCCACCCCCCTTGAAATTTTGAGCATCCCCTTTTCCTAAAAACCCCATATATCTCAAACACTATCAACTTTATCGAAAAAATGTTATAGAATAAAAATGATTTAGAATCAAAAGTTCTATTAGAAAAGTTCATCAAAATAGAAATTTACTTAATTTTGAAAATTTTCATTTATTTTTTAAAAATTTAAATTAAAAATTTTTTTTGCTTGCAGTGCCTTCTTCTTAAATAAGGTGTTACCGCCACCTTTGAAGCATCACCCCAATGCAGCTTCGCGGCGATGGGCTTTGTATTTGCTAGTTATAATGCAAATCATAATTAGTTTTTATTATAACTAGCCTATACAAAGTGAGGACAACCTCAAAACTATATATATATAAAATAAAGCTAAAAATTAACACTTTATCTATAGTTGTGAGGTCCCATCGTTTTTTTTTCCCTTTATTCAACACTTTCCTCAAAAAAATAAAAAGAAACAAGTTTCCTAATTAGAAATCATTGATATAAGAGCTTTTTAAACATAAAAATAAGAAAAGACAATTTATGGTATATTTAATAACAAAAAAAAATCAGCCTCTTCTAAATTAAAACAATCTCTGCAAATAAAATACCTAATCTATCTGTTAATGAACTATTCTTTACTGAGTTTCATTCTTTTAAGAGTCTCTTTACTAGGATCAGGAATTGGTCTTCTATTCTCTTCCACAATTTGCAAAAGACCTTGAAATTCTTCTTCATTTTGACATTTGTCATGAAAGTCTTGAACCAGCTTGATTCCTCTTTCAGCGGTATCATTGACTACTCTAATAGATGGAAGAATGTTTTTTAGTTTGTTGTAGTCATCGACCTCTTCCCATGTTGATGCTGGTTTCTTTATCCATGAGTCTGGTTTTGACCCACAGCATTGAAATAAATGCCATGAAATTGGACCTACTAGCTGATGAAGCTTTGTGTCGTCCTTTAAAATGGGGAAAACAGGTTGCCCACATACATAATTTTCTGGAACTGGATATTTGTTTAAGGATTTTGCGATCTTATCTTTTTCATCATTACTTAGCGATCCAAAGAAACTCAAAGGGACCACTTCCTCCGTCAAATACCAGTAATGATTGGCAAAAGATTTCAAAGCAGCATTTGCAACTTCCCTATCTTCCTTCTTGTAATTCACCAAATCATGATAAAACTTCAGATCATTAGCTGCACTATCTAGTGAATTAGAACATAAAAGCCAGTATTTTCCATAAATTAATGCATTAAATAGACACATTCTCTTTAATTTCTTAATCAATGATTCATCATATGATGCTTGGTGGGCAAAAGCATACATTTTATTTGTATACAAAATCATTGCCATCCACCTGGCACGGTGCATTTCACCAGGTTTCCGCCAATGACTGTTTTCTCTGGAAACCTCTCCTAAAAGCATTAAAGTTGTTTCAGCAACTTCCTTATAGTCATCACGTGGAAAGCAGTCAGATTTTCTTAAACATTGGGTCATAAATTCTACACATTCTTCCTTTAGGCCTCTTTGATACCTTGATTTAACATCAAGAACATTGTATGTAGATTTCGTATTAATTTTCTTCCATTTAGACTCGCGAAATTCTTTGAATAACTCAAACTCAGGAGATTTACTTGGGCCAAAAATGGTTTCATACACAGCACACAAAACTCTTTCAGCCACATGATGGCGGCATGCTAACCAAATCAACTTCTTTTGCAAAAGTTCTTCAAGTAACTTACAGGAACCTTTCATCCATCCTGAATTGGATGCAGTGGTATCAAATGATACTCCAAAGACATTTTGCTTCAAGTTCCATTTTTCAATACTTTGAAATACAGAAGTGGCTTGAGACAATCCAGTGGAATCATCTATTATAGAAACTGATAAAAGTTTTTCTACATTTGGGTATCCAGTAACAAGTATTGCAAGGCGGTCTTCTTGTTCTGAACATGATTTAGTAAGCAGCTTGCTATCCCAATGTACTAGACAGTGATCAGGAGGAGTAAAATCCTTGATGCAAGTTTCATATTTTCGTTTTCTTGTCTTTCGAGCGGCTCTTGCAGATGTGGTCCTGGAGAGAGACAGTTTTTCAATATCCTTGCCACACCTAATGGCTACTGCAGCAGCAAAAACAGTCCGTTGTCCAATAGAGAGATTAAGTCTGTCTGCAGTGGAGGAAACCAATGGCGAGGCAAGAATATTTTTGGGGCTGGAAGCATTTGAAGGTCCTGCTGTAGGTTCTGTCGGAAACTCTTCATAGCTGTCTGTCTCAGAACTGGTCGTGCTAGAAAGAAGGGTCTCTGATGTTCTGGCTGTAGCACTCACTTGCTTCACTGATTTATGTTTCTCTTTGCGTTTCTTCTCTTTCTCTAATCTAATGTACTTGCGCTGTACTTTTGATGCATAATCTGCATCTAGCAAACCTAAACATGTTTCTCGTTTTGTTCTTTGATCTTCTAAGAATGAAATATCATATGCTTTCTGAGGCTCAGTTCTCATGCGTTTTTTTTTGATTAATTCAACGGCATTTTGAGAAGAGATGTCAAAAAGGGAATCCATAATTTTCATGAAATTAGAGAGTTCATTTTCAAAGCTTGCTCTTTTTTTGTGCTTGATTAAATTATTATGCATTTCTTCTAGATTTAACAGCATCTTCCTGCCTTTAGGGTTTTTACTAATATCTATAGTAGGAATGCATGCTTTTTGCCATATTATTAGTAGCTTCTGTAGAACTTCATTAACAGTAGAATCTTTTGTAACTTTTGGACCCTTATACTGCATTCTCCGTAAATAAATAAAGTGGCTTAGAACATCTTTATTGGATGGTAAAACAATTTTAGATGAACTCATAATATCAGCCTGCAAGCGACCAAGAATAAAGTCATGCTGTTTTGTAGCTGTTTGACTCATTTTTTATTTATTTTTCAAATAAAGCAGTCTGAAAAGAAACAATAAGAGTAAAAACAATGCTTGTTTATTAAAATTCAATGTAAAAAAGGATTTTTAAATTTGGATTATACTCACAATATACTCATAAATAATGTAACTTAAGCACCTTATTTTATATTAATACAATAAGGTGCTCTTGGACAAAAGAAAATGAAAATTTTCAAAATTACGTAAATTTCTATCTTAATGAACTTTTCTAATAGAACGTTTGATTCTAAATCATTTTTATTCTATAACATTTTTCGATAAAGTTGATAGTGTTTTAGATATATGGGTTTTTTAGGAAAAGGGGATGGGCAAAATTTCAAGGGGGGTGGGGGGGATTCAAAATTTGTTGGATTAGAAAATGCTTGTTAAATTCGTGTTTAGGACATCATTTGGCACAACATTAGACTCCTGGACCTTGACTTTTTGAAAATGACCCAAAAATGGTACACCCTACTACTACATTAACCCCACTCCGCAGGTCGTCTAGAGTCTCTCACACCCCTAACAGACTAAACTTGTACTGTAGGGGAGGAGTGAGGTGACGTATATATATATATATATATATATATATATATATATATATATATATAGTCTAAAAGTCACAAAAGGGAAAAGTCACTAAAAGAAAGCTGAATGGCAACAGAAAAAGATAAACAGCGGAACGCGGCCTGTTCGTTTGTTTGAGCTGGACTAACAGCATGGTTATTCATATCTGACTAAATCGTTGGTGCTAAGTTTAATTTGCTGATGTTGTTAAAGTGTGATAATGTAAGCAGGAAGATGTTAAACAGTACATAAGTGTAGGGGTAATGTCTATAGCTTCTAAATTAGTAAAGTTAGAGAGTTAGGTAGGCGCTTTGTAGGACGCTGTAAATCTATGCTAGGCCCTAAAGAAGATCTAAATCAAAGCACCGGTAAGTGCCTTTGTTGTTGTTTAGAAACCTAGTAACTTGGCGGGGTCACTAACCACAAGTTATTACACTGACTGAACATACAAGTTATTTTACAAACAACACTAAAAGTATGTAATATACCCTTTTGTTTCAGATCGTTAGTCGACCCTGTGTCTTAACTTTAACACTCAAAAGTCTAAAAAGCAATATTCATTCAAAGTATTTATTCAATAGAATCTTCGGTTTACGATGTCAAGAAGAGTTAAACAGTAACCAAGAATTGACCGATTTTTTGGTCCGTCAAGTTTCGTCCATCCCACGTCAGTGGCAAGGTTAGTAACTGGAATGTAAACTAAAACAATGACTGAAAACTACTTACAGTTACTGATCGATTGCTCATATTAAATTCATTGTTTCTCGTTTTGACAGTAATGAAGGAGATCAATCTACCCCGACTGCAAAGAGGATTCATACTAGCGCCAGTGATACCGGTAGGAACTTGTTGTACGACAAGCTGACTCACAGAAAACCATTTTTCTTGTTTTGATATATTTTACGGTTAAGACTAAAAACTAAAGTAAGCTAAATCTTGTTTCATTTTCTTAATATAATTATATTAGCTCCGTATTTTGTTTTTATTGCAGGTAACCCTGCTTGCCATGCATCGGTACATGATATTGACGTTGGTGGCCGGTGCCCTGTTGCGTCAGAAAATTCCTGTTAGATCGCTGCAACAAGCTGAAAAGTTCAATGTCATAACTAACCATTTTCAACCGGGAAAGGATTATTCTTTCCCCAAAGTGTTTATGAATGGTTGTAATCGGTCTTTTCAAAGCTCTTGGCAGCAACGCTATCCTTGGCTGGTGTACAGCAAGGAATGCGATGGTGGTTTCTGTCTCCCATGCTTTCTATTTGCTACACGAGAAAACCTTGGTGCTCTCGTGAACAGTCCATTTACACGGTGGACAAAAGTAAGTACGGTGTGCGGTCAACACGAGAACGCCCTTTGCCACGTAGATGTTATGGTCGCTTATGACAATTTCCTCGCCACAAGTCAAAATCCTGAAAAAAGTATCCAGGTGCAAATTGAAATCAATGTACCTATACAATGCACAAAAACAGAGAAATTATCAAAAGTGTGACAAAAATTGTCCATCTTTGTGGCAAACAGTGCATTCCCTTAAGAGTCACAGAGATGACAGCACAGCCGCCCAGGCGCAAACAGGGGTAATTTTCTTGCCTTGCTGGAATTTCGTGTCGATGCTGGTGATGAAATCTTAAAAAAACCATTTAGCAACATGCCGCGCCAATGCAAGATATTCCAGTAAATCAATTCAAAACCAAAGTATTAGTCTAATTAGGGATCAAATTAAGGATTCGATCATCAAGGAAATAAGAGAAGCAAAGTTTTTTCAGTTCTTTCATGAAGTGACAGACAATGCAAATCTTGACCAATTATCGCTTGTTTTGAGGTTTGTTGACAAGAAGTGTCTTATTCGCGAAGAATTTCTAGATTTTAAAACCAGTGAACGCATAACTGGGCAAGTCATCTCTCAATTGATCCTAGGAAAACTGGAGCAGTGGGGTCTAGACATAGCAAACTGCCGTGGACAAGGGTATGATGGCGCTTCAAACATGTCCGGCCAAGCCCGATAGGTGCAAGCGTGCAACGCATAATAGTTCAACAAAACCCCAAGGCAATATAATATGTGCATTGCAATTCTCATGTCCTCAATCTCATCATCGTAAAAGCTTGTAGCCTACCATCTGTACGCAATAATATGGCAGGAACCATAACTGAGATTCCTAAATTTTTCGATTATTCTCCAAAGCGACAGAGGTGACTGGAGAAAGTAATGAGCTTGGATCAGCCAGAATCTCAAAAATCAAAGATCCGAGACCTTTGCCGCACTCGTTAGGTAGAACGCCATGAAGCATATGAAACATCTGTGCTCTTGCTGCCAACAATTATTAAAACATTAGAAGTTATTACAAATGAACCACAGTACCAGCAGTATAGTTTGAAACACATTGGAACTGGGATAGAGAGACACTCCAAAAAACATACAATTTCTGGGCTCTTGATATCAAATATATGCGATGGAGGACAAGTGGCAGTCAGAGAACGCCAAACCAGATTCACTTCAACCTGCATTAAAGGCACAGACTCCGCAAAAAGTCTTGATAGAATCGCTCTCAAAAGATAGATATAAATACGTTATCAAGTTATTCGGTGGAAACACAGCAATCAGTCCCCTATTGACGTCATCTGCTATCTGGCAACTCTCCTGACTCTGAGCTACTGTTGGGTGTATGAAATGGCTGTTTTCGTGTTTATCTGCCCAGTGGATTTTGCTGTGTGGACTTTCGGCCCCCATATTTTTTTTGTTCGCTTATTAATCATGCCTGGGACTAATATGTTTGCAGGGGAGGTCAGGATCCTCCCTCTGATGGAAGAAAACGTGCCTTTAAATGAAATTGTGCGTCGTACTGGCCACAGTATTGCCACCATCCACTGCCTCAAGGCTTCTGCTCGTCACCTGCCTCCTGGTAAACTTCCTGCCATTAAACCACACTCTGGACGCCTACGCAAGACCACCAAAGCCACAGACACCCTTATTCGGAGTGATGTATTGAAGAGCTCACGTAAATCTGCAGCAGAACTGAGAAAAGCACACCCAGATCTCTTCGGAAGTGTCTTGGAACGAACCGTTCAGCATCATCTACAAAAAGAGCTGAACCTTCCCTCCCAGTGCCCTACCAGCAAACCACTGCTTATTGAGAAAATGCGCAAGACACGCATCGCCTTCGCCAAGAAATATCAACACTGGACTGTTGAGCAGTGGTTAAAGGGTATGTGGAGCTATGAAAGCACCTTTCGTTGCATTACAGCCCATGAAGGGAGTGTAAGAAGGCCGAGCAACATCAGCAGGTATGATCACCACTCACCGGTACACCAAGAAAACAGTGAAACACCTGGATAGTGTTATGATGTGGAGGTTTGTATTTCATGTATTTCACGCACGACAGTGCCCCCTGCTATAAATCAAAAAAGGTAATCAAGTGGCTTCGTGACCACAATGTTCAGGTGTTAGAGTGGCCAGGCAATTCACCTGACCTGAATCCTATTAAAAATAAAAATGCATGGTCTTTTATTAAAGGAAAGCTTAATTCATGTGATGCATCCTCTGTGCCATGTCTCATCGAGGCCATCAAGAAAATGTGGGTATTTGATTTGGACTCAATACTTCCATAATCTCGCATCATCTATGCCAAAACATTTGGAAATGGTCATCAGGAGCAAGGGTTGGACAACGAAGTACTAATTGAAGGGTAAGTGCATGCCAGTCTTTGTTCATGTTGTTTTAGTTGTTGTTCACAATAAACGTAACCGGAAAGGTGGTCTGTTAAGACTTTTTGCGGAGTCTGGAGATTATAATTCTTCATATGCCCATCTTAGGGTGATAATTCTTCGTATGCTCCGATAATTATTTACTATTTAATATTTAGTGTACAATTTTCTAGCTTAATTGTAACTTTATCACTTTTTTCCTTTCCAGGCTTGCGATGCCGATATATTCCCAAACATCAACGGCGTGTTGCGAATTGCTTGCACCATACCCGTTACTTCTGCTGACAATGAACGTGCCAACAGTACCTTGAAACTTATGAACCTTAGGACTACTTATGTCCACGGAGAGATTGTCGGGCTTAGCATTGATGAGCATTCATTACGAAAAGCCGTGGATTACGAAGCTGTAGCCAGGGCGGGTTAACCAATAGGCTGAAGTAGGCTATAGCCTACCAGGCCCACGAATGTACCAGACCACTTTTTCGGAACACATTCTGCACATACCAGCGAAAAAAGGAAAAGGTGTTTGAAACACTTTTTCGGACGTTTTTTATTCACAATGGGCAATTCCTTCCCTTTTTGTTTTATATAATCTTTTGAACCAAAGTATATCCGAAGGTTTTGTCTCATGTACAGACTACAGTAGTAAATTTGTCCGTTTCATTCTTTTCTTGAACAATACTATGTTGTGAACAAGTGTTGTAGCTGCCAATACTGAGTGTACATACCATAGGTTATTTTGTAGAATTACCAAACCTGGGTGTCTTGGCAGATGTTAGCGTGAGCCTAGACATGACAGGTCACTTTTATGGTTAGCCGAAAGGGTGGCCATTTAAAAAGGAGGACACTGCGTATGTGGCCGTACGTTAACATATATATATATATATATATATATGTTAACATACGGCCACATATGTAGTGTCCTCCTTTTTGGAAATTTGGAAATGGCCACCCTAAGGACAGAGTGCTCAAAAGGCAGACTGTCTGCCTAAAGCCGGACGTCTGGCCACCCTATTAGCCGACCGGGCCAATTAGGGCTTAATCCGGCCCTGGCTGTAGTTCAACAGTTCGCTGAACAGCAACCCCGACGAATGGGGCTCGTCGATCCAGTCTTTGAGAGTTGGGAGATTAACTGATATTTCAGTCAACACAAAACTTCATCAAGAAATATAATAACTTCATTTACATTAATGAACAAATCTAGAAGGATTTTTCGGTGAACCTTTGTGGTAATCGGACATAGGGTACCTAGAATAGCTTGTAAACAAAAGTTTAAATATTTATTACTGAAACCAGTTAGATTAAGGGTAAATTTATAGTATTACACCCGTCTCCCTTTGGTGGTGAAATTTATGTTTTTTCTATGGTTTTTGATGTGTTTTGAACGAATCTGACCTTCAAAACCGTCGGAAATGACTCTTTTTTTTGAGATATCCCCCCCAGCCAGTAATGTGGGGGAAATCACAGAAAACGAGTCATTTCCAACGGTTTTGAAGTCAGATTCGTTCAAAACATCAAAAACCATAGGAAAAACAAATTTCACTTTCAAAATTGACCTAACCTATCCTAACTTAACTAAACCTAACCTAACCTATCCTAAAAGAAAAACGGAATTACCTTAAATCTAGACAGAATAATCACAGTACCGTCTTTTTCTTAAGTTTGCACATGTAACTTTTTCTACAATGCCATAGTTTCTGGTCTTGATGATATGTACACTCCGTTTTACAATGTGGACACTTCACTACTGTCGGTAGAACACCGTGAGCACGCAGAAACTCAACACTTTTTTCTAAATTTTCATAGAAAGCGACAATACAGCGGTAATAATCGAACGAACACATGCCACACAA
Source organism: Bathynomus jamesi (assembly GCA_023014485.1). Taxonomy (NCBI): domain Eukaryota; kingdom Metazoa; phylum Arthropoda; class Malacostraca; order Isopoda; family Cirolanidae; genus Bathynomus; species Bathynomus jamesi. Next base: position 267,190 of record JAJOZX010002175.1, read on the forward strand.
AGCCATTCCGGTAGCAAACTAATTCAAATTCGAAATGGATGGAGCACTCTGGGCAGACATGTGACATCAACACAAATGAACACACAAATGAACGTACGAACATGCACTAGATACACACCAAAAAAATGTTTATATCTCGAAAATGAAGCATTTGCGACGGAAACGCTATAGAAGAAAAGTGTCTTAGAATTAAAAAAATCTATCTAATGAATGTATAATAATTGCTGGATGTTAGACGGGTGTAATACTATAATAATACCAGATTAAGGCTTGGTTATACAATTTACACCTGATTGTGTAACCAACAAACTTAATAGTCCACTTTTCTTATAGCAAGTATAGGGTGTAAGTGTTACATCAAAGGGCCAGGCTTTGCCAATTAGGCCTAAGCCCATATACTAAGATTCATACCTAAAATGTCTTTTGATTGCTAATTACGATTTTGGTAAAAATTGGGTAAATTTTTACAAGTGTACATTACGGTACAGGCTTTGTAAATCAAAACTAGGTTAATATTTGATTTTACTCCCAGACACAAGCAGTTGAACAAGTACTTTATATTGAATTGCCATTAAAAACTGAGGTAATTATTCGTTTTTATACCCAGTCTGTTTTTATGATGAGAACAAACTTTTCTGGTAAATTTTGAGTTGTTTTGCCCGAATCTGCCATCTGTTTCCTGTGCAAATGCATAGTTTTCGAGATATCATCATCTCAAAAACTACCTTCCAGGATATTTCAATTTCAGAAACACTAGGTTCAGGTGATCATTGTATCCTTCGGTTTAATATTGTTTGTAATTCAAGACCTACTGAAAATAAAGTAGAAATCCCAGATTTTAAAAGAGGAAATATAAATGGACTAGTAAATGATCTGTGTCTAATAAATTGGACAGATATTCTACAGCCTGAACAGACAGTAACTAGTATGTGGGAAAAATTTAAAAGTATAATAATGAACATACAAAGGAAGCATATCCCACAGTATAAAATCACTATTGGAAAAAAATAAAAAACAACCTTGGATAACCTGCAATGTAAAAAGAGCAATCAGAGAAAAAACAAAAGTAGTTCATAAATTGAAAAGAATTAAAAATGGCACAGACTCTGAAATATATAAAAGTAAAAGAAGCATTTGCAAGAAAACAATCAGAGATAGCAAATGAGACCTGGAAAAAAGCCTAGCCAAGAATTCAAAAAACAATCCTAAGAAGTTTTTCAGTCATTTCAATTTGAAAAGTAGAGTGAAAAAGAAAATTGGCTCCCTCCATATAGATGATAAAACTATAGATGATGATCTTGAAATAACTGAAGAACTAAACAAATACTTCTCATCAGTATTCACAAATGAAAATTTAAATAATATTCGTGATCTTATACTACCAGGACAAGATAGAGAAATAAATGAATTAAGGGTAACAAAACTAGATATCCTAAAAGCAATAGGTACGTAAATTAAAAATGGAAAAATCTCCAGGGCCAGATGAAATGTATCCAATAGTCATAAAAGCTGCCAAAAAGAATATAGCACAGGCACTAGAAATTATTTTTGGTAATGGTTCAGAATATGGGTGCCACTTAATTAAGCAAAATTTTGAAAAATACTGTAGAGACAAAGTTGTTTCTCTCATTAAAATATGTTGATTGCATGTGTCACATAGTAAAAAAAACAAAGTTAGAAAATTACAAAAAAATATATATACAGTGCCCGCGAAAAGTATCCGATCACCCTTGAAATTTGTATTTTTTACATAAAAAACAATGTTTAAATGTATACTAACCTTATATTAGTATTTTGTCATCTGTCCTTTGGTTTGGATGACTTGTTCTAGACATTTTGGCATGGATTTAATCAAGTTTTGACAAACTTCCACTGATATTTCCTTGCACCATACCTTTTTGATGGCCTCTTGTAATTTTTCGACTGAGCCAGTGTCGTGGCATTCAACCTTATTTTTTATTATTAGCCACAGATTTTCTATCGGATTGAGATCTGGACTATTACCAGGCCAATCCAAAATATCAAATTTATTGTCAGTAATCCATTTTGTCACTATTTTGGCCCTGTGACATGGTGCACCATCATGCATGTATGTTTTTGTCCTTTGGATTGCCATTGCCATTGGAAGTTTATCCTGTAGCATTGCTAAATACCGTGCACCATTCATAGTTGTGTTCTTCGGAAGAAAATATAAGTTTCCACGCCCATAGTAACCGAAACAACCCAAACCATCATACTTGGAGGGTGTTTCATTGTCTTTAGGGTGTATTTAGGGTCCATCCTATTTGAGCCAATAGGCCGGCGAACCTTTTTTGGACAACTTCTGAATGTCAAAAATGTCGACTCATCGCTAAATAAAACCTTCTTCCAGTCATCAACAGTCCAATGAATGTATTTTTTACAAAATGCGACACGTTTTTTACGCATTTTTTCATTAATGAACGGTTTCTTAGCAGCATGGCGAGATGGTAATCCGAGTTCTTTTTGGAGCCGCTCCTGGATAGTTCGTTCAGAAACACCAGATAACAAATTATTCATATTAAATTTTATTTCTTTCGCAGTTATTGTTGGGTTTTTCAATACTAAACGTTTCATAAGTTTGTCTGTTCGCGAATTTGTTTTTCTCGGTCTGCCAGATCGTTTTTTAGGGACTGGCGTGGTTAGGCCACCATTGTTCTTAGCCCGTGAAACCCATAAATTAACGGTACTTTGGGATATGTTTAATTCCTTAGCTATCTGTCTCTGTGATTTCCCACATGCATGCAAAGCAACAATAGCACCTCGACAATCACTCTTAAGTTGTTTTTTAGCACACATTATATATAAATTTTATTTACACCACTTTCTGTAAAAAAAAAAAAATATCAAGAAATTTACACAAACAGTGAAATCTGACAAATTTGAGACACAGCCACCCGCAACGAAGGCTACCAGAACACTAATTTGAGAATGCGTTGGATAGCTCTCATATCAGCGAGCAACCTCAAAGTTACCAGATGTCGCTAGAACAAATAGAAAGTGAATTACGTGTCTCTGAATATTAAGGGAAAATATTATATTTTCTTGAGTGATCGGATACTTTTCGCGGGCACTGTATATAGCTACTTCAGTGCTTTTTGGGTATGAATCTAAGAAATTTTGAGTTGGCAACCCTACTATCATTCATTCACTTCAGTTTGAAAATGGCTTTGGTCTGTGACGGATTTGCGGTGACGCTAGTAGAGCTCTCAGCTGTGTTGAGAACTTGATTTGTCATGTGCCCTAGATGAAGACTAAAAAAGTGCATAACTTAACATGTTATTACATTATCCTTTGTATAATTTAGGTCTTGGGGTTATGGGGCTCTGCCCCTGTAAAGGTCACACATCACAAATTGATTGGTATAGGGTTCAGGGTATAAGTTTTTTCCACCAAAACATGCTAAAACCATTGGTTTCCTGTTGTTTAGGATAAATCTGACCATCACTATTACAGTAAATTATTGCTTGTGCTGTGTTCCCCCACCCAAAACCCCTGGTTCCCATGGTGGTCCCCCCAGATTGTAGGAGGGGTTGGGGGGGTGAAATCACTTCGAGTAATAATTTACTGTAATGGCGATGGTCACATTCATCCTAAACAATAGGAAACCAATGGTTTTAGCATGTTTTGGTGGAAAAAAAACAAAAATTGAGGTGGCACCCCTATTCTGAACCGTTACCTTATTTTTAATAAATCATTGATATGTACTGAAATTCCAGAAGATTGGAAGAAAGTAAATATTGCTCCAATCTTTAAAAAAGGAAATAGAAATGGCAAAAAACTACAGACCCATCAGCCTCACCTCCATTATTTGCAAATTACTTGAAAGTATCATTAGAGGTAAAGTTACTGAGTTTCTTGAAGAGTGCAACCTTATAAATGATAGCCAGCATGGCTTTCGAAATGGAAGGTCCTGTCTAACCAACTTGATTGAATTTTATGATGGAGTCCTATTGCATTTGGACAATAAAGAGCCAGTAGATATAGTATACTTAGATTTTGCAAAGGCATTTGATACTGTTCCTCATGCAAGATTGTTGGTAAAAGTTAGAGCCCATGGTATAAGAGGTCATATAGCTGACTGGATAGAAGAATGGCTGAGAAACAAAGCAGAGAGTTCATCTAAATGGGAATATGTCTACATGGAGACCTGTATTGAGCGGAGTCCCACAGGGGTCTGTGCTGGGACTTCTGCTTTTTGTTGTCTATATAAATGATCTAGAGAAGGGCCTATCATGTAAAACCTCAAAATTTGCTGATGATACAAAATTAGGCCATAATGTTAAGTCAGTAGCAGGAGCAATGACAATACAAAAAGAATTAGACAGAGTAACAGCCTGGGCAGATAAGTGGGAGAGGAGATTTAATGCTGATAAGTGCAAGGTTATGCGTATTGGGCCAAAAAATCGAGAATTTGAATGGAATTTGGATTAAAAATGATGATAAAGAGAAAGACTTGGGTGTCACTGTGACTAATGAACTTAAACCGTCAAATCACTGTATGGTAATCAGAAATAAAGCAAATGCTAGACTCAATCATGCAGAAACACATTGAATACAAATCACCCAATATTATAAAGCAACTATACATTTCATATGTGAGACCCCTCCTCGAATACTGTATTCAATTTAATAGTCTCTATTTGATACAAGATATTGAAAAACTGGAAAAAGTACAGAAATGAGTAACAAGAATGATCCCATCTCTAAGACAATTGACATATAAGGAAAGACTGGCATATCTAAACATGTTCTCATTAAAAAGGAGGAGGTTAAGGGGTGATATGATAGAGGTGTATAAAATGATAAAAGGGTTGGATAAGATAGATTTTGATTCTCTTTTCATTAAAGATCACAATAACCAGACTAGAGGTCATAGTATGAAAATTTAAGCCAAGCTGTAGGACAAATTTAAGAAAACATAGTTTTACAAACAGAGTAATTAAGTTTTGGAACAGTCTGACAGAAGAAGTGGTGACTTCAGATACACTTGATTCCTTCAAAAGAAGGTTGGATAGTTTGATGTCTGCAAGGGACATCTGGTGATAGTGTTTAAGCCCATTTTTATTGCATGAATGGTACTAGTTTATTTCATATAATGTGCATTTAGGTGATAGATCCCACAGCTCAACACAAGTGTTGTGGGATATAGGGAGGCAGCATCTTGGGTTAGGGGATACTCTCTGTCCTTACACCCCATTTAAAGAGATTCCTCTGCTGAGCGGTGCCCCCCATAGTACTGTGAGGTATTGAAAAACTCATGCTCTTCACTTGCCCCATAAACACCTTTAAATGGGAGACCCAAAATGGGTGCACACACATTTCTACATTACTGTACAGTCTTTATAGCCACACCTACATTTTTCCTCCTAAGTATATATATTGTAATGTATATGGTTGTAAATTGTGACTTGGTCTGCAATTGATATGGACCGTGACTTACGTTTGGTTGGCAAGGTACTGGTATTGATGGGTACCATAGTGAAATTGACTGGATTCTTTGGATCTGATATATTTGCATGTCAGTTATAAATAGATATAGAGTGTAACATATTTGTGGATAGTAGCCTATTATGACTTTGATCCTCTGGATCCAGAGATTCTATCTTTAGTTTTAAATTGATAATTAGTTAGTTTTAAATTGATAATTAGTTTTGTAAAAATTGGTTGTTGCCAATGTACAGGCAGTTTTTACATAGTGGAGCCACCTTGATGGGCCGAAGTGGCCCCTAGTGTGTCCACTGTAAAAATTTCTTATGTTCTAATGGTGTAAAGTTGATCTAACTGGGCATTCAGTTGATCTAACTGGGCATTCAGTTGACCTAACCGGGCATTCAGTTGACCTAACAGGTTAATATTGGTTATTTCACCTAAATATCTTCTGATCTTTTTGTATTAGGCACTCACTGTCACATTTCGGGCAAGTTAAGGATGAGAGAATAACACTAATTGATAAAAACATCCAATCCTTTGTCTTCATCTAGGGCACATGACGAATCAAGTTCTCAAAGTCAAAATCACACAAATGGCACGTCATAATTCTATCACAAACACCACTAAACTGAATTCAATTAGAAAAAAAAAATAGCCAGAGCAAAACTCAACAAACTAATTAAGTCGCAGAGTAACGAAAAAATAGCCCAATCAGGAAAAATATTTTATGAAAAAAAAGTACATTATAGCCAAAACAGGAAATATATTTTATTAAAAAAAGTAGCTACCTACATTTGAACAAATTTGCACAACATAAGATATATATTTTCTTAGTCAGTTTTGAATGGCAATTCAATATACAGATACTCCCTGAGTTACGACCACCTGACTTACGTCCATCTGGATTTACGACGATGACTGTCGTATTAAATAAATAAAATAATAGACAACGAAAAATTTGAATTCCGATCAGTTGGTTGTATGCCATACGACAACTGTGGCTGGCGCGCACTGCCGTGGAGCTGCGTAGCGACCATGTGTCGTTCTCAGTCTGTGTTCTGCTGTCGCGCAATGTCATTCATCGTTGTTCAGTGTGTTAAGTTTTTGTGCTACACTTTGCTTTTACTTTGTGTCCAATACCTCTATCCATGACTAACAAACGCCCTAGTGAGTCTCCTGCTGGTGGAGAGAAAAAAAAGAGGAAAGCAATTGATTATTTACTATTTATTTACTACTATTATTTACTATTATTTGTATAATTTGTGTTTTCTTATTTTACTTTGATTGAACTACATATATGTTAATGCACATCACTACCATTGTGGTTATTTTTGACTTACCACCATTTCGACTTACGACAGGTTTGTCAGAATGTAACCCCATCGTAAGTCGGGGAGTACCTGTATTGTACTGTTTTAACTGTGCATGAGTGGGTGAAAAGATTAATATTAACCAAAACTGACTAAAAAAATATATATCTTACATTGTGCAAATTTGTTTAAATGTACTTTTTTTTAATGAAATATATTTCCTATTTTGGCTATAATGTACTTTTTTTTCATAAAATATTTTTTCTGATTGGGCTATTTTTTCACTACTCTTGTGACTTAATTAGTTTGTTGTTTTGGCTATTTTTTTTCTAATTGGATTCAGTTTGGTGGTGGTTGTGATAGAATTATGACGTGCCATGTGTCTGTGATTTTGACTGAGAACTTGATTCATTATGTGTCCTAGATGAAGACAAAGCATTGGGTATCATTGTGAATCATGATATTAAACCTACAACTCATTGTATTGAAATTAGAAATAAGGCTAATGAGGGGTTCCAGCACAGGTGAATCAGTGCTTAACACCCGACCATCTCAGATCTTGCTTATTTTTGGTGTATAAGGTAAGTTTGTGCAAGAAAGCCAGCTGTGAAAGTTTCAGCTTTCTACGACCATTACTTCACGAGTTATGAAGGTCAGAAAAATTAAGGTTAAGGTCAAAATAGCTCAAGGTCGGCATCTTTGGATGCACCTCACACATTCACTAATTATCGTAACCATATGAAACTATATGTTTTTGGACTCAGAATGAGCTGTAGAATCCAAAAATGCAATGAAATCAGCAATAGGAGAACAAATAAAAATGTTCACCCTTTTTCAAGGAATGAATTGACCCTTTGACCTTGAAGTTCACACATTTTGGGGAAGCATTTCTTTACACAAAATGAAGTTCCACCATTGCACTTTTAATATAAACAATAAAAATGTATCTTATTCACCATCTATACTGTCTTAAAGAATTTTTCAAATTGGCTATTTTTCAAATTTCTGGCAAAATCGCCATATGTATATGCATATATGTACTGTACTGTTAAATAATATATTTTGTGAACATAAATTAATTACTTATTTTATGCCTTTCTTACAGATAAACAAGATGGGTAGAAAAGTTTGTACTGATCCTCTTAGAAAACATAAGAAGATCGAAAAAGCACTTGTGCCAGTCCGTAATACACTGCAAGGAATTCACAGATTAATATATGGAGATTACATTTGTAAAAATTGTGTTAATGATATCAATAAAATCAAAGCTGAAGACAAAAAAGTCTCTGATATTGTCTCAGATTCGAACTCAGACACTGATGCCACTGCCACAGAAAAACGTTCCTCTGCCTTCTCTGAAAACTACTCATTTATTGTACAAGATGCTGCACAAGGTTACCATTGGGAAAATAGTCAGGCAACAGTTCATCCATTTGTGTTCTACTATAAAGTAAATGAAAATGATGTTGAAATTAAAGTTAAAAGTTATTGTTTCATTTCTGATGACATGAAACATAGTACAAACCTTGTCTTTGCGTTCTTAAAGCAACTGATCCCCATGATAAAAGAAGAGAGCTCAGGCCTGCGGAAGATTCATTACTTTACTGATGGTTGCGGAGGGCAGTATAAGAAAAATATAACCACCAATTTGTGTCACCACAAAGAGGACTTTGGACTGGATGCATGAATGCTGCATGCACTTTTTTGCAATTCACATGGCAAAAGTGTTGTGTGATGGAGTCGGAGGCACAGCAAAAAGAATGACGGCTGTGCCAGTCTTCAACGTACATTTAAAGACCAAATTCTGACACCACTTGACATGATGAAATTTCTGGATGAGAAAGATACCAGCACAAAAATTCGTATTCTTATCAAACAAAAATTCCAGCAGACACTGAATTCCTGGAAAATAGATATAAAATTCTGTAACCATCCCAGGTACTCGTAGATTTCATAGATTTGTGCCTATTAGTCAACCCAGTTGGAGGTGGTGAGATTTCCTCAGGTCCTACAAAAATTATGACCAGTTGTGCATCCATCGTTTAAAGATAATTTACATGAGCAAAGCACATTTCAACTGAAGATATACAAGTTGGGGTATATGTAGCTTGTAACTATGATAAATAAAATTTGGTTTGGATTAGTGTTGAAGTATCAGAAGAATTTAGTGATTATAAGGTCAATTTTATGTCTCCCATGGAAGACGTTTCTAAACATAGTTTCCCTTCTCGTCCTGACTCATGTTGGATGTTATCATCTGATATTATCCAGACAATGACTGCTCCATCATTGACAGCAGGTTCAAGAATAATTCAGTATGCCTTTGATGATCATGAGATGCTGAGGGTAATCATGCAGACCTGTTTGCCACAGTTTCCTGTTCTTGAGTCGAAAGTGTACAGAGCTCTAGTTTAATATGTATCTATAGAATACAGGTCTACATAATATGATACTCCTTTTTTACTCCTATTTTGGATTCTACAGCTCATTCTGAGTCCAAAAACATATAGTTTCATATGGTTACGATAATTAGTGAATGTGTGAGGTGCATCCAAAGATGCCGACCTTGAGCTATTTTGACCTTAACCTTGATTTTTCTGACCTTCATAACTCGTGAAGTAATGGTCGTAGAAGCTGAAACTTTCACAGCTGGCTTTCTTGCACAAAACTTACCTTATACACCAAAATAAGCAAGATCTGAGATGGTTGGGTGTCAAAATGAAAATTTTTTGCTTCACCTGTGCTGGACCCCTCCTAATGCTAGATTGAACCTAATGCAGGAACATATAGAATATAAATTGCCAGAAATTATAAGTAGGCTCTACACTTCATATGTGAGGCCTATTCTTGAGTATTGCATTCAGTTCAGTCGTCCTTATTTAGAGCAAGACAAAGACAGACTAGAAAAAGTACAAAAGAGAGCCACAAGGATGATAGTCCAGAGGTGGGGAGTTGGAGTCGGGAGTCGGGGCTTTTTTGAAGAGTCGGGAGTCAGTAAAAACGACCAACTCCCGACTCTTTGATTCAATTTCTATATGCCAACAATTTACCAGAATACTACTATGCCCTAAATAAATATCTTCCTGAACTAATTCTAGATTCACATTTCCACATTTGATTTATTGTTCTGGTAAATCTTAACAAATGAATTTCATATTTCTATTTTAGGATACTAGGTACCATATAAAAATTAGCAATATATTAATTATTAATTTAAGTAGCCCCTATTAGTAATGAGTCATGGGCCTAGTAGAAAAATCAGCAGTCTTTCAATATTTTAAGCTAAATGAGATGAAAGTATTTTTATTGTCAAGTAGAAAAGGATGGTAAAGAGTGTAATGCAAAAATTAGTGCTTACACTGGGAACATGCTAATGCTCCAACTAGAGCCTCAACTTGAACGCCCATCTACGAAACAAACATCCCAATATTTATAAGGTTGTAGATCAGCATGATAAGGAAAGAGTCGGGAGTCGGAGTCGTTTTTAAAAAAATACCGACTCAGGAGTCGGTTTGTTTTTGGCCGACTCCCCATCCCTGGATGCTACCATGCCTTAGACACCTTATTTACAAAGAGAGATTGGAGCACTTTAAACATGTTTTCCCTAAAGTGAAGAAGGTTACAAGGTGATATGATAGAAGTATATAAAATAATAAATGAGTTAGATAATATAGACTTCCACTCTCTTTTTACAAAGGATCACAATGATATGACAAGAGGCCATAGCCTTAAGCTTTTTCAGCAAAGATGTAAATCACAGTACAACACAGTTTTTCAAATAGAATAGTAAAATTCTGGAGTAGCTTAGATGATGAAGTTGTGAGTTCCCATACTTTGGAGACTTTTAAGAATAAACTAGATATGGTAAATTAATGACTGAAAGAGGTATTTGGTAATGTCGTTTTGCTGGAATGGTAATGTGTGGAGAAGAGGTTTGTGAACTCTTCCCATATATATATATATATATTATATATATATATATATATATATATATATACACTGGTCAAAAAAGAAACGCAATTAGCTTGCATATGGTGTAAATTTAAGTTGTAGTGTATTATCACAGTTTCAAGATTATGTTAAATGTTTGTTCAAATCTTTTAAATCCACTTAGTGCATGTTTTTAAAACCTGACTAATCCGGCTAAGACGCCATTTTTTACAAACAATAAACAGAGATTAAATTGAATGTATTCTTATGAAGCATGCATTTTTTCTTTGACTTCATAGAATACACACTGCCCGTTGAGAAAACCAAACTTTTTCCCGCGATTGAGGCATGCCACGACTCTCAGAGGTCAACAGAGGTCGTGCCTTGGGCATGTTGGATGCAGGCATGTCTGCTGTCCAAGTTGCACAACGAATGCATGTGCATCCCAGCACAATCTCTAGGCTTGTTAGACGGTACAATGCCACAGGAAGTGTTCAGGACCTGCCAAGACGTGGGCGACCTCGTGTGACGACCCAACGCCAGGATCGCCACATTGTACTGCAGCACCTGCGTCATTGGCAGTGGAATGCTCGTCAGACAGCCAGAGAGACACCTGGTATCCACAACAACAGAATTAGTGACCAGACCGTCAGAAACCGACTCCGTAATGCAGGCCTTACAGAGGTCCTTTTCTCACTGATGCAAGAAGGCAACGACGCCTGCAATGGGCCTATCAGCACCGTGACTGGACACAAAGAATGTGGAACCAAGTCCTCTTTTCTGACGAGTCTCGCTTCAGACTGTCCAATTCTGATGGCCGTGTCAGGGTATACAGACGACCAGGGGAGTGATACTCAGATGCTGCAGTAGTGGAGCATGACAGATGGGGAGGACCAAGTATCATGGTTTGGGCAGGAATTGCCTTTGCTTCAAGAACTGAGCTGGTGGTGGTTGATGGCGCTCTGACTGCCCAGCGCTACAGGGATGAGATTCTTCACCCACATGTTCTTCCATTCATGAGGCAACATCCAGAATTGGTGCTCCTGCAACAGGACAGTGCCAGACCTCATGCAGCCAGGATAGTGCAGGCGTACCTGCAGGGACAACAGGTGCAGACCTTACCATGGCCAGCCTTCAGCCCAGACATGTCACCGATAGAGCACGCATGGGATGAACTTGAACAGCGAGTTCGCAGACGTCAGCATCAGCCGCAGAACATCAGGGAACTGACCAATGCAATTATTGAAGAGTGGAGGGCCATCCCTGTTGCTTTCCTGCAGAGACTGTTGAGGTCGATGAGGGCCAGACTCCAAGCCTGCATTGTGGCTAGGGGTGGCCATACGCGTTATTGACTGTTTGTTATGTTAAAGAATCATTTACTATATACTGAGTCCTCATGTTTATTAATAAATCTCAAAAATTGCATTTCTTTTTTTGACCAGTATAGATAGTTTAATTTTTATTTGGGTAAATCTCATCACCCACACAGAGTGATGGGATGTAGGTAGGCAGCATCTTGGGTTAGGGGATACTCTCTCTCTTTATACCCCCCATTTAGAGATTTCTCTGCTGAGTGGTGCCCCCCACCTTTAAATGGGAGACCCTGAATGGGTGTACATTCAAATACTCGATACAGTCTTTACAGTCCCACCTACTCCTTTTATCTTAATTGTAGAGCTTGTATTATATTATTCAGGTTATAGCTATATAGATCCGTGTAAAACTTCTTATGATGAGATAACCATATGATGTCTACAATTAGTACAGTACAGGTATGCCTCAGTTTATGCCAGGGTTAGGTTCCAGCAGATTGCCATCGAAAAGTGAAGCGGTGTAAATTGAAGCTAAAAACTAATGGGCTTCTGCCTAAATAAATAGGATAGGTTCCAGGATTCTCCAAAAGTGACCCCATATTTTCCATAAAATGAAAATTATTAATGGGTTATATGCTTAAAACTAGTAAAAGAATTCTTAATATTAATAAAATAATTGAATTAAAGATAAATTACTACTTACTTTGGTAATTAAAGCAATTAAAAACAAAATTATTTGATCTTGTTTGACAGTGGTGAGATGGAGATGATTTATTGAGAGGAAGAAGATCCCGGGGGGAGATCCTCTTTTTTTTTGCTGAGGAACTGCAGAAGTGAGCAGTTCATCATCTCTCTGATATTGCATCTACTTTTGCATATTGCTGAGAATTTTACTTTTGGAAAGTTTTGAATTTTATATACTTGCGTTTATATTCACGTTGTTATACAGATTGGCTAAGAGCAGAAATAGAGCGACAAAAGACTTTACACAGGTAAAACAAATTAAGGGAAGGGAGGGGGCGGTGCTGCAAAGAGATGAAGAGATAAAGGATAGATGGAAGGAATATTTTGAGGAATTATTAAATAAAGAAAACCCAAGATCTTTCTATGAGGATGGATTACCAAATGTAGCTATGACAGAACAAGTGTTAACCCCTCCGTCTATGGCCCTGGGTTGGTTCGAAGTCGATGGGGGTTCTGGTTAGGAGGCAGCAACGGATCTGTTACTTGCAGTAGTTTCTTCTATACTACTCTCCGAGTTCTTCTTTAGTGGCTCGGAGGATTCTGAGAGGCCTATTAAATTCTTTGAGGTTTCTCTCCGATTCTTCTTGTAGCTTATTGGGAGATTCTAATGACTAAGTTTTCTGAAGAGAGCACGGCTCGAAGGAGAAGATAAAGACTTGTTCTTACTGTGTTTTACTTCTAAACTGTTACAGGTAATGCTCAGCCTCGTAGTTGGTATCAGAACCAACATGGAAGAAATTGGTGGGCTTTATATACCCTAATTCTACTAACATCATCATTATTAAATGTTGAAGAGGCTGTATTATTTTTGCACAATATTTGAAAATAAAGTAAATCTTTTAGCTGTGTAAGGTTTAAACGAATAAACAAGATATTTGAAGATGAAGCCATATTTCTATCTTAAACTGCGTATTTTCAGATCTGATGTTATCATGATCTGCCAAGTTAACTAAAAGTGGAAATTGAACTATGCATCTTTACACTAAAATATGCATATGAGTAAAAATTAAAGGTTTAAGATTTACAATTAAATGCTTAGGCAAGACATGACTTCAACATTTATAATGAAGAAAGAATGTATACAAAACATGACATGGCAAAAGTTACTCAGGATTCATTATTCAGCTAAATCTAAAAAAATGATTATGAGATTTTAAAAAAACAACAGGTCATCAATTATTTGGCAAAGTAGAAAGCACATCAAAATTTATCACAACGGAAAAATAATAATAAAAATACATAACAGTATTGCCGATTCGACATTCCTTATGGCGACATAATGTCGGGTCGGACATTGAGTACATTGTAATTTTGGTCTACTGTAACTATGATTATAATTATCAATTCATTTATTATCGTTAACTACAATTTCATTAAAGTACATTGACTACGTTATTTAGTACATTACATCATTAAGTACAGTTTCATTAAAGTACATTACATTATATTAAATTAAAAGTATTACAGTTAATTATAATTAAACAGTTACTATAACTTTGTTTTGTTACAGTGTTTCATATTAATAGACAATTAAGATTTTAGAAATATAATACAAAGTACATGGGCACATACGGTATGGATGAATATGGTTGAATAATATTTATACTACATAACATATAAATAATGACTTCTATAGAGTGTACAGTTTTTATGATGATGATAAAGAATTTTCATACATTGAATACTAGAGATATGATGAAGGGAAATTAATGACGGGAAAATGTGATGTCATAGTTATTGAATTTGTACGTATAGTACAAATCATTATTAGGAAGACTTACAAGAACGAATTAGAGACAAAGAGTGGGTATTAATGACTAAGAAGTACAACTACGGGTTCCAATCCTGTTACATGCAATGTGTATGCATAATCTAGGGTCGAGGGTGAGATGCAAGACAATCATAATTAATTATAATAACTTCTATAACAAAAATGGAAAATGGATACGACTAAACCATAGAAATGGGAGATCGTAAGGTTATGACACAAACAAAAATAGGAAGCTACAAATACAATTTTTATCCAAAACTCGCTTAGGCGATTTTGGTTTCTTATGTAAAAATGAACATGGATTAGTCATTGTTGATTTTTACAGTGTTTCCCCCTCTAAAATGGTATTTATACAATAATCTAATAGGGTACCATTAATACAATATAAATGAGGAAATAACATCCTAACTACTTCGTTAGATGACGAATTTTCCTTTACATTACAAATTTTTATACAGAACAAGTGAGTTATTATATAATATAAAAGAATTCAAAGATTAATACTTTAATTTAGATAAACAATTTAGACAAAGAATGATATTGTTAAAATTTTTTACCAAATTTTATTTTATTTTTTTTTTCTGTGGGATGTAAATCGTACAATCTATAAGCTAATTTTTATTGACTATTGTAGGTAAAAATAGAATTACATAATCGATGATGTATAGACCTGTGGTCAAATGTGTAGGGATTTGGGAGGTTTTTGAATTAACAAAGTTTAAAAATGATGTATAATAATTTAAGATGGGTTTAGGGGTTATATATATATATATATATATACATTTACGTTAAGGAATAGATAAAACAACTTAATAAATGCATGAACGAGAATTTATATATAGTAAGCAATAATTATTAAGATTATAATGATGTTTGCAAACGAGTTTTAATGCAAAAGTGACTGAAGGGACGGAACGTAAATTGAATTCGACTACGACAATTACTCAGTATTAATCGAATAAAAAAAAAATATAAAAAATATAAAGGTTGAAAATAGAAATCAATGATAAACTATAATAAACTAAGCATATAATGTTCTTAAAAATAAAAAACACAACTTAACATAAACAGAGGTTATGTTCCATCGTACTAAAGAGGAATTAACCATGGTTGAACCATTTCCCTGGTTGACATAGTTCAACTGGGGTTAGGGGTGTTAAAAATAAAAATAAAATAAAAAGACAAAGTTTGGAGTACTACATTCGGGGGAATTGAGTGACTAAGCGGGGGGTATAAGTCTGAAATTGACAATACGTCTTTCGTGAGCACTTTGCTCTTTAAAAAAGGATTGCTTGTCACATTACTTTGAACAAAAATTAAAAGAGTTGAAACAAAACGAAGGGATGGCATGTTCCTCATATAGTAATTTAAAAGGAGTCATTGGGACAAGATCGATTAATTAATTATTACACAACTATTATTATCACGTATAAATTACATAACTATATATTTATATACGTAACAATGCATGAAACGGGAAAGACAAATCGGTGAATTTCCGTCTTACAAACAAAAAAGGTTAACTAAAGACGCACATCGGTCAATTCAGGGTGAATTTAATTCTCTTTTATAACACAAAAAAAAGGTTGAATTAAATTCTTAACTTACTTTTTTTTCTTAAATTAAATTCTCTTAAATTACAAAGGAAAAGTTGAATTCAATTGACTGCATTGAAAACTAACTTTTTTTTTCAAAACTAACTTTTTTTTTTTCAAAACTAACACTTTTTTTTTTCAAAACTAACATTTTTTTTCAAAACTTTTTTTCAAAACTAACTTTTTTTTTTCAAAACTAACTTTTTTTTTCAAACTAACTTTTTTTTTCAAAACTAACTTTTTTTTTTCAAAACTTTTTTTTTCAAAACTAACTTTTTTTTTCAAAACTAACTTTTTTTTCAAAACTAACTTTTTTTTTTCAAAACTTTTTTTTTCAAAACTAACTTTTTTTTTCAAAACTAACTTTTTTTTCAAAACTAACTTTTTTTTTCAAAACTACTTTTTTTTTTCAAAACTAACTTCTGTAACCTCTGGGGCGGTTGTCCCTCTTAGATGCAACCTTTGACTTGAACTCTTATCAAGTATTCTGAAACTAACTTGAACTCTTATCAAGTATTCTGAAACTAACTTGAACTCTTATCAAGTATTCTGAAACTAACTTGAACTCTTATCAAGTATTCTGAAACTAACTTGAACTCTTATCAAGTATTCTGAAACTAACTTGAAATGCTTCAAGTAACACTCTAACTCTATAAACTCTCTATAACACTCTCTTTCTTAAGTTGCAAGTCAATTCAATTCAATAATTTGAAAAAAAATTTGCAAACAAAAATATAAAATGTAAACAACATTTCACTCGAATGTACACGAAGGTACGATACTATTATGTTTGATACATAAAATAAAATTATACTATACTAACTAGAATAGTAAGAATAACTGAAAATAACTGTGAAAATAATTCTGTGACAATATTGTTTTCAATAAAACAAAAATGTATCACTGGTGTCTGAAGTGTTCACTGTGTTTTGTGTTAATTCTGGCTCAATATTAAATATTAATTGTTAATAATAATGACTTCAAATGTTTAGAAATTATTAAAAAAGTTTTGTACTTAACAAGATTCCTACGGCGAAATTCTTAGAGACGTGCCCTGAAGACGTGTCTTGCTGGCCACTTGTTCCTAGATGAAAAGTAGGCATGAAGAACTTGGAGTTGTAACGCACCGGTTCACGGGTGGATGTGACGAACTCGAAGTCGTGACACGCCGGTCAACTGGGTGTTGGTTCTGGTTCCAGGGTCTGGAAGACTGGAAGAATCCTGGAGTCGTGAAGATCCTGGTTAAAGGGTCTGGAGGACTGGAAGAATCCTGGAGTCGTGGAGATCCTGGTTAAAGGGTTGCCAGTTTGTTAAGATCCTCTTCTTCTATGTGTTTATCCTGATGCAGGGTAATTTCTATCTTGGCCAAAGAGTGGCCTCTTCTTAAAATCTTCTTGTTAAAATTTTCTTCTAAAAATCTTTTTCTTATCCTGGCAAAGGGTCGCCACAATGTTAACCCCTCCGTCTATGGCCCTGGGTTGGTTCGAAGTCGACGGGGGTTCTGGTTAGGAGGCAGCAACGGATCTGTTACTTGCAGTAGTTTCTTCTATACTACTCTCCGAGTTCTTCTTTAGTGGCTCGGAGGATTCTGAGAGGCCTATTAAATTCTTTGAGGTTTCTCTCCGATTCTTCTTGTAGCTTATCGGGAGATTCTAATGACTAAGTTTTCTGAAGAGAGCACGGCTCGAAGGAGAAGATAAAGACTTGTTCTTACTGTGTTTTACTTCTAAACTGTTACAGGTAATGCTCAGCCTCGTAGTTGGTATCAGAACCAACATGGAAGAAATTGGTGGGCTTTATATACCCCAATTCTACTAACATCATCATTATTAAATGTTGAAGAGGCTGTATTATTTTTGCACAATATTTGAAAATAAAGTAAATCTTTTAGCTGTGTAAGGTTTAAACGAATAAACAAGATATTTGAAGATGAAGCCATATTTCTATCTTAAACTGCGTATTTTCAGATCTGATGTTATCATGATCTGCCAAGTTAACTAAAAGTGGAAATTGAACTATGCATCTTTACACTAAAATATGCATATGAGTAAAAATTAAAGGTTTAAGATTTACAATTAAATGCTTAGGCAAGACATGACTTCAACATTTATAATGAAGAAAGAATGTATACAAAACATGACATGGCAAAAGTTACTCAGGATTCATTATTCAGCTAAATCTAAAAAAATGATTATGAGATTTTAAAAAACAACAGGTCATCAATTATTTGGCAAAGTAGAAAGCACATCAAAATTTATCACAATGGAAAAATAATAATAAAAATACATAACAGTATTGCCGATTCGACATTCCTTATGGCGACATAATGTCGGGTCGGACATTGAGTACATTGTAATTTTGGTCTACTGTAACTATGATTATAATTATCAATTCATTTATTATCGTTAACTACAATTTCATTAAAGTACATTGACTACGTTATTTAGTACATTACATCATTAAGTACAGTTTCATTAAAGTACATTACATTATATTAAATTAAAAGTATTACAGTTAATTATAATTAAACAGTTACTATAACTTTGTTTTGTTACAGTGTTTCATATTAATAGACAATTAAGATTTTAGAAATATAATACAAAGTACATGGGCACATACGGTATGGATGAATATGGTTGAATAATATTTATACTACATAACATATAAATAATGACTTCTATAGAGTGTACAGTTTTTATGATGATGATAAAGAATTTTCATACATTGAATACTAGAGATATGATGAAGGGAAATTAATGACAGGAAAATGTGACGTCATAGTTATTGAATTTGTACGTATAGTACAAATCATTATTAGGAAGACTTACAAGAACGAATTAGAGACAAAGAGTGGGTATTAATGACTAAGAAGTACAACTACGGGTTCCAATCCTGTTACATGCAATGTGTATGCATAATCTAGGGTCGAGGGTGAGATGCAAGACAATCATAATTAATTATAATAACTTCTATAACAAAAATGAAAAATGGAAAATGGATACGACTAAACCATAGAAATGGGAGATCGTAAGGTTATGACACAAACAAAAATAGGAAGCTACAAATACAATTTTTATCCAAAACTCGCTTAGGCGATTTTGGTTTCTTATGTAAAAATGAACATGGATTAGTCATTGTTGATTTTTACACAAGTGGGGAGGATGGAAGTGAGTCGTGCTCTGAATAGGATGAAAAATAAAGCGACTGGCCCAGATGAGATACCAGCCGAGGCATGGAAGGCACTGGGAGATGAGGGGGTGGATCTGGTGTGGGAGCTAATGCAGAAGTTGTTTGACCAGGAGGTGATTCCGGATGAGTGGCGGACCAGCATCATAGTGCCTATATTCAAAGAGAAGGGAGATGTACAAGATTGCACGAATTATAGAGGGATCAAGCTAATATCACATACAATGAAGATATGGGAGCGAATAGTGGAGAGTAGGTTGAGAGACAAAGCGGAAGTGTCAGTGGAACAGTTTGGATTTATGCCGGGAAGGAGAATGACAGATGCAGTTTTTGCATTGAAACAGTTGGCAGAGAGGTACAGAGAGGGGCAGAAGGCGTTGCACATGGTTTTTGTTGACTTGGAGGAGGCATATGATAGGATACCACGGCAGGAAGTTTGGAGATGCTTAAGGGAAAAGAGGGTACCAGAGAAGTATGTTAAACTGATGAAGGGGATGTACACTTGTACAGGGGAGTAACAACTAAGGTGAGGAGTAGTGTGGGTGTGTCAGAGAGCTTTGGGGTGGAAGTTGGTCTGCACCAAGGATCAGCTTTGAGCCCCTTCCTTTTCAATGTGGTATTCGATGTGTTGATGGACAGGATTAGAGGGGAGGCGCCGTGGTGCATGATGTATGCAGACGATGTTGTGTTGAGTGGGGAGACGAAAGAGGAGGTGGAGCAGCAGTTGGAAAATTGGAGAGAGGCGTTGGAAAGTAGGGGGATGAGAATTAGCCGAAAGAAGACTGAATATATGAGATGTGATGTGCAGCAGGACCGAGGAGGGGAAGTGACATTGAGTGGAGAGCGTGTTAAGACGGTGGAGTATTTTAAATACTTGGGGTCAACAGTGGATGCAGATGGGGGAGCAGAGAGAGAGATAAACTTTAGAATACAGTCGGGGTGGAAGAACTGGAGAGACGTATCAGGGGTGCTCTGTGATGAGAGGGTCCCAGTGAAACTGAAGGGAAAGATATTCAAAACAGTGGTGAGGCCAACAATGTTGTATGGAATGGAGACTGTGTCAATGAAGAAGAGCAATGAAAGAAAAATCGATGTGGCTGAAATGAAGATGTTGAGATGGATGTGTGGAGTGATGAGGAGGGATAGGGTCAGAAATGAGCATATAAGAGGAACAGTGAAGGTGGTGGAAGCATCTAAGAAGGTGCAGGAGGCCAGGCTGAGGTGGTATGGACACGTCAGGAGAAGAGAGGAGGAGTATGTGGGGCGCAGAGTGCTGGAGATGGAGTTGACGGGATGGAGAAGAAGAGGAAGACCGAAGACGAGATGGAGGGACTGTGTGGTGGTGGACATCAGGGAGAAGGACTTGGAGGAGGATGCAGTATACGACAGAGGAGAGTGGAGAAGACAAACCAAAAACAGCGACCCCATGTAAAGATGGGATAATAAGCTGCAGAAGAAGAAGTAGTAGTTATAGTGAAGTAATTGAATATTAGTGGTTTTTAGCGATTTAGAAGTTTTCATAGCGTGCCAGCTTAACTTAACTTACACTTGTGACAGTTTAAACTAATTTTTAACTTCGTGATACTGTCGCAGAAAGCGTCGTTTGTTAGGTGTAGGGTAAACCGGTGGTATTTGGAATTTAAGGATTATAACGGCGGTCCTATGGCGATTACCGAGAGATCAGTTTGTTTCTTTTGCAAGTTAATGGAGGAATTAGTTGACATAAAATGCAGTGTACGTGAGGTTACTGAAAGACTTGCAATGCTTGATGAGGGCAGGGGTAGGGCTACGGTTGACGGAAGCTGAACCAATACTAATGTTGAAGATGTTAGTAATTTGAAGGGTGACGTGCGTCGTGCCTAACCTAGTTTCTAGTTTAGGTAGCTTGTCAGGAAGGTTGGATAGAGTTGAGGAAGAGGTTAAGGTTAGTCCGAGAGTAGTAGATGGGGAGGGATTTAGGGAAGTTAAGGGTGGAGCTAGGCCGCGTAGGTTAGGTGATAGGAATCCCCCCCCCCCCCTATCGAGGTTTCGAACCCTTTCGCCCATTTGGAAAGGGACATGAATGAGGGGGAAACTATTTTAATTGGGGACTCTTTAGTGCGCCACATGGACAAAGAGTTCGTTGAATGGCATCCAACCAAGAGGAGGAGGGTCTTGTCTCCTAGGGGACAGGGTTGACAGAGCTAGAGACGAAGTGGATAGGATTGACATTGCCTCCCGTCACTCGATGTTGGTGATGATGGTAGGAGGCAACGACTCGTATAGGCCCGATACGAGAGTGCCTGACCTTTTAAAATAGTTTAAAACATGGGCCTGTGAGAAAAAATAACTTAAACGTCTTTTATTGTAATGTGCGTAGTATTAGAAATAAATTAAATGAATTTAAGGCTATAATTTATTCTGGCAACTATGATATAGTTGCTATCACTGAAACTTGGTTAAATACCGTGACTCGGGACTTGTTGGGGAACTTGATATACCGGGTTTTAAACTCTTTACTAATGATAGGTTACATAGGTTTGGTGGAGGTGTTTTGCTGTACATTCGTAATTCCCTTAGGGCTTTCGAGGTTAAGTTAGATTTTCCAACAGCAATTAATGCGATATGTGTTGAAGTTAGGGCGCATAGTATTAGTTTTAATTTTGTTGTTGTTTATAGACCTCCAGTTCAACCCCTCTATACAGATACTAGATTTTACTCACTTCTTGGTAATTTTATTGACAATGGGAATAGTATAATTGTTGGAGACTAACTGCCCTAATGTTAATTATGAGACTTTTACTGGTAATGAGGAGGGTTTGAGATTGGTTGAGTTTATGGAAGATAACTTTTTACGACAGATAGTTACCGAACCAACGCGTGGTGACTATTTTAGATTTGGTGATGATGAATGGCAAGAATATAATCGAAGGTTTAGAAGTAGGCGAGAGTTTAGGATGTAGTGATCATCAAATTCTTAGGTTTAAGTTATTGATAGAAAACACTCAGGATAGTAATGTAATAGAAGTCCCTGATTTTCGTAGGGCTAATTTTGATAGTTTTGTGGATAGGATGATCTCGAGTAGTGGACTAGGATAACTTATTTATGGGTAATGACACAAATTTGCATTGGGTAGCGTTTAAAGAAAGTTTTAGGAATATTGAAAGGGAGTTTATTCCTTGTAGGCCCAAGCGCGGTAGAAATCATGGTAGGCCAAAGTGGTGGACTAGGGAAACAAATAGGCGAGTTCATAAATGAGCGTAATAGAGCATATAGACTTAATAAGCGCAATGGCATGGCAGATAACTTTAATAGATATATCGAGCTTAGACATCAGGTTAAAAGATCAGTTAGGAATGCCAAGCGTAATTTAGAGATAATTATAGCTGCGGATAGTAAACATAATCCAAAAAAGTTTTTTGAATACGTTAATAATCGTAAGCCGGTAAAAGATAACCTAGGCCCTCTAGTGCAGGGGTCCCCAACCTTTTTGTGCCGGAGAGCACATTCAAGACTACTGGTAGTGCAGTGGGCACCATTTACTTTTTCAAGGCAGTACGATGAACAAGGATGGGCTAACTAAGAGGCTAAGAATCTTAGAAAAATTATCAAAATGATAACTTAATTTATTTATAAAGAAATAATTATTTAATTTTCAAATAAATGAGCATCTATTTCTGTAATTAACTACTAAAATTTAATAAAATGTTAAGTATGTTACATATTTTAAATATTTAGTAACTAAATAATTAAAATATGTAACATACTTAACATTTTATTAAATATTTAAATAAAAACTTATCAATCGTAGTCAGTCAGTGGCGGGCACACGCAAAAGGGTCGGCGGGCACAGGGTTGGGGACCCCTGCTCTAGTGGATGTTAATGGCACTTTGGCTTCTGACGCTCAGGCGATGGCGGGTATTTTCAATAACTTTTTTGCGACAGTTTTTATCATAGAAGACGTAAATAATGTCCCCCCTGATGTGGACGATATCGTTCCATTTAGTAGCGAGACTATTTTGGATGAAATAACTGTTTACGAGGCTGAGATTGCGCATTATGGTATATCGATAGGCTAAAAGTTAGCAAGGCTCCAGGCCCTGACACTTTTTATCCCAGACATTTGAAAGATTTGTGAGACGTTATCTTAGGCCCCTTAACAAAGATTTTTAATCAGTCACTCGAAACAGGGATTATTCCTGAAGAATTCAAATTAGCTAACGTCATGCCTATTTTTAAAAAAGGCGACCGCGCAGTAGATAGCAATTATAGGCCCATTAGCTTAACGTCAATTGTCGGTAAACTTTTGGAATCCGTAGTTAGGGATCGTATATCGTATCATCAATCACTTAGAAAGTAGAGACTTGATTAATAGTAGTCAGCATGGGTTTTGATGCCATAGGTCTTGTTTAACTAATTTGTTAGAATTTTATAACGAAATAGTATGTGAATACGATAGGCATAGAGCAGCTTACATTATTTATTTAGATTTTAAAAAGGCGTTCGATACAGTTCCGCATAGGAGACTAATCGTGAAGGTCAAAGCGCACGGTATACGCGGTCAGGTAGCTAACTGGTTAGAAGAATGGACCTTGTGCTAGGAGACAGAGGGTCGTAGTTAGTGGTAGTGAATCAGGGTGGTTAGATGTAGGTAGCGGTGTCCCACAGGGTTCAGTGTTAGGCCCATTGCTATTCATAATTTACATTAATGACATAGATGTAGGATTGACTAGTAACGTGTCAAAATTTGCGGATGATACTAAAATAGGCGGTAAGGTTGTTAATGAGGGCAATAGAAATAGGCTCCAAGACGATGTAAATAGGATTATGGAGTGGACAGATTAGTGGCAGATGCAATTTAACGTAGACAAATATAAAGTTTTGCATATAGGTTCTCGCAACAATAATTACACGTACACGATGGATGATAGGGAGTTAGCGAGCGTTGATGAGGAAGTAGATTTAGGCGTACGCGTATCTAAGAATTTAAAGGTTAGGAACCA
Organism: Bathynomus jamesi; assembly: GCA_023014485.1. NCBI lineage: Eukaryota > Metazoa > Arthropoda > Malacostraca > Isopoda > Cirolanidae > Bathynomus > Bathynomus jamesi. Next base: position 291,474 of record JAJOZX010002175.1, read on the forward strand.
GTACCTGGAGTCTTGCACAAAAGCTAATAGGATGTTAGGCTTCATAGCGCGTAATTTCAAATTTAAATCAAAGTTTATTATATTGCCCCTTTACAAGTCCCTAGTCAGGCCTCATTTAGAATATGCAGTTCAGTTTTGGTGCCCGTACTTGCGTGAGGATATTGATAGGTTAGAAAGGGTTCAACGTCATGCCACGAAACTAATTCTGTCATTGCGCAACAAGCCTTATGAAGATAGGATTAAAGAGTTAGACCTGTATTCACTCAAAACTAGGAGATTAAGGGGGGAGCTTATTGAAGTTTTCAAAATTGTTAATAACATCGATAACGTAAATTTTGACATTGTTTACTTTCGATCATAGTAATACTCGTAATAATAGATTTAAGTTGCGTGGCAGACGTTTCATTACTAATATCGCTAAAAACTTCTTTACGTTTAAAGTAATTGATAAATGGAATAATCTTCCCGCATCAGTCATTCATTCTATCAGCATTAATGTGTTTAAGAACCGTCTTGACAGACATTTTAAAAATATTAATGTTGTTTAAAATAAAAAACAAAGTTAGCAACAGGAGCTCTGGTGGTGGTGCTCAAGGATGAGTCTGTTGATGATTAATGCCAGCTTGTGACATGCCAATGTGTGATGCCAGCAATAAAAAAAAAAAATTAGACTAACACGAATGTAGATGTAGCTCATATCGTAAACCAGGGCTGTGGAGTTGGCACATAAAAAACTGACTCTGACTCCTCAATTTTTTGTCTATCCGACTCCGAAGGTATATTAATTCTAAATCTGCTATGATGATAATTGCACAAGAGGCATTTCATCACCACCACGTGAATCATCAGGCTATTTTTTAAACTCATAACCTGCAAAGTTTGAGTTTAATGGTTGTAGCGATGCCATTATGGCTTTTTTATTTTTTATTTATGAAAAAAACAAAATTCATTGAGCATAAAACAAAAAAAAATTAAATTGAAGACTGACAAAATAAAAATTTCATTAAATGCAATCAAAAATATAAAAGTATTCCTGCAAAATTTATTAAACTAAGGCCAAGGGTGAAAATCTAAAATTTACGAATAACTTGTTCTTAGGAGCGGAATTGCTTCTGCCAGATCCTCTTTCATTGAAGCCCTTAAATCTGATTTAATTATTTTCAGTGCGGAAAACAGTCTCTCCACACTGACCTGAGTGGGTGGCATGGCTGTCACTATCATAGCTGTATCTCTTAAAATCTCTGGATATGCGGGGATGACTTCTTGTATTGTCAGTTTAGATGAGCGATCATATTTTTCCACTTCTTTTAGGCCATCAAAAAAAATCTTGCTTAAATTTCATTAGTTTAACATCAAAAGGTTGCCTATGCACGTTTAAGTGGCGACGCTTTGCTTTTGAGCGTTCAATTTTATCTAAATATTTTTGAAAGTCTAATTCTTCATCATTTCAAGAGGATGAGAGGGACTTACTACTCATATCTTCATCCTGTGGTTCAGGATTTTCAGGTAATAGCCCTTTTATGCGAATTGCAACCTCACAGAGGGCCTCTTTTGCTTTAGCAATTTGTTCTTCTGTCAACAAAATTTGGTTCATTGGATCTATGTAGACAGCAGCTAATAAGATCTCATTTTCCAGTAGCAGACCCTCTCTTTTCTTCATTGAGGATACAATTCCATCAGCAATTAATCCTCCAGTTTGGGATAGACGAAATAATAAATTTTTCCATTCCCATAGGAATGTACCAGGAGTTAAATCCTCTGCTTGCAACTTTTTGGTGACAGTATAAGGGTGAGCAAGCAGAGCTTCTAATTGTGTAACCTCCCTCCATTGAATTTCAGTTAGTGAAACATTGGGATTATCAATGTCTTCTAGGAAGGGTTTTAGATCAAGCAAACGCTTAAGGGTCATTCCAGCTCAATTGGTACAGGGGTGGTCGGGTGACCATCTCCGATTTTCTTCAAATTTTCAGGGTTGATTCATACACCATTCAATAGCTTAAATCTAAAATTTTAGCTTCCTCAGTCAAAAATGTTTAATTTTATGGTCGCTTAAATGGCCCCCACCTTCGACAAAAAATGCCCATGTTGGGCTTGATCGGCCAATGCCTTCATTTTGAGAGGCCTTGAAAAGTGTCTTCTAATAGGAGTAGAAGCTTCAAATTTGTCATGCCAAAACAACTTCTGGTGGGCTTTTCAATTTTGCAAGTAAAAAGGCTGTGGAACAAATAGTTTCTAAGTTACAAGGGCTTAAATATGGCTCCATTTTGAAGCTTGCATCAATTCCTCCCACTTTTACGACTCTACCATTTTCAAAAGTTTTAGTTCTACATCAATCACAGCTGTTTTAATACTCCTAATAGTCTCTATGGGTTGTAAATTTATGAGTGAAATAAAAAAATAACCAAAAAAGGATTTATTTCTATTTTAAAATTTCCAAAAGTTGATATTTTCACAAAATTTGCAAAATTAACATCAACTTTGGGGCTTAATATAAAGGTGTCTGAAATTAGTCAGGGAGTTGATACTTCTAGTAAAGAAAGATACATATGTGTAAAAAAACATATATTAAGGAATAGATCTCAACTCAACTCCTTCATATAGTTTTGGTGATTCAAAGAAAAGTGCTTTTTGTGAAAAATCTCAAATTTTTGCAAAATTTGTAAATTTTTAAATTTCTATTTATGACATTGAATTGTAATTTTACTTCCATTTTATTACTTATTAAGTTGATTTACAATTGTAATAATAGGTAAATAAGTCTAAAACATACAAGAAATTAATATGTCTGTCAAAACAACCAGCGACTTGAAGGGCTGGGTAGCTCATTTCGCTTTGTATATTCTTATAAATGTAAAACATGATGGTTAATCATTAATGTCCAGGCCTATTTTATAGATCATGATCTTTTATTTTCAGAAATTTAAACTAGAGCAATTAACTTAATTTTACTGCCTGTAATAATGGCTTATTCTAATCAAGAATCAAAGTGCAGCTTTGGTATGTACTTGGATGATCCATGTCATGAACACAGACTCACCAGGAAGGTGGGTATGTATACCTTACATGAGCTGACAGATGAAACAAGGAAACTGCTATTGTGGAGAACAAAAGCAACTGTAATCAACCCAAATAGTGCTACTGTATGCTACCACCATGAAAAAATGTTTGGAATGCATTACCAACAAATGCAACGTAGCTGCCAAGATCCATGGAGAAATCATCGAAAGAAGATAACAAGTAAGTAAATATAGGTACTAATATATTTATATTTCATAAAGAAGTTTATATTGTAAATTGTAACCTAAATTAGCTATTTAATTTTAATAGGGTAGGCTATATACTGTGCTACTGAATGCATATGTTTTGAATATTTTATACGAATAGCCTATAACCAAATGTTGAGGTTTTAAAATTATTTTCCAATGTGTTTAGAGTTTACATTACCCTACTTTATTTGCAGAATCACTACAAATTATTGACAAAGACATAGCAACTAGACTGAATCTGATACCAGGACAGAAACTTTGCTCAACATGCTTCTCTAGAGCCAAGACGATTGAAGATGAAAAAGACTCAGGTAGTGATGAATATGTTCCAGAAGAAATAGTTAAGGAGACATTTGACGAAACGTTAGGTTCACTAGAATGCTCACCCATTAAGTATGTAAGAGCAAGAGATCGAAAGTTTTACGCGAAAAGGAAACTAAAGCAAATTGAAACATCAACAAAATCAAAGCTGTCAAAAGTACTTCATATGAAGCCTAGCATTTTGGATGAGGAAGCGGAGAAACCTATAGAGAGTGAGGAAGAAAAGTGTTATCAGCATATGATAGAGGAACTGAAAGAAAAGTGTAAAACTAGTACCAGACAAGAAAAGATACAAATTCTAACACTCCTTCCAATTGGTAAAACCTGGTCCAGAGAAAGAATTATGAAAGAATTTGAAGTGTCAGCCAGAATGGTTAATGCTGTGAGGGCCTTAAAGAGAAAAGAAGGTATCCTTCCTATAATGAGAAATAAAAAGAGTAGCAAGGGTATAAGCGATGAAATAAAGGAAAGAGTGATAGAATTTTTCCAAAACAATGAATATACTAGAGAATGCCCTGGTAAAAAAGACTACAAATCAATAAAAACACCACAAGGGAAGGTTCACAAGCAGAAAATACTGTTGTTGACAAATATCAGAGAATTATATACGCTTTACAAAAATAAATATCCAAATGACAAAATCTCCAAATCAAAGTTTTTTGAACTGAGACCAAAATGGTGTATGGGTGTGGGGAGTAAAGGATCACACAATGTATGCATTTGTGAAATACACCAGAACTTTAAACTTTTATGTGAATCACTCCCCGTCAAAGTAGAATTAAGAGAGTTACTAGGGAAAATAGTCTGCAACACTGAAACCAGAAACTGCATGATTAATAACTGCAAAACATGTCCTGGTTTAAATGAATTACGGGATTGGCTTCTTACCATTTTTGAAAACAATGATTATGACATGGATGATGAGGTTTCCTTTAAGCAGTGGCTTCATACAGACCATACCCAACTGGTCACAATGACAAAAAGTGTTTCGAATGTAGTAGAAGACATATGTGAAAGTGCAAAAAAGTTGAAAGTACACCATTTCATAGCAAAAGCCCAATCAAAATATTTGTCCGACTGTAAAGAAAACCTCAATGATTCTACAGCATTAGTGCTTGTTGACTTCTCTGAAAACTATAGTTTTATAATTCAGGATGCCGTACAAGGGCATCACTGGGACAATACCCAGGCTACCTTGCATCCGGTAGTCTGCTATCAAAAAGTTGATGGTGAACTAAAAGTTACAAATTTTTGTGTAATATCAGATTCACTTACACACAACACAACTGCAGTTCATTCTTTTTTATGTGAAGCCTTGAAATTACTTAAAAGTCAGAATCCTAAACTAAAACATATTTGTTACTTTAGCGATGGCGCAGCAAGTCAATATAAAAACTATAAAAACATCATTAATTCAGTGTTACATGAAAAAGATTTCCAACTAACATGTGAATGGAACTTTTTTGCCACCTCTCACGGAAAGAGCCCCTGTGATGGTGTTGGTGGCACCGTCAAAAGGTTAGTTGCCCGGGCAAGTCTACAAGCAACAAGTAAAGGTCACATCACCAATCCAAAAGAGATGTTCGATTGGTGCAAATCTAATATTAATGGTATACAATTTCTGTACATTGATTCAGCTAAAATTGAGGAAAATGCTAATTTATTTGAGTTAGAAAAAAGGTATTCCTTAATTAAGACAATCCCAGGAACCCGTTCATATCACTGCTTTAGACCTTCATCAACAGGCATTAAACTGTACAAAATTTCTAGTGATGAAAATTTCTTTAACGTACAACTTTCCTTCCTCAATGCTACACAAGAAAATGTGGCTTACCAATATAAACCTGGTACATATGTGGCCTGTTTCTATGAAGGTGACTGGTTTGTTGGAAACATAGTTGAAGTGTGTGATACTGAGAAGGATCTATTAGTAAATTTCATGAAAAAGAATCCTTTTAAATGGCCTGAACAAGAGGACATTTGCTGGATTCCATTCCAACATGTTTTGTGTTCAATTGAACCACCTACAGTTGCTGGGAAAATGGGGAGACAGTACAAGTTATCAAATGATTGTTTATCTAAAATTGAGGAGTATTTTAAAAAAAGCCTAAGTAACTACAGACCTGTATCAAGCTGAATAATAAATTGCCAATTTATGGCTGTGAGGCCATGGAGTGTTGAAGACAATCAGACTTAAAGCCTGAGTACAATAATAAATTCCTGAGTCAGTGTCTAAACATAAGAGTTATTAGCTATATATAAGTTTACATACGAATTTACATAAAACAACACATATTAAAAAAAGAATATGAACTTATAGCCAATAATTCACATGCTTAAAAACTCAGGAATTCATTATTGTATATAGCTAAGTACTGTACACTTGTATTAAGGGAAGTAATACAACAAAGCTACTTAAATTTAAGGTTTTGTACTGAAAATGGTGGTTACTGCTAGTTTATCTGTACTAACTGCATAATTTAAATTACTAGGAAGTGCTTAAAGAGCAGTAGAACACGGTTCTACATGATTTACTTAGGTAGATCCAAGTATTGAGCCTACAAGCTGGTCCATCTGTTGTGTTAACTGCAAATGTAGTAATAATCTAGGTATATATTATGTCTTTTTTATGAGTAAAACTTATTTAGATAATTTAACATTTGTGAATTAACTTACCAAGTAATAAAATGGAAGTAAAATTATAATTCAATGTTGTAAAAAGAAATTTAAACATTTCAAAATTTTGAAAAAATTCAGAATTTTTCACAAAAAGCACTTTTCTTTGAATAGCCAAAACTATATGAAGGAGTTGAGTTGAGATCTATTCCTTAATATATGTTTTTGTACACATATGTATCTTTCTTTACTAGAAGTATCAACTCCCTGACTAATTTTGGACACCTTTATATTAAGCCCCAAAGTTGATGTTAATTTTGCAAATTTTGTGAAAATATTAGTGATGGGACGATACCAAAATTTTTAACGATTCCGATTCCGATTCCGATACCACTAAAAAGTCTCGATTCCGATACGATTCTCGATTCCGATTCCGATTCCGATTCTCAATATTTTTAAATATAATTCTATACTTGTTTTTCTGGAAATTGTCATATTTTACTCTGGTAAGATTAACTATTTACATTATGAGTATGGTAATATAAATTATAAATTATAATAGATTGGTTTAAAAATCAAAATCAACTGTAAGTTGTAACAATTCATTTTAATCTTCTTGATTACACATCATGGATATACATGTTTTAATGTATAGCTACAATATGATAAAAATGAAATTTGTTATCCTCTTTCATTTAAATTTTAAAGTTTACATTGCAAAACTGGTTCAATTAAAAGTTAAGGAATCGTTTTAAGAATTGGAAATCATGGTACAATTCTCTCGATTCTGATTCCGATTCCTGAAAAATGCTCGATTCTTCCAATTCCGATTAATCGTCCCATCACTAGAAAATATCAACTTTTGGAAATTTTTAAAAATAGAAATAAATCCTTTTTTGGTTATTTTTTTATTTCACTCATAAATTTACAACCCATAGAGACTATTAGGAGTATTAAAACAGCTGTGATTGATGTAGAACTAAAACTTTTGAAAATGGTAGAGTTGTAAAAGTGGGAGGAATTGATGCAAGCTTCAAAATGGAGCCATGTTTAAGCCCTTGTAACTCAGAAACTATTTGTTCCACAGCCTTTTAGCTTACAAAATTGAAAGGCCCACCAGAAGTTGTATTTGCATGACAAATTTGAAGCTTCTACTCCTATTAGAAGACACTTTTCAAGGCCGATCAAGCCCAACATGGGCATTTTTTGTCGAAGGTGGGGGCCATTTAAGCGACCATAAAATTAAACATTTTTGACTGAGGAAGCTAAAATTTTAGATTTAAGCTATTGAATGGTGTATGAGTCAACCCTGAAAATTTGAAGAAAATCGGAGATGGTCACCCGACCAACTTTCTGAAATCTGTACTAGTTGAGCTGGAATGACTCCATATTAATTATTATTGTCCATATATATCAAATGGAGTCAAATATTTATTAATTCAAAAATTTCAGATGGTTTGGGTTCCTCAAGAAAAGAAGCAAAAGCTATTCAAACAATAGAAAAAGCATGTCGTTCTTTAAAACGAAAGTTAGAAACAAGTTTAGAAATTGAGATCCCAAGCCCATCAAAAGCTACAAAGTTGGATCATGAAACTCAAAGGTATGAATTTTAAAATGATACACTATTATTAAGTAGGAATATACCTAAACTAAAACTGAACCATAAAAACAAAATGTAGGTATTCACCTTTGATAGTAGAAACTAGAAGCACAACTCCCTAAAGATTGGAGATCAATGGGGCCCATTAAATCACTTGGAATTTATTTGGTCACAAAATAATTTCTGGTTTAATTTGACTATCTCAAAGAATGCTCATTTTGTTACACTTGAAGTCAATATTATAATCCAAAAAATTTAATATGCACATGTAGTGTTTTGTTTATAGCTATTATACATTCATGAATTTGTTTCAGGTCAATGATTCATCTTGTGAATGAACTGGTTGAAGCTTTCCATTCTACTACTGACAGTTATGAGAGGAAACTCAAAATATTAACTATCTCCATTTACCATATCAAAAACTATAAATCTCTTTCAGACAACTGAATATTTAGTTAAGAAAAGCAGAAATATAAAACAAAAACTTGGAATTATTCCTGAAATTGAACCCATGTCAAAAGGAAAAGTAATAACTAAAGGTACTAAAGATTCTGTTCAGAAATTTTTTGAATCAGATGAAATTAGTCGTTTATGCCCAGGTACAAAAGACTACCTGAGTATCAGAAATGAAAGTGGGTATAAAGAATCTGTGCAGAAAAGACTGGTGTTAATGAATCTGAAAGAAGTTTTTAGTCTCTATAAAAATAATCCAGATAGTCCCCAAATTGGCCATGGCAGCTGCAAGCTATGGAATTTTGGAAGAAAATCAATTACTATGCAGCAGTTGCTATGTCACAATTAAAAAGAAGCCAATTGTATTAGAACATGTTCAACGTTCATCCAGAGAGCCGGAACCTGCACCAATACCTGAGCCAGACATACTTAACAAATGTATGGAGTGAAGCAGTAGCGATTCCATGAATCCACCACCATTGGAAGAATTTGTCGTTCAAGACAGGCAATTCAATAAAGATTTGCTCAGCGACAATATTTTACTTTATTTGATGAAAGCCCTATTAAAACAGGTAATAAAACAATAGAGACTCCATTCAGGACATTTGTTTCTTAATGCCAAATTCGTAGTTTTCTGTTTTTAAATATTAGCATCAGCACTTGAATACATATATACAAAATATTTGATATTTGATTATTTCACGCAACCTAAATTTATGAATTTGTTTTACAGCTGGATTGAAGTCGGGACAAAAACAGATAAAGGCTTCTACAAAATTCAGATCGATAACGGAAAAGGTTAAACAAAGTTTTGAAGCTGCTTATGGGGCTCCTATTGACTATTCTGAAGCTGGTCCGTCCAAAAAAAGTTGTTTGGAAGATGATTTAGAGAGGCAAGACTACTTTTTGGACATAGTTATTAAAATTTGACATTTTAAATTAAATTTAATACAGTCATCAAAGTATATACAAAATTAAGTTTTATCTGTTTACATTTTTATAATTGGACAATATAATACATATACATATATTTTATGAAAAGTTTAATTAAAAATATACTAATTAAACTTAATGTCAAATACACTTTATTTCAGGTATCAAAAGGTTATGGAAGAATTAAAGGAGAAATTTCAAGCAAGTAACGATCGCAATCTTAGGTTACAAATACTATCATTGTATCCCTATCCCATTGAAAAAACTGCTGACTTCTTTGGAGCAACAAAGTATATGGTGCGTAAGAGCCGCAATCTTCAAAAACAGTTTGGGATTCTTCCTAACATTCCAAACATGACGAAAGGGAAGGTCGTCACAGCTGAAATGAAAAAAATCATTCGGGAGTTTTATGAAAATGCCGAATATAGTAGGATGTGCCCGGGAATCAAAGATTATAAGTTTGCAATAAATGAAGAGGGTGAAAAAATAATAAAACAAAAAAGACTGGTATTGTGTAACTTGAAAGAGTTATATGCTGAATATGCCAAAAATGATGAAAATCCCAAAATAGGCTTTAGTACCTTTGCTCATCTTCGACCGTCGTGGTGCGTGCTTGCAGGACAAAGTGGAACTCACACTGTCTGCGTATGTACGCATCACCAAAATCCGAAACTACAAATATCAGCGTTAGGCATTAAAGATTTAGACTACAAAAAATTAATGTCTTTATCCATCTGCAGCATGGACAATGAAGATTGTATGATGCACTGATGCAAAAGATGCCCGCGAGAGGTCGGAATCAAAAATTATTTGGAAAGTTTGGACTTCATGGCGATGGAAGAGATAAAATATAAACAATGGGTGTCCGTCGATCACTGTATGTTAAAAGATATCACCGAAACTCCAGAGGAATACGTGGAATCGCTCACCAAAAAAATTGCACAACTGACAAGACACCACTTCACGAATAAATGTCAGCCGAGTTACTTCAAAAATCTAAAAGAAACTCTGCCCGAAAATGAAGGTGTTTTGGTGGGCAATTTCGTGGAAAACTTCTCATTCATCGTACAAGATTGTGCCCAGGGGTTTCATTGGGAGAACTCGCAATGTACAGTGCACCCATTTGTTTATTATTCCAAAAACAATGCAGGAAAACTAATTTGCAAAAGTTACTGCTTCGTTTCAAACTGTCGCAGGCATGATACAATTCTGGTTCATAGTTTTCTCAAAAAATTAATCCTGTGCATCCAACAACAAAATTCAAACCTAACTAAAATTCATTATTTCACAGATGGATGCGCGGTTCAGTATAAGAATAAAACAAATTTTCTAAATTTATGCCATCATTTCGAAGACTTCAAAATTCATGCTGAGTGGAATTTTTTCGCGACATCCCACGGGAAGAATGCCTGCGACGGTATTGGCAGAATGGTAAAATGAGCAGTTGCCAGAGAAAGCTTACGACGGCCTCTCGACCATCAAATCTTAACAGCTGAGGACTTCTACAATTTCTGCTCTCAAGAATTCCTAACCGCTATTGACTTTTTTTACGTCTCTGAGGCAGAAGTTGTAGATGTAGAGCTTTCTTTGCAAAAACGTCTGAGTGAACCTATTACTTCTATCAAAGGTACTCAACAATTACATCGCTTCGTCCCAATTTCCAAGAATTTGTTGAAGGTTTATCCACTCTCTCAGAGTGCACAGTCAGTCGAAATAAGAGAGCTCATTAGAGTTTCTGCTTCGGATCAAGAACATAATACTGTCTCAATGCGAAATTGAAACAGGCTCTTTTGTGGGTTGTATGTATGAAAATAAACTATGGCTTGGATTAGTCCAGTCCTTTGACTGTGAATATGATGATTTTCTGATAAAATTTCTCTATCCTTCGGGCGTATGTCCCTCATACATTTTTCCTGCGCAAGATGATGTTTGTCACGTTCCAACAGAAAATATATTTGGGAGTATTGAAGCAAGTTTACGAGGAGGAACAAGAATACAATACATTTTTCCGCTTCAAGAATTAAATAACTTTTCAAAGAAGATAAAATAAATTCTATTGAATGTATACTATTTAAGATTGTCTATATAATATTTCTAAAATTTTTATCCAAGATTTGTGTATCTACTTAATAGTTATAAAAATCTTTTCAAATTCTTTTTTTTATTATTATATTATTAGTGTCTAAAATTTGGATTCACTGGATGAGAATACTGTCTCTTAATTCATTCTCAAAGACTTGTGTACGTGTAGTATTAGGAAGAGTATTTTATACTCTGATAAGCGCTTTATAAATTAAACATTATTATTGTCAATATATTCTGTCCCTAAATATAAGAGAGGTTATGTATGTACATTGTACATATATTTTAAAAAAATTTTCTCCTTTGGTTTATCTATATGTATTTTTTATATGATTTGAAAATTGTCTTTTTTTGGACCAACAAGTCTGTAATAAATCTCTGTCGTCTGAAAAAAAATGTTATTACTTAATTTCAAACTCAGTTTTGAGCCTTATAATAAACTATAAGCTGACTTTTTATTACTTATTATGGTGTACATACATCAAATAAACATTTTTTATTCTTGGTCTTTTTTTTTAAAAATGATATCTTCGCTGCCAAATCGCAAAAAAAAAAAAATTGACATTTTTCCCCAAAAATCATAATTTTATTTTTGTTACCCTAAAAAAATGATACATATTTAGAAACTACAGTTAATTTTACATATTTTATCATTTAAGACTTATTACGCTACCACAATTAGCAGCTGAGATATTTACGTTTGAAAATTGTTGGTTTTTTCATTTGACCAAAATTTGGTCAAGCCATAAAATTTGACCAACTTGACCAATTTTCAAAAAAATTCAGATTTTTGTAATTTGGACCAAAACCAACCCTCACACCAAGTTTCATGAATTTTGGAGATGGTGGAGTGTACATTTGGCACTTTCATTTGTCTATTTGTCCTGGAATTACCCAGTGTGTTTGTTCAAGCTTATTAGCTTTTACAATATCTAAGTTATGTACTAATTTGCAAGAAAATTATACAAGGAAAGATAAAATTTGCGTTAAGTCTTAAAGAAACAGTTTATGAAAATTTCACAATATCAAAACCTAAATTTCTTTTGAAAATCATACTTTATCTTTCTGGATTTGATTGTTTGATTGATTGATTGTTTGAAGTTTTATATGGAGGAGCTCAACCAGTAAGGCTATTTACATCCTCCAAGACCAAAACACCAAGTTCCATGGGAGAACTTCCACTGTTCCTACATCAAATGCTGGGTCTATTATTATTGAGATGAGATAGAAAGAGAGAAAGCACACCATTACCCTCTTCAGTTCTGGGACCAATTCCAGAACACTCAGAAAGGGATGACCATGAGGCCTGTTAGTTCTACTAAACATGAACTGATAAAAATGGAACCAAGTACTAAGTCAACAGTAACAGCCAGATGGAGTAACTAGGAGGTAACTGATTAATAAACCTGTGGGAATGGAAGTCAGTATACAATGCAAGATTTAAAACTCTCTCAACTGCACAGATGCCACAAACAAATTTGAATACTTGGTACACAGTGAAGTTTATCAATAGGGGGAGAAAAGCTACTCCAACCTAAAAGGACAGATAAAGTAAAATCCCCGATACCATATTGCAAAAGAGAGGATCTTAATTTTTTCCTTTGCTTAGCATAACATGCACAAAAAAAAAAGAAATGGGACAGTGTCTCTGGTAAATTACAACTAACACAATGGGGAGAAGGCAAGTTCAATCCAGTGTAAGTAGGCCTGAAGGCCTACATGGCCAGAATGGAATCTAAATATTATAGAAGCTTTATAGTGGGAAGATGGTATAGGCCAATTTCTTGTGCCCCAAGAAGGCTTAAACATTCCATAAAGAGTTGAGTGCCATAATCTCTCCCATTGGGTTTTGTAATCATTTTGCACTGCCACTTTAGCTACTGCAAAACCTTCACCTGGGTGGAAATATAGTGAAGTTGTAGCAGGGAGAGAATGAGCAGCCCTGGCCAGTGTATCAACCATCTCATTACCTTTAATTCCATTTCCAACATGGCTCAGAGCCCACTGGAAGGAAACCAGAATTCCTGAAGCAGAGAGGGTCTTCAGTAAAGAATGGATAGAAGTAGTTAGGGCCAGATATGTAGTGAGTGTGGGTGAGTTGATCAGGTGGAGAGAGGTCTGGGAGTCTGTAATTATTAGGACATTACAAGCATTACTTGTGGATACCAAAACACACAATGCCTGTTGGATGGCAAATAACTCTGCTGCCTGTATACTATGATTGTGGGATAGTTTCCAGGAAAAACACCTTTTATGATTTGAAACACAAACAGCTGATGAACAAGTTGGCCCAACACATCTATCTAAGGTCCATCAATATAAATATACAAGTAATCTGGATACTTCTCTTCCAAGTATGCTGTGAAACACAACACAATCACTTCTTTGGGGACAGGAGGTTCATATAAAAATGAGAGAAAGAAAGACAGGTTGGTACCAGATTCAATCTCCAAGGTGGGGAAGAAGGGAACACTGGAACTGTAAAGAATTTAAATTGTAATTGATATTTATTGAAAAGTCCAGTAGTAGAAGGTGGCTTATTTGCCACAGTCCAGTCCACTGCGAGGATCAAGGGATAATCCACCTCAAATGACTGACATCAAGAGTGAGAAAAGGAGGAAGCCAGAATATTAAAGTACTTCCTCAGTGTAGACTCGGTCGAGAGATCTTTATCGTACTGAAGGGCATGGAGACCAGTCTCACCCTGTAGGGCAATAATAGGAGTTGATGGGCAAGCACCCAAAATAAGGCACATGCCAGAATTATGCGATGTTTCCAGTTTCTTCTTCAAGGTGAAAGAAGCTGAATCATAAACAATATCAGCATACTTTATTTTTCTTAAGATAAATGATTGGTAAAAAGTGAGAAGTGTGGATCGATCTACACCCCATCTATAAGAGGCAACAGATTTTAACAAGTTTAGACATTTCATGCAAGATGTTACCAGGTAGTTAATATGACAAGACCAAGTCAGTCTGGGGCTGTCAAGGACCACTCCCAAAAACTGGAAGGATGTGACCATAGCTACTGGGGTGTTACTAATTTGAATAATGGGATTCACTGAACCTTTTGATGTGTAAAAAAATATAATTTTAAATTTTTCTTGATTCAGGGAAAGACCCCAGGTTCTGCACCAAGATGAAAACTTATCAGTTGTGTTTTGCAACATCTGTTGGGCTTCTAAAAGGGTGTCAGCTGCCACATAGAAAGCTGTATCATCAGCAAACTCTGATGATGGAACTGGATCAATACTTGGCATATCAGAGAGATATACAGTGAATAACAATGAACTAAGAACAGAACCCAGGGGTACACCCTTTTTAAAGGGGAAAGGTGTCAAGTAGATATCATTAATTACTACAGGTCTGAAAAGTGTGGTTGGACAAGAAGTTGTCTTTGAACCATCTTAGTAATCTACCATGAATCCCCAAATTGCCTAACTTATAAAGTAGACCAGTATGGGAGATAGACTCAAAAGCTCAACTAAGGTAAAAAAATATAAAAAAACATATTTTTTCCATCAGAGAGCTTGGCGTATGAAAGCTTCCAACCTCAGAAGTTTATCCACAATGCTTCTCTTCTTATGGAAGCCACACTGTGAATCTTGAAAAATGTGACATATTTAAAAATCCATAGCAACCACTGATGAACCATCCTTTCCAGTACGGTACTTTACCCAAGCAGGATAATAAGCATATGGGACGATACAAGATGGACTAGAAGGGTTTTTCTGTGGTCTGAGGATAGGAATCATTATTGCCTGTTTCCATGATGAAGGAAAGACTCATGCTCAGGCTATCATTGAATGCTGATAATAGAAATGGCAAGTACTCCAATGGAAGATGACTAAGAAAATATTTATATCCTATATTATCCAGTCCCATTGCTCCACCACCTCTAGAATGTTCACATTGCCTTAAGGAGAATTGTAATTCCTGCAATGTAAAGTCCAGATTATAATCCTCATTGTAATCAAGAAATAAGGAAGACTGCATGTTCCTGCAAAAATCCCCATCTTCAATAACTGCTACAGTCCCAAAAAATGAATGGAAGAAGGTCCCCAAAACTTCAGCTTTGTCACATACATCACTTAGTATGGAACCATTTACAACAATAGGGTAAGTGAAGTGTGAATCCGTACCCTTAATGATTTCCCTAATTTGAGTCCAAACCTCGGTGGAAGGTGTAGTGAAACTGAGGTTTGAACAAAACTGACTCCATGAAATTCTCTCTGCCTGACGAATAGTACAACAAGCTATAGCAGTTGGCTTATTTAGGAGGATCTTATTATATAGAGTTGGGTGATGAGAATAAAAATGTTGAGCATGATGGTGGGTGGCCACTGCCACACCACAATCCTTTGTCCACCAGTATTTGTGGTATTTAGGAACAAAATTTCCTGTTGACTTCTTCAGTGTGGAGGTACTTGTTTCCACTAATAAGGTTGTAAAGTGTTGGATTTTTTCATTTAAGTATCCTTCTATAGAGGGGGCATCAGGAAGTGCTCTAGACCAAATTCTCCAATCTATGTCACATAGTTTCCAAGTTGGATGTATGTGGGGTGGATATTGGTGAAATTTGCAGAGCAGTGAGGACAGGAAAGTGGTTACCACCCAGACTTCCACCAACAGCCACAGTACATACAGTTAGGAGCAAACCTAACTCTACATAAAGAGAGATCTAATGTTGAATAACTTCCATTATTAATGTTAAATCTTGTAGGGAGGTCAATAGGAGTCAATAGCATAAAATCTGAAGAAAGAATAAAATTAAATAAATTTAAGGCAGTTGGTGTTAGAGAACCTGACATACCTGTATCCCAAGCCCTGTGTCTACCATTAAAATCACCACAAATAAAAGCTTGTTGACTGAGTTGACCAGCATAGTGTTCAATCTCTGAAGTGGTTAAAGAAAGGTGTGGATTATAAACTGTGAGTAAATCTAAAGTACCACTGTTTACTTCTAAAGATAAAGCAAGGACCTCGAGAACTCCTGCAGGGAAGGGATGGAGAGGTAATGGTCTAAAGCACAAATCTGAATGAATCAGAAATAGCTCTGATCTGAGTATAATTAATAAAAGTAGGCTGGAGTCTAGAGGTTAACCAGGTCTCACAAACTGCCACTAAATGGGGTGTTTTAGTATAAATAAAAAGTTTAAATTCTGACAAATTAGACTGGAGACTGCAGGCATTCCACTGAGCAAACAAGAGGTTAGAAACCTTTGGATATGAAATATTAAGTGGGTTTACGAATTTGAACATGACATTTCTGTTTGGGTGTAGGCTTAGGTTTCAGTTTATCAAGGAACTTTGTCAGTTGGTCAGTTTTAAAATAAATAAATAAAGAAGCAAAATTTGATAAAGTACTCAAAGTCTTCTTAGACAGACTCTGACCACTCTGAAGGGTGAAGCTGAATAAACTTAAACATAGAACTTTAATGATGAGGCATTCCAGGACAGATCAACCAATGCAGACCACCACTCCAACTAGGATTTGGGTGAAAATTGGTATATAGGGTTAGTTTGTGTTCCAAATCCACTGGTTCAAACAAATAAGCTCTCTGACTAACGGTTTTTAAGTTATTGGCACCCCCTTTACCATGCCCACTTTGATGGGCAATATCTCTCATAAACTGAACGTATTATACATTTTTGGAATCAGCAAGACTAGATCTATCCAATGATACTAATTTTAGCTTTGTAAAGCAATTTTCAAAATTTTACTCCACATCTCTCCCATTTGCTTAACCCCCTACCCCCCCTGGACATTAAAACCCCCAATTTTTTTTATGAATATTAAACTTCATATTATGGTTGATAAATAAAAACAATAAAAAGGGTGGGTATCATGTTATAAATAAATTTTAAAAATGAACTGAAAAATTTATTTTGAACAATTTTTGGCAGCTTTTAATATGTGTAAGCTAAAATTATATTGTTCATTACCAATTAAAATTATTGCTAGTAGTTTTTGAAAATTTTTCAGCATTTATTTATTCAAAGTTTAAATTTAAAAAAATACTGTATATACATATATAACAGAATTGAAAGTGAGTACTAACATCTTTATTCAAATGGTGAATCCTTTATTCAATAAAAAGTTAGCACCTTTTGAAACCTAATTATGAAGACTATCTTTCGCAGCTTACCAAGTCAGTTAATCAAATAACTTAAATCACTTAAATGTTTGCAATCCCATATTGTAATAGAAACATATACAGCTATATTCAAATAAGGACAATTACACACATAATTTACATTTTCATGTCATTTGTGCTCATGGTATTATGATACATCAAGTAAACAGCGACTAATTTCAATAAAAAAACTTGGTTACATTATATTGATGTTAAAACTTGTGAATATATGCTCAAATAAAACTTGGTGGCATTACATGAACTTTTTTAATTCTTCTCCAAAAACATATTGGATACGCAGCATTCCAGCCTTCAAAGTTGGGGTACTTAGAATACCCAAAATCAATGCTGGGCAACCGCACACCAAATGGGAGGTTCGCACCCGCATTTCTGCACCCGCACTTTAGCCTCTTCCGCACTTCCGCACACCACTAAGTTTTTGCACTTCCGCACAACCGCACCCTATTTACATATATAAAGTTTTATCGCAAGGAAATATATAAGTTTCCATTAATATATTAATACTTTTATAAACTTTTATTTAATATTTAATTGTGAAAATAAAGTTTTAATACAATAAAGTCATTTTTTTGTTATGAGTGGTCAGAAAATTACTAGAATACAATATCATTTAATTTAATTTTGACTGGTCAATAGTTGACAAAATTCTAAAGTTCAAGTGTGTGAATGGGTGTGTGGACCAATCCGCACACCTTCCGCACCTTTTTACCGAGGTGACCGCACACCGCACCTCCGCACACCATTTCGCACTTCTGCACAGTGCGAATGTGCGGAGGTGCGGAAGGTGAGTGGAACTTGCCCAGCACTGCCCAAAATATCATTTCTTGAAATATGGCAGATGTCTCTTATTTGTGGGAAATAATAATATCTGCTAAATCCAGATGGGTTTAAAAAATCTAGCTTATAGTCATCAAACTCTTCATTGTACTCTAGTACAAGCCTCAGCCACCGAGAGTTATTGTAGGAGCAAACTCTGTATTCCCTAATTTTGGGGTTCAGAATGATTGAATCTTTATTTTTAGTTGCATTAGTGGCACACTTCACAATTAACCTCTCCTCACCTTCATGATCAGAAGATAATTCAAAGGCTTTAATTTTTGTGGCACTAACTGGCAAAAATTGGTGAAACTTTTGAGTTCCAATTAGTTGGATACTATTTTCAAACCTTTTGCTTAGGAATTTTGCCACTTTTTCTATTTCTTCAGGTTTAATTAAAAAGAATTTGATATTCTCCAAGTTTTCACAGTAAAAATGAAACATTGCTTCTGGTGTTAAGATTTGATCATTGAAAGTTCTCTGCAAGCTTGCTCTGGCTACAGCTCTTTTGACTGTTCCACCAATTCCATCACAAGCACTTTTGCCATGACTTGTGGCAAAAAAATGCCACTCACACTTGAGCCCAAAGTCATCTATGTGTCTGCATATATTGACAAAATTGAATTGATTCTTATATTGGCCTGCACATCCATCAGTAAAATAATGTAACTTGTTAATGTGAGGATGAAACTTCTTTATGTCTGGAATGAGGGCATTTAAAAATGAGTAGACCATGGTTTTATTATGTTTGGTGTCAGGTGAAAGAAAGCAGTAGCTTGCGTACATAGTTTCATTAATTGTAGTATTCTTCCAGTAAATTACAAATGGATGCACTGTACATTGACTATTTTCCCAGTGGAAGTCTTGTGCTGCATCTTGTACAATGAAAGAATAGTTTTCTGAAAAATCACACAAAACTATTGCTTCATTGTTGGGTAAACTATTTTTTAAACTTTTGAGAAAATCATTTTGAGATTTGGCCACATAATAAGTTAAATTTGCTATTTTTGTGCTTAAAGAACCAATAAAAACTTAAATTGATTCTACTTTTTCCACCAAAGTGCAACAGTTGGTAGAAGCTCATTGTTTATATTTAATCATGTCATATTCTGTCTCATGTATATTTTCAATGTTTATTTGGAACTCTGCAACTCCTTGTTCTTTGGGGCATAAATTACATTTGTGCATCATGCAGTTTCTATTGCTGATGTCACGCACACTTTTTTCCATCCAAACTTTATAATCAAGCCCTTTGATACCCATAGCAGAGAACTGGAGCTTAGCATTCTGATAAATGCAAACACACACTGTGTGTGTTCCCCCTGATCCAGCTAAAACACAGTGTTTGGGTCGAATACATGCAAAAGTTGAAAATCCTATTGGAGGGTTCTCTGGGTTTTCCTTGTAGATGTTATATGCTTCTCTTAAATTCATTAGTGCAAGTCTTTTTTGGATACTTACCTTTTCTCCAGTATTATAGTCTCTCATTCTCAGGCACTTTTTTTCCTGGACAAATATGGCTGATCTCTTCTGATTCATAGAATGATCTAACTAGCTCTTTGGTGGATTTTGTGACAACTTTCCCTTTTGACATAGCTGGAACTTCTGGAATAATCTCATACTTCTTTTTCAAACTTCTGCTCTTTTTGACTAAATATTTTGTTTGAAATGTTTGCACTGTTTCTGCTATAGTATGTGGAGAAATGCTCAGTATTTGAAGTTTTCAATCATAACTATCGGTAGAATGAAAAGCCTCCACCAATTCTTGCATGAGATGATGGTATCTGAAAAATACTGAGAAGTATTTAATGCTATGTCTACAAAAATGATGAATTGGAGAGAATCCAAATAGAAGCAAAATTCAAAATAAAAACTGATATACTTGTTAAGAAATGTGCTACAATGAACTTATAATTATGAAATTAATGTGACAAGTGTACATGCAAAGTTCTCCATATATACTTATCACACCTTTTCACTTTGGAATCAAGTTTTGGAGTCTTTGTTGGGCTTTGAAATCCCTGTTGATAAACTCACTTCAAGCTTTCTCTTCAGAGAACTATGTGCCTTTTCCAATGTTTGCAGGCCCTTTAATTGTTTTCTTGAGGTACTCAAACCATCTGAAATATTGAAATACTGTATAATAGCTACCATATATACACTGTCATTTCTATTGACATTATAGCCATTAAATTAAAATTTAAATAAAAATATTAAAAATTAAGAATTAATGAGTGATTGAAATGACTTTAAAAAATACTTATGGGTTTTAACTGGAGTCACATCAAGATTTGCTAGAACATGTGAAATGTCTGCTATTGCACCTTCACATGACAAATCTATTTCTCTTGTATTTTCACTTGTACTGTCAATATCTGATGATGGTGTACTTCCATTGTAAATAATAATTCTGGAATCTTGGTCAGTAGTTTACAACAGTTAGAACACAATATGTCAAAATATTAATTTCATAAGTTTAATAAGTTTAATAAATTTAATATGTCAACATATTAATTTCATTAAGTTTTTCAGCAACTGCTGAAAAACTGTCTTGAAAGTAAATGCATTATAAATAAATAATATAAATAAAAAATTATAAATATAAAAAGTACCTATCATTAAATACTTACGCTTCTTCACTGGAGTCACAGCAAGACTTTCTAGAACTTGAAAAACCTCTTCTTTGGCATTACTTGAGATACTGTACTTGGATCATATTCATCGCTTTCTGAAATAACATTCTCAGAAGACTGATTGTGATCAGACTCTTCACTTTGTGATGTTGATAGCAACTCTGGTCTCTAGGTCAATAATTTTCTACAGTTGCTGCATAGTATAGTATTCCTTTGTAGTTTCCATTTACATCGATCATAAAGTGATTGGCTGATGGTTCTTATATCCTTGTGTATCTTTTTCTTATGTTTTTGTAAAGGATCATCACAGTATCTAACCATTTTTCATTACTAAATATACACAATTGTAAATCTCAAAAATAAGATATGATTTGACTCAAAATAAGCACATCTGTAATAAAAATAAGCATAATTAACAAACATTTGAGAGAGAGAATGCGTGAATATGAGTTATACATAGGATGTAAATATATCATTTGTAGTTCTCTATTTTAGTCTGCGTAAAAATGTCAAAATTTCAATGTACAAATGTCAATGTACATATTTTTTCAATAATTTTTAAAATATCTTGCAACTTGATACTCACATTTTTTATTGTTTGTATCTTTTAACAATTAATGGAAGTTTACTAAATGAAAATTTTTTTTTGGGATTTCACTGTCTAGGTGGGGGTGGGGGTAAAAAATAAAAAAGGGGGGAAATTTTCATTATTGTTCTACACATTTGAATGTGGTATCATTTAATAGATCTCTTCATGCTGATTCTAAAAATGTATAGTTTTATAGGTCTACGGTAAGATGTTTGGGAGTTATTGCCCATTAAAGTTAGGTGATAAAGTGGGGCCTCCAAGATTTTGGGGGCCCATATCTCAAAAACTATGGGTCATAGAACTTTTTTATTTGAACCAGTGAAATCACCACCCAGAAGATCCCCATATGTCAATTTTCATTAAAATCCAGGTCGGAGTGGTGACAAATTTTTTAATTTTTGGGTGATTTGTCCTGGAATGCCCCCTATATCATGACCACATTTCCCACAATACTGACAACTCCTTACATTGGCCATATTCCCACCATTCATTGGACCCCACCTCTGTTGTACATTCCATCTGGGCTGTCCTTGCAGCCCTTGACCCCTGACTTGCCCTAGTACTGGTCCAGGTGCTCTTGAACTTGGTGAGGGATTTGGCCCCACTGGTGCCCCACCAGTCCCATACATCCTCGTAAATTCTTGCACAAAGTTAGCAAGGACTTCAAGAGGGTTCTGGGGGTGGGACTGCAACAGTGGTTGCTGTTGTCCTTACTCTCTTCCTCTTGTCTCTCTTATTGCATCTGCATAGGACCGGTACACCGGGGCAGCCTCCTCCCTCCCACCAGTTCCCATTCGTACCTCACTTTCTTGAAATTTTTCACCTACTGGTTCATATGCACGATCTTCCAGCAATTCCAAAATTTCATTCCATCGCAACCTACTTCCCCTCACTCTCATACATTCCTTCCTCTTCACATTCAAGTACTCTCTCACCTGTTCTGGAACTGTTTCAAGCAACTTCTGCACCAACCTCTTATTCACATCTATATTATTGTCACCAAACTTCTTTCTTGCAAGCGTTTCCAACCTATAAACATACATATCCACACACTCATTTTTATTCATTCTCACCCTTTCAAAATAGTCCTTCTTTTTATACCTGACACCTCCACGGATTCGTACCACTTGCTCAATTAAATGATCCTTCAACACATCATACTTAATAGGGACTCCAGAATTTACAATCACATTATAAAATTCAAGCATTCTCCCTTCTAAACAGTCACCTAACTCTTTCACCCAATATTCTGGAGTCTCTGGGAACTTACTCTTGCAGTATCGCTCATATTCTTTCAGAAACTCATGCACATCCCTACCGCTATAAACATTAAATTTGGCAACTTTAGGGATTTCCCTAATCAATATGCCCTTATGCACTCTTACCCTCTTATCTGTATCAGTAACACTGACTCACTCTCACTTTCCTCACCCACACTATCTTCCACACTACTATACAGTGAGTCATCCACACTAACACACTGTTGGACCCTATGAGAGCCTCTACCCCTGACCCTTCAAGACCTCCTTCATGACCTAGCTGTCTTCCACTCACCTTCACCAGCATCAGCTTTTTTCCCTTCTTGAGAGGTGCTCCTTCCCTTCCTTTCTCCATCCCTCCCCATTTCATTCTGGAGAGTGGAATGCACCACCTTCCCTCTTCCCTCAATTAATTCCCCTTCACTAGTTCCCTTCATACTCTCTTCCCTCAATTAATTCCCCTTCACTAGTTCCCTTCATACTCTCTTCCCTCATGCCACTTTCCCTTCCCCCCACTACTATCTTACTCTGACCATTCACTCCAGCTCCTACTACTGTTTCCAACCCATTAACCTTATCAAAAACTACCTTCATCTTCTCCATATCTCTTGTACATTTATCCACTCTCTCCTCCATCTCCTTCCTATTCTTCTTAGTTTCTCTCTCTTGCTCAGTCATTTTCTCTTGCAATCCTCGCACTAATCCCTCTAACTCTGCTTTCTCTTTTTCTAAACTTACACATCTTTCTCGCATCCTTTTCTTATCCTCTTCTGCCCCCTTTAAAGCCTCCTCCAACGCCTTCATCCTCTCTGCCATTTCCTCCTTGGTCGGCATTTTGCCAACTTCCCTCCCTCAACTGCTCTGTATAAACTATAATACTGTACTTTCTTCTACTACTATATATATATAAAAAAATCTACACTACAGTAAATCTATACTATACTATCACTACTACTAAACTGAATCACTTGCACTCACACTCACCAAACCCTGGCAAGTGCAACCCACCTCAAAATTGTGTTGGTCCCTGTTTGGGCGCCAACTTCGTATATGGTGGATTTCTGGGCCACCACGATACCAGTATTTTTTCTCAGGGCAACCCAAATGACAAGATAGGTCCCAGGCCAGGCCTTCAGGTTCATATCCTTGCAGGGATGACAGGACACATCTAGGTCAACCAAACCAACCACCAATCTCATAGATATCCACAAAAAAAACAAAGGTGTTACAAAAAGGCAACTTGCCAAACTGTCAATTTTCTGGATTTTTAATTATTTTTACTTTGTTTCTATTACGGTATTTTAATATGTAAAAAATTGGGGAGATGTCGATCCCCTTCCCAAACTCCTGAACTTTTCCCATCAACCACGACAAAAAGTAATCTTTTCCTGTCCTCAGCCTATCACTAGAAAACTATAGCTAATAAAAAACCTTAAACCCGTTTGTTTATATTATTCTAACGAACAAGTACTTTATCAACTTTATATTTATGAAAAATATTTATGATGAATAAAACCACGAAGGAAAGGAAACACAGATTGGTGCTCAAGCGCTTTCGTCTAATGACATCCTCAGGAACACTCATCCTGAGGATGTCATTAGACGAAAGCGCTTGAGCACCATTCTGTGTTTCCTTTCCTTCGTGGTTTTATTCATCACATATATATATATTAGGGTGCATCAAACGCTCCATGAAAATTTTAAATTGATATCACACTACTGGCTGGCACATATGTCTTGCTCCTCATTGTGGTGAATACAAAATAAACAATTTTTTCCTTTTTATTAAATTTTTCACATTCCCATTTTTTAATAGAAAATTAAAAAAAGACAAAAATTAACAAAATTAGCAAAAATTTACAAAAAAGAGCAAAAGCAGAACTATGAAACAAGCAAAATGGGCAGAATCCTGTTTAAAGCATTTATCACTAAACACCACCTTAAGTTAAGCTGTCAGGAGCCATTTTAATTTTTTCAAATTTTTGTTTTTTCTCATATTGCCAATTTTTTCACGATTTTCCTCAACTACTTGCAATGTATCTTGGTAGAGGGTGTCTTTCTTAGAAGACTTTAAATAATCACTGGCCAATTTGACACCTCGTTCGGCAGAATCATTAACAACCTTTAGATTGCAGACTTTTTCCTGACATTGCTTGTAGGATGGATTGATCGCCCAATTTTCAGGGTTCTCCTGCAAGAAAGTAGGGTTGCATTGGAGTGTCTTGAAAAATACCCATGACCCATCATTGACAAAGGAAGATAGATCTTGAGAGTTTGCATGCAGGGCATCAAGCGATGGAAATATTGGCTTACCAAATCCAGCCCCATGCCTTTGGAATGAATTTTTCATCTCTTTTGACATTATCATTTTATTGGAAATTTTCCTTTTCATTTCTGCTGGTACCTTTTGGCTAAATAGTGACACAGGTACCATTTCTGCTGTTAAGCTCCACAGATGACGCTCAATGGCTTTGGTAGCAACAGCTGCCACCTCTTGGTCAATTTTAGAATATGCTTTAAGATTCCTAATAAGTTCCAAGTCATTTATTGGAGCATCAAGGGCATTAGATGCCATAAACCAATACTTAGCATATATCAGTGTACCAAACCTACTGAAACAATTTAGCTGCTCGGATTGAAATTTCGTCATTTTGCTGGGCAAAGCCTTTACTTGATCTTCCAATATGGATATTTTAATTGCATAATTAATTTTGCCATCCATCGAGCTCTATGAATGGCACCAGGACGCACAAATTTATATGGACAAGAATTTGAAGGTTATAAATTACCTGAAAATAGTACTGGGAGACGTTCTTCTTCATGGTGTTTGTTGTTCAGCGTTCTCATCAGCTTTCCATCCCAGTGAACGGTTCCAATGTCTGATGGTTGCCATAAACCTCGGATTTTTTCTGCCATTTCCTTTACATTGGCTGCAGCTGCTCGAGATGCTGATGCATATGACAAACTAAGTTTGTCAGTGTCTCCTCCACAGGCTTGCACAAATGCAGATATTATACCTACAGCAGCAGTTGGAGTAACTCCATGGGCCCTTGCCGCCACAGAAGTAACTCTCTTGTCTTTCAGGATATCATAGGGCATGAAAATGTCTTCACCAGTTTTTTTCACTCTTTTGTGTATTTGTTTTGGCTCCAAATCAAACTCCTCTCTATCAGAACCACTGTCTTGATCTTCATTGTTGTGTTTTGTTCCAGTGATAGTGTCAGCATCTGATTCATAATCGTCTGTTGCCCAACTTGTGCTAGGCTAGTCTACTTTTTGCTTTTGATAGTATTCATTTCTTTTGGCCATTCTCTCATTCCGTTTTATTGCAGATATAGCATTTTTCTTGTCCAAAGAGCCAAATGATGCTGTTCTATCAGACATCATGCTTTTGAGAAAAACTTTACCTTCCTCATTTGTAATAGTTTCCATGGCATTCTTTGGCCATAGAGGCATAGTCTTATCAAGTTTTTCCCAAAATTCGTTTATCTTTCTCATGTTGTTATTGCTCTCTCTTTTGTCGATTTGAATTTTTTGTAGGTTATTCACTTCGTCATGCAATCTCATTATATGCTCGGCAATCTTTTTTTCACTTACATGTTGTATGCCGCCCTTTATATAAAATGGAACAACTTGTGCTGCAACTTCCTTTGCAGCTTGATAGAGAACTTTCTTGAAATAACCAGTGGATCTATCGAATTTGCTCTTTTTATAAGAGAAGGAGCGATATACTTGCCCATAGGTGGGCAGGCGGGATTTTATAATTTCGTCCATTTCTGTTGGCAGAGTACCGAGCAGAAACTGGCATAAGTCTTGTCTACCATGCACATTCATGAAAAACAATCTGTAACGAAGCAAGTATTTTTAAATAGTGTTTCTAAAATAGTATATTTCTAAATAGTGTGTTAAATAAATAGCCTGATAGTGCATACTACAAGAATAGATGATTGATACTGTTTAAATCCATAGTATTGAAAACTTTCACTGTGTAAACAACTTTGTTGTTGTTCACTTTATCGTGAAAAAGGAGAATTTCTCAAAAAAAATTTAATTTTCAATTAAAAAGTAGGAATGTAAAAATTTCAAAAATTGACCAAAAATTGGCACCATAGGTCTTAACTACACAAGAAGCAACAGCTCAGAACTGGCCAGCAAAATCCACATCAGTTGGGGCGTTTGATGCACCCTAATATATATGTATATTTTTTTTTCACTCTTCAAATCCTAAGGTTAGTAGAGTTATGGTCTTAAGGTATTTATCAAATTAACATAATGAATGTTCTCTTACTTTCAAGGTGGATGGTGTGTAACTTACAGTACAATGGGTTTATATTCAGTTTACATTCATTTTAGTTGTTTTATCAATATTCTCTCGACGGATAATAACTAGTTGACAATAGACGAATTCAATCTTTTCTTGGGTTTGGTTTTCTCTCTCTTTCTACTTAAAGTAATTTCTTAATTGTAACTACTGTTACTGGGTTCAGGAAATAATACTAATTTTGCTGATTATAATACACCTTTATTCTTACATTTTCTTCTTCAATTTCTTAAGTTCAGACTTAGTGGACATAACTACATTTTACTTATCTTCGTTCCAGGACAGGGAAAAGAATAAACTTTTGTTCCCCTATGAAATCAGAGAGGGAGGGATCATGGCCAAGTAGACATTCTGGCGGATAATGGGAGAAGGGATCCTGTCCCCAAGATTATTTTCAGCCCAACATAGTCAGAGGGTATTGAAGCTCAGAATAAATATTGAATCTTTCTGTAATATATAACTTTGCTTTGGCCTCTGAAAAATCTTTCCTTCCCACCACTACTCGTTGGTCTATCGATCCTTCTTTATCATAAATTAACTATTTGGCCAATATACAAAAACCTTTGAAACCTGCTGAAATCCCAAATTACAAAATACTTAGTAATTACCAATCTAACCCTACATCTTTTGCCTAATGTAATACATACTGGTATTTAAATAAAGACAATTAAAAAAAAAAATTATAATAACAACAACAATAACAACAACAACACTTACCCCACCGTGCCTAATTATCATTAGACAAGAATGTCCCTAAAATGAAAGTATCTGGTTGAGATGGAAAGGCCAATCCAAAAAACATATGGAGACTTTACAAATCCCCCACATGTTAATAAGGAACAAACCTAAGGACAAAAAAGACACTGGTGTATATTTGTATATTACCATGTAAAGAATGTCCTGATAATGTATACATGGGAGAAATGGGAAGGGCCCTCGGTAAGCAAATTTATGAACACGAGAGAGATGTGATGGTGGGAAATGAAAAAAGTGCAGTATTCTGTCATGTTAGAGTCTATAACCATATAATAGATTTCAATAATTGCAACTTTGTTTTCAAATCTAATAATTATGTTAAGCATAGCATTGTTGAATCTGGTCTTATAGGCTCTATACAAAATTTTAATCTATCTGATGGTCAATTCTCTTTTAACAAAATTATATGTAATGAAATTAAGAATTTTGTATCATTACCCTCCAAAAATCCCCAGGCAACACAGGTACATCCATCAAGTCAAAGCTGGGTTGGAAGGGTCACTTAACTATCCTCTGAGAAGAGGATGGGAAGGTTGAGTCAGCTAATCCCTGATAAATTGAGAAGGGCTTGTGAGGAGCCAAAACTGTATTGGTGTTAAGAAGAAATAAAAATTTACCTCTTCCTGAAGAGTGGTTTCCTTTTTCATATATATATATATATATATATATATATAACATTTTAACTGCAAACAACATGCAGTATAATTAATGTAAAGAATGACGCTTGTGTAGAAGAGCATCCGCACAAGATGAGGAGAGAGAACAAGCAAATGAAAAATGAAGCACCTCCCAGGAATTGAACCCGGGATCATCCAGTTGCTGGTTCGATATGCTAACCACTGCACTAAGGTCCACGATCAGTCAGAACTCATAATTCTCCTACATATGAGTGGAATCAAATGCCCTGAGGGGGCACCTTCTCATGCCATACCTACATATATACATTTTAACTGCAAACAAAACACAGTATAATTAATGTAAAGTACGATGCTTGTGTAGAAGAATGTTCGCACAAGATGAGGAGAGAGAATGAGCAAATGAAAAATGAGTCACCTCCCAGGTAGGGGTGCACCGGATACCGGATATGCCGGATATATATTATTAGGTACTGTATTATTTTTACACTCATATTGCTATGTTTTGTTTTGCATTGGGGGCAAGCGCCCCCCCAAATATAAGATAAATAATAATTTAAGTATATTCAGATGTTTAATTGTTTTGTTCTCTTTCAGGTTCTTGTGTTGTATTAAACTATTAAGTATTAATCATGACAAGTTTTGTGTGGTCACTGTATACAATAAATGATCCTAGCAATATCACTACAAAGTGTAATATTTGCCAAAAGATTATCAAATGTGGGAAGGAGAAAGGTGGCCAAAAGTCTTTTAGCACACCACCTCTTCATAATCATTTGAAGATTAATCACCCAAAAGAGTATGCTGAAGCCAAAAACGAAAATGACAAAAAAAGAATAGCTACGACTGAATCAAAGGAAATAAGCATAGATAGAATACGGGCTAGACCATCAACTTCTACTGGCAGTACTCTGAAAGAAAAGAAAATGGACCAAATGAGTAAGCAGATCTCAATAGAGGAAAGCTTTTCATCTAAAAAAATATGGGCCATCAACGACTCCAGGTCTGTGATGATTCACCATAAAATTAGCATGATGATGGCTTTGGACAACCAGCCATTTACTTTAGTTGAAGATGATGGTTTTATTGATCTAATGGCCTACCTCCAACCCAGATATCTCTTACTGAGCAGAAGGTACTTCTCTGATACTATAATTTCTCATCTTTATAATGAGTTAAGTCTAAAATTGCTCAGAAGCTGGAAGAAGTAAAGCATGTCAACTTTTCTTCAGATATATGGACATGCACAACCTCTCAAGAAAGTTTTATATCATTATCGGGTCACTGGATAGGTAAAGATTTTGAAAGAGATGATGCTGTGCTACATGCCTCTCATTTCTCAGGGTCACATACTGGCAAGAATATATCTGAAAAGTTTCGCTCTATGTGGGATAGTTGGGATCTTGATGTAAATAAGAGGAATTTATTGGTGAGGGATGGAGCTAGTAATATGGCTCTTGGTAGTGACCTAGCTGAAATACCTTCAATACACTGCAGCATTCATTTACTCCAACTGGTTATTAGTGACTCAATTATGGTTCAGAGGAGTGTAATTGATATCCTTGCAAAAAGTTGCCACCTTGCAACTCACTTTAATCATTCTCCTTTGGCCTGTAACAATTTGAAACCCATTCAAGTGCAGCAAAATCTTGAGCCTCTCCTATTGGTTCAAGATGTCCCAACATGTTGGAACAGTGCATATTTGATGCTAGAAAGATTATATAAATTAAAATTTCCACTGCAACTGTATTTGGCTGATCGTAGTGAATTACCTACCATCACATCCTTCGAGTGGATACTGATATAAAGTCTCCTTAAAATATTAAAACCATTCTTCCAACTAACTCAGGAAATGAGTTTGGAAAAATTAACTTTGTCTTCTGTAATCCCAAGCATTTGTATTTTACAAAGATTTCTTTCAAAGATTGGCCATGATGACCAAGGTGTTCAAACAACAGAGAGAGAACTCCTGACTTGTCTTCGAGCGTGTTTCTTGTTGGAGAGTAATGATGGGAAGTCTTTGAACATAATGAAAAACAGGGCTTATGTGACTGCGACTGCAATAGATCCGTGGTATAAGTTATCTTTCTTTCAACAAGATCAAAAAGAGCAGGCTAAATCCTGGCTGATTGAAGAAGTCATAGGTATTGAAAATGATGAAGGTGGTAATGATTCAAATGAAAGTGGAAGCGAAAGAAGCTCAAATTCCAGTTCTATGCAAAAGAGGAAAGACAGAGGACATTCTTGAAGCGTGTTTTATGGAGATCACAAAAGGAGAGCAATCTGGGGAAGTAAGTTACAAGAGAAGAAAGGTTGAAAAAAAGACCGCTCCTATTCTACTGATTGCAGGGGAGTTAGACCGATATGCATCTGAACCTCTTGTAGATAGGAAACACTGTCCAGTTCAAATTTGGAAGCAGGAGGACTGATTTCCTCCTTAAAACTATTGTTTCAAAGCTTCTCTGCACACCCGCATCCTCTGTATTTTCAGAGAGAATGTTTTCTGAATATGGAAACATCTCTGAAGCAAGGTGATCCCAAATATTGCCTAAAAGAGGAGAAATGCTCTTGTTTCTGCACCAAAATGGAAAAAAGTTCTAAATCACTGTTGTTGAGTTTTTTTTATTCTGAAGACCTCCAGGCTGAATGGCGGCATCTGACCTACACAATACTGCCCTCCATTTATTGATTTCATTCCAGGCATTTTATATTGTATTCAATGTATTGTTTTACATTTGTCAAGCTTGTAATGTTTTGTATTGTTTTGAAAATAAAGGAAAAAAAGGAGAAAAAAGAATGGAAAGCAAGTGCAGGGGTCTAGCAATATTTTACTCTTTTTAAAAAATTTAACACCTACCGTAGACATTTTTATAAAAAGCTCTGATTATATTAATAGAACTGTAATTGTTAAGGATGGACAGATGTTTTATTTATTCTTGTCATCAGTATTGTGTTGATTTAATATAAAAAGTGTTGCTGGACTGGTTTAGGGGTGGTCCCTGGAGGGCTTTCCATTTTTTTTGTACCGTATATAAAATATTTGTAATGTGTTGTTATATTATGGCAGATTTTCATACCGGTGTTAATTTTCTAATGTCTTGTCCTATATCTGGCATATCCGGCTGGATATGACCCATATCCTGCCAGATACTGGATATTTCGCAATATCTGGCCGAATATCATATCTGGTGCACCCGTAGTCACAGGAGAAAACAATGGCCTGAATCTTTTATCATTAGATAGCCTAATTGAGTGAATGAAAAATATTTTTCTTAAAAAAAAAAAAAAAAAAATTAATTGAAGGTTATTAGTTTTACTTCATTTTTTGACAAAATTTTGCTTCTGAAACAACAAAAATGTTTCAAAATATTTTTAATTTCTAAAATCATTAGGATTGCCTATTTGTTAAAAATTTAAATTGTTAATTAAACTATTTTTCTGAACAACCACAATGACCCATCACAAGTGGTCAGAAATTACAAAGTCCTTGGCCAGACTTGATCTTAGAACCTCCTGATCAGCAGCCTAGAGTCTTACCCAATACAATAGGCTGCCCAGGGTACCCATTTATCTACCATTTTTTTTTTTTCTGGAAGGATGAGCACTGAGCAGCTGGGTAAGCTGCATGCCACCTGCTTTTGCAGGTGGATTTGTAGTTAGTGATGCTGACCACCAACCACCACCACACTTTTAAATATACAGTCAGCCCTGCTATAATGCATACTATTACAATGCGGATTTGTATTTATGCACTAAGTATTTTAAGACCATAAAAATGTAATGTTATTACATGGAAAACTTGAAATTACGTGCAAAAAACAAAAAAAAAAAATGTTAAAAATATCAAGACTGCAAAAGCATTCATTGCTTATAGTTAGCTAAGTATTATCAGATTAAAGATACAGTCTAACATTCAAAACCTTCACTCACCGAGAGTTTAATTTTAGTATATCTATTTCGCATGGAACAATATGAAAAATATAAATGCAACACTATGAAAACTCCCAGATAACCTTCAATGGGTAATTCAAAACCTTCCCTCACTGAGATTTTAATTTTACATCTACAGGAATACCCCACTTTACGAATTATTCCGTTCCTAGCGCCCGTTCGTAAAGCAGGTGTTCGTAAAGCAGAGCATTATTTCCCATACATATAATGTTATATTTTGGGTTACGTTTTTTTCTTAAAAAATCGAAAAAAAAAAGGTTATAAAACAGCAAATTTTGCAGAAAAAAATGTTTATTAACATAGAAATGAAAGCAATGAACAAAGAAATAATACAAACGAAAGTAATGAACAAAGAAATACAATAAAAATGTAAGCAATGAACAAAGAAATAGTACAAAACATTACATATGCAAATTTAGTTTTCATTAATAGATGCGTCAGTAGACATGCTTTTGGATTCGTTTCTTCTGATTAACGTCACAGTCTTTACTATCACTCTCTCGTTTTGGCATAATTGATGATGGGTACTGTAATTGCAATGTACGAAAAGAATATCAGTGAAACACTTAGCGTGCGCGAGAGTGAATAAAGCACAAACTCTCTTGTCAAAGCGCACATATAAACTGACAACAGCTGCGTTGCCACAGTGCAAAGTGAGCTAAAAGCGAGCTAACTTGGCACCGCTGTAAGGCAGAATACGTAATAGAGTACAGTACAGTATGGTATGCGCGACGTAAGCATATTATTTTTGTCTTAAAATCGAGCTAACTAAGCACTGCTGTAATGCAGAATATTAGATTGTGGTATGCGCGATGTACGCATTTTATTTTTGTCTTTTATATTTCTTCATTTAATTTTTTTATTTAGCGCAAATACAATTTCGTAAACCCGGGGTTTCGTAAAACGAAGCATCGTAAAGCGGGGTATTCCTGTATTTTGGGCAACTTAAAGAGCTAACAACAAAACATTGGTTGGAAGCATTTACCTTGGCTGATCACATAGCAAAACTTTTTTCCAACTGATCCAAACATGGAAAGGAGCAGCACATTTAGCAGAAAATTGGATGAACTTCTAGCAGGATATAAAGAAAATTATCATGGAAAAAAAAAAAAAAGAAGCATGTATGGCAGTTAACACACTGCATATTTTAAGAAGAAATCTGACGTTAGTGACCCAGATGCCCCTGACCAAAAAAAAATCCTGAGGAAGCATGACAGTCAACTTCAAGTGAGGTGTAACATGTATTTATTGTACTTGGATGTATTTTTACTGTACTGTACTTGGTAGTATTTTTTTTCTTTTGTAACTTTCTTAAATAGAATTTTTTACTGTAATATTTTTTTTTCATACATTACGCACTAATATGTGTTGGTAAAAGGGCTAAAAGCATTTGAACAATTGATAAATTGAATTTTAAGTTAAAAATAATTTTCGGAAAAAACATCCCTGACTTATAACATTATTCCTACGTAAAAATAAGCTTGTCACAGCGTGTGATTGCATAACACGCCATTTTTTCAGAATGCACCCTGTGCGTTATAGCAGGGCTAACTTTAGTTTGAAGTATTTCTTCCAGCAGTTTTCAGACTGGTATCACTTACTGTTTTGAATGTATAAGGTTTTTATCCTTTTTTGCGTAAACACTTAACACAATGCATGATTTCTAACCACTAATTTATTATAAATTATTATAAATTATCGCATATCATATTGCTGATTAAATTTGACCACTGTTTCTTTAAATTTATATGAAAAAAGAAAGTGCAGGCTCTTTCTAAAAATTATAAGCTAACTATTTGGTCTGAATAAAATAAGTAGCTACTAAATAATTGGTGATCCTAAAAATATAGTCTAACTCTTAATTCAGATGAATGAATTAAGAGTTTTCTACTTTATAAGTGCATTAATAGATTTTCTTTTTCCCCAGATTTAGAGTACATTATTTAAATTTTCATAATGGATAGTGCAGATTCTAAATTGCATAGTAAAAGAACAGAAAGAGTGAAGAGTATTTTTGATTCTGATGATAGTGATGAAGATAACAGTGACAAAGACTTCAGTCATTCACACTCAAAAGATGATGATGACAGTGATGATGACAATGATGATGATGACAATGATGATGATGATGATGACGATGACGATGATGATGATGATGATGACGACGATGATGATGATGATGAAGATGAAGATTTACGCAAAAAAATTGATGAAGTTTGTTTTAGTCTAAGTAATGAGGAAGAAAAGTTTGGCTTAGGAATTAGGCCTACAAACCCAACCATCGATTTGAATATTGAAAAGTTGACAGAAAACAAAGGAAAGATATTCAGCATTCCTACACCTACATTTTCAATGGAAGAAGTGACCACATCAAACAGTTCTTTCATTCTGGAGGAGGAAAGCACTGAAGGAAAGGTAGCATTATTTGAAAATTTAAAAAAAGGTGGCAATAAGAACCCAGAAAAAAGTGAAATGGATGCAAAAAAAAATGACACTGAATTTGAAAGTACTCTCAGTAAAGAGGAGGATGCATTCAGTACTGATGAGAGTGAAGAAATTGAAGATGATGAGAATCTTATTGAAATGGAATCAGAAAATAAATTAATAGAGGATGATGATGTTGAAATGAGAGAGGTTGATGATCAAGAGGAAGAGGAAGAATTTGATGATCAAGAGGAAGAGGAAGAATTTGATGATCAAAGGGAAACTACAGGAAAAGAATTTGATGACCAAAAGGAAACTATAGAAGAAGAATTTGATAACCAAAAGGAAACTATAGAAGAAGAATTTGATGACCAAAAGGAAACTGTAGAAGAAGAATTTGATGACCAAAAGGAAACTGTAGAAGAAGAATTTGATGACCAAAAGGAAACTGTAGAAGAAGAATTTGATGACCGAAAGTCAACTATAGAAGAAGAATTTGATGGTCGAAAGGAAACTATAGAAGAAGAATTTGATGATCGAAAGGAAACTATAGAAGAAGATTTTGATGACCAGAAGGAAACTACAGAAGAAGATTTTGATAACCAGAAGGAAACTATAGATGAAGAATTTGATGATCAAAAGGAAACTCTAGAAGAATTTAATAACCGAAAGGAAACTATAGATGAAGAATTTGATGACCAGAAGGAAACTATAGTAGAAGAATTTGATGACCAAATGGAAACTGTAGAAGAAGAATTTGATGACCAAAAACATACTGTAGAAGAAGAATTTGATGACCAAAAACAAACTGTAGAAGAAGAATTTGATGACCAAAAACAAACTGCAAAAGAAGAATTTGATGACCAAAAAGAAACTACAGAAAAAGAATTTCATGTCCAAAAGGAAAATATAGAAGAATTTGATGACCAAAAGGAAAAGATAGAAGAAAGAACTTTAGAGGAAAGTATAACAAAAACATTTTCCCCTGAAAGTAATCATGAGGATACATCTTTGAATGATTCAAATGAAGGAGGAGGAAAGATAAAAAATAAGGATGAAGCATGTGAAGAAGAAGAATTTGTAAGAGAATTTGATGAGTTAGAGGAAGAAAACAAATGTACTGGTACTGCAAGAGCATTTGGTGACACTGAAAAAGTTGTACCACTATCATTAGATACTAATGAAATGGCTCCCTTTGAATCTGGAAAATCTAATAAGATTGCTGATGTGCCTGAAATTCTAAGTGTTACAAAGACAGATGTTAATGAAGGCGAGATCTCAGAAACTGACAGTGATCTATCAGATGATGAAAATATTCAAGAGGAAGAGCTTCTGAAAGACAATGATTCCTTGTTTGATAAACTGAAGGAAACCCACTATCAGAGAGTTGAAGATTCTAATAACAAGAATGATAGAAAGGGTCTTCTGAAAATACCTGCAAAGATTACTAATAGTGAAAGTTCTTTCTCGGTTCAAATTGCTAGAAGTAACTCAGAAAGAAAAGAGTTAACTCAAGATCTTGATTTTGAAGAGAGTATTGAAGATGAAAAAATGGAAACTGATGATGCAGAAATAAAAGTAAAAGATCCTGTTTCTGTTAAAGATAAAAAACATAATGAAAATAAGGGAAATGACCTTTTTAAAAGCTCCAATAAAGAATCAGAGCTTGCAAATATAAGTGATGTTTGGAACACAGTCAATATTTTTCAAGGACCAAAACTTGTCTCTCTCTCTGAAGTAGATGTGGATATGCCAAGTAAACCTGATGCAGTCACAGAATTTCATGATAGTGATAGTGATTCTGGCACAGATGTGAATGATAAAGTTAATTCAAATTTACAGTCTCTTCAGGACAGTGTTGAAACAAAGGGAATTCAAGGAGAGGAAATTGATGAAGAAGAACTTTCTGCTACAGCACAAGTAACAAAAGAAAGCACAAGCTCACCATGGGAAGCCATGAAAAATGGATCACTCTTTGAAGATATTCAGGTGTTACAGGAACAGTTACCAGAATATCAGTCAGTAGAAGGGTTGAAAAGAAAGAAAGTTCGTGTGGAAGATGTGTTCACTGACTCTGAAGGAGAAGAAGGGGCCAAACAATTCCATAAAACTAAAGGCACATCAGACATTTTCTCTGAAGGTTAGTTTATCCAACAGATGCTTATAGTAGACTATGGTAGCCTAAAGGGTTTTCCCATTTCTAGTATTATGCTTTGATGGTTTGGTAGCTTTTATTGGTTTCCTTTAATTATTAATCTTGCATATGGTTCTCAGAATTTTGTGTTTGTTAAGAGAGTCCTTTTCTCTTGATTAAAATTTTAAAGGCTTCAGGTTTCACCTAAATTTATTATAAAAATTGTACATTTCAGTAATTTGACACTATACCGTATACGTGCAGTTACAGGCTTTCACTTTTGTGTTATGCCTGCTGTTAGGCTACATTTTCATTTTAATTGAATGTAAATAAGATAAGAGTCAAGCATTTAATTTTTGCCTAGAACTTTCTTCCAAAAATAATTCCTATTGATCATTAGACTCTTCAAAGTAGGTGGTCTCTTAAAACTATGAAAATTAATTGTAGTTTTTTCTTTGATAATATGATGGGAGTAGCCTGAGCCTTAAGTCATAGAAATGCAATTCACAGATATATTAATGTTAATTTAATCTAATTAGGGTAATAAAACCTTTTTAGGTGCAGTAGTGAAGAAGGTTAAGAAGAAGAGGGAACGAGCAACAAGTATCAATCTACCTGCAATCATGCTTGCATTTGAAAAGGGTATGGTGGTTATGGGCTTTTATACATAACCCTATTGTAAATAACACATACATACATACATACATACATCCATCCATCCATACATCATCTAATAACCCATTTCTCATTTTCCATAAGATAGGCATGAGCTCGGACTGAAAACATGCATCAATTACATGCACACGGATACAGGTATCACCACTGGGATTAAGGTGTGGAATCCCGTATTTCCTTTCATGACAAGGTACCATATTCCTCTTGTGATACATCAGATGAGACCAGTGTCTCCTTCATGGCCATAACTACCTATGAGGTCACTGAGGTCCGGACCTCAGTAATTATTTCCTAAAAAAAAAAAAAGAGACTGAACCGTGAAATATTGCTGCAGCTTTAATAAAAGTATTTTTGCTAACAGGTCCCTTTGTACAGTATTTAATTATAGACAAGGGTTTTGTGTTTAGTGTATAGCTTGGGTTGTGTTTGTAGATGTCATTTTGGTCTGAATTTTGCTCGTCCCGTCGCGCTCGAAAAAAATCTGGACCTCACTAATTTCTAAACCCTAGTTACGGCCCTGGTCTCCTTTCACACTAAACTGTTTACATTTCTCTTTCTTTCTCATTGTCTTGTGCTGCATTTATACAACTCTACCTTTATTCACAGTTCCTAAGTACCAGGGGTGGCTTGTCGGTAGGCACTGTGGAACTGCAGCACCCCCATAATCTTATGATCTTTATATTTAAATATTTAAAATAGCCTCTGATTGTTTTTTTCAATGAACTTTGAGTTTTTAAATCAGATTATATCTTTTTTTCCTTAAACTATTTCAATGCCGAACGAATGAATCACGAAAGTAGCTTCAGCCTTCCCATGGAACTGCGTACTTAACAGTTCCAGATTTTGTTTGAAACACTTGAAACCTCAGTGGCGGATGTACGAAGAGTGAGTCAGAATCGCGGGTTTAAGAGGATCCAAAGCACTGTGGACAGAGCAGTGCCGATTTGTTTGTTTGACGTGGTAGTTGTGTTGCTGTATCATTTGCTAATTCAAAATTTAATTTCCGAATTGCATTTATCAATGATTATCATTTATTTTTTGTCGTGAGATTGAAGTTAATTATATAATAATTGGATTATTTACAATATATAGCTTTCATTTCTTAGAATATTTTTTCACTCAGAATAAAAACAAGAATGGAATTTGTTTATAAATAAAATTTTTGGCAAATTCGAAATTACCCATTAAGCGTAAGTACCCTATACAGTGGAACCTCAATATACAAACGCATCTCTATTCGAACAAATCAGTATATGAACAATTTTTTTGAGAAAAAATTGTCCTTGTATATGAACCATTCCCTCATATCCGAACCGAAAGAAGCCGGTCAATTGGCTGGTGATAGTGTTTCAGAAACAATAATCTGCGAAAAAGCAAAGCAGTTACACAGTGACCTTAAGCGAGACACACCTGGAACCAGTGATGATTTTAAGGCAAGTAGGGGCTGGTTTGATAGATTTAAAAAGAGAACTGGGATTCATAGTGTAGTAAGGCATGGGGATGCTGCCAGTTCTAACCAAGAAGAGGCTAAAAAATTTGTTGATGAATTCAAAAACTATGTAGACACTGAGGGATTTATCCCTCAACAAGTTTTTAATTGCGATGAGACAGGCCTCTTCTGGAAA
This sequence comes from Bathynomus jamesi, assembly GCA_023014485.1. Classification (NCBI taxonomy): domain Eukaryota; kingdom Metazoa; phylum Arthropoda; class Malacostraca; order Isopoda; family Cirolanidae; genus Bathynomus; species Bathynomus jamesi. Next base: position 330,720 of record JAJOZX010002175.1, read on the forward strand.
AAAATGCCTAAGAGAACCTATATCACCCAAGAAGAGAAAGCATTACCAGGACACAAGCCGATGAAAGACTGGCTAACACTCTTGTTGTGCGGTAATGCTAGTGGGGACTGCAAAATTAAACCGTTGCTTGTGTACCATTCTGGAAATCCCAGAGTGTTTAAAAAAAATAATGATATAAAGTAAACTAAGTGTGATGTGGAGGGCTAATAGTAAGGCTTGGGTAACAAGGCAGTTTTTTATTGAGTGGATTCATGAAGTGTTTGCCCCAAGTGTGAAAGATATCTTGAGAAAAACAATTTACCATTAAGGGCGCTGTTGGTCATGGACAATGCTCCTGCTCACCCCCCAGGCTTGGAGGATGATTTGGCGGGTGAATACAGCTTCATTAAAGTGAAATTTTTACCCCCTAACACCACTCCTCTAATCCAACCCATGGATCAGCAGGTCATTTCTAATTTTAAGAAAATTTACACAAAAGCCCTGTTTCAAAGGTGCTTTGAAGTGACCTCTGACACAGAACTTACCCTCAGGGACTTTTGGAAGAATCACTTCAATATCCTCCATTGTTTGAGGATAATAGATAAAGCATGGGGGGAAGTTTCTTTGAGGACAATGAACTCTGCCTGGAAGAAATTGTGGCCAGACTGTGTGACAGGCAGAGACTTTGAAGGTTTTGGGGCAGAGCCTGTGGTTGATGAAATCGTGTCTCTGGGCAAGTCCATGGGATTGGATGTGGACAATGAGGATGTAGAGGAGTTGGTGGAGGATCACAGGAAGGAGCTCACCACAGAAGAACCGCAAGACCTTCAGAAGGAGCAGCAAGAAGAAGTGGCTGAGGAACTTTCTTCAGAGGAGGAGGGGATGAGTAAGGGCAACATTTCCATTGCAGACATTAAGGAATTGTGTTTTCATTGGGCTAAAACACAGAGCATGGTGGAGAAATGGCACCCTAACATTGCTGTAGTGAATAGTAGCATCAATTTGTTCAATGACAATGTGATTGCATACTTTAGAAATATTTTGAAGAGTAGGCAGACACAGACAACATTGGACAAGTTCTTTACCAAAGAAAAAAAATCAAGTGCTAGTGAATCCCCAGCATCCTCTAGTGCTACTGCAAAGAGACGGAAAAGAGACAGAACACCAGAAGGGGAGTTACCTGATGTTTTTATGGAAGGTGACTCCCCTTCCAAATAATAATCTCCCTCCTCCACCCCATCTTCCTCTCCAGCTTCCACTTAGGCCATCATCACTCCTCAGCAAAGGTAAAGTTCAGGTTAAATTTTCATTTATTTGTATAATATTGCATTATTTATTGTTACAGGTTTCATGTATGATTTTATGCATGTAAGTCTTATTTTACAGGTTTAATTAACCAATATCGAACAATTCAATATCAGAACAACCCTCAGGAACGGATTAAGTTCGTATATTGAGGTTCCACTGTAATTGATTTTATGATACTATTTTACTTATTTTTATGACTGAGTAGTGAGTAGTTATCTATTTATCTATTCGACTTTCTCTCTCTCTCATATATATATATATATATATATATATATATATATATATATATATATATATATATGCAAAAATCACTGCAATGACCGCGCAGTATATAAATGAATAGAAACGACATAAGTATTAAGGAACGTTTCTGCACACGAGGAGGAGAGATAACGAAATAATGGTAGAGCGTCCGACCGGCAATTGGAAGGCCCTGGGTTCGTTTCCCAGGCGGTTCGCCTCATTTTTCATTATTTCGTTATCTCTCCTCCTCGTGTGCAGAAACGTTCCTTAATACTTATGTCGTTTCTATTCATATATATATATATAACACTAGGCAACAAATTTCAACTTTTTTTTTGTTACAGACACGTGAACTACTGATTCCTACTAAAGCGCTGATGCTGATTTCAGATCTGATATCAAAATTTCTCTATCACGTCCAGATTTTGTGTAACCGAAAACCCCTATTTTTCATTTTTTTTCTCACCCGCTTCTATTACGAAAGCCGTCTAAGCTACTTTTCCGTGCCACGTTTTATGTTAAGCATACTTAAATAATTAGTGAACAGGGATGTCTTTCCTCCTTTATTCTGGCTTAAGACAGACAGCGGAATTCCGCTGGCGGAGTTACCACCCCTGCGCCCAACCATCCACCCAAAGCGCGTTAGTATTTTGTTGTTACTACTGAAAGGCAAATTCCTGTTCTTAAGTGAAACTTTGGTGTGTCCTCTTCCTTTGTCGCTTGTAGGATGACGAGCTCTCCTTCTGCAGGAACCAACAATAATCTCCCATCATATTTGGGTTGAAATTACCTTGGTATCTGTTTTCCATAACTGAGATCTGTTGGTGGAAGCGCTCACCATGCTCGTCACTTACAGCCCCAAGGTTGGCCGGGAAGAAGTCAAGATGAGAATGTAAAAAATGAATTTTCAAAGACATTCTGCATCCCATTATTTCATAAGATTTAAGCATGTTTTCTACGAGTTTACGGTGGTTTTCAGCTTTGTGGTTTCCAAGAAAATTTTTGACAACTTCAACGAAAGATGTCCATGCTCCTAGTTCATTCTCATTTAGGTTAGATGGAAATGATGAGTCGTGGATGACACTGCGGATCTGTGGTCCAGTGAAAACTCCAGCTTCTAGCTTAGCATCTGTCAATATTCCTTTGAATTTATCCTTTAAATATTGGAAACCACTACCTTGATGATCCATACCCTTCACGAAATTTTTTTCATAAGGCCAAGTTTAATGTGAAGTGGTGGAAGATGTACTTTCTGAGGGTCAATAAGTGCTGGGTGTTTCACATTGTATTTACCAACAACATGTTCAGTTCTAGATGGCCAATCATGTTTTTTGTAGTGGTTCTTGTCATCTCTGCTGTTCCATAGACACAAAAAGCACATATGCTTTGTGTAGCCCAACTGTAACCCAAGAAGTAATGATACAACTTTAAGGTCGCCACAAATATTCCATGTGTGGTCCTTATATTTGATGAGTCTTAACAGCAGTTTCATCGATTCATAAGTCTCATTAAGGCCAGTGGCATGTGCTACAGGTATTGAAGGTTTTTCATTGCCGTTGTGCAGTAATACAGCTTTAAGGCTAGCTTTACTAGAGTCAATGAACAGTCTCCATTCTTTTGGATCATAGCGACAGCCAATCCCTTGCATCAGACCACTGATATCGTGGCAGAAACAAATTTTTCTTCCTGTAAGTAAAATGATGAAAACTGCAAATGGCGATGGCGGAAATGGGAAACTTTGGTGTTTGGTTGGAGAAGATTAAATTCTTGAAGTCTTGAACCAAGCAACTCTGCCTTTTCTTTTGGTAATTCCAAATCGCGCACTAAGTCATTTAACTCCGCTTGACTTAACAAATGTGGGGAAATATTTGCATCTGGAACATATATGCCATCTTTCCCTGTTTCTATATCACTAGCAGAATCTTCAGATGAACTGCTGTCTGTTATCGTTGCTGGTGGAACTGGTGGTGGATTTGTTTCATCATGTGGTACTGGTTTCATTGCTGATTCACAGTTTGGGTACGTGATCTTTGATTTGTTTTTCTTTGTGAAACCAGCAATCTTTGTCAAACAAAAATAACAATCATTGAAGTGATTTTTCGGCTCACGCCAAACCATGGGGACTGAGAACGGCATAGCTTTTCTTTTACCATTCATCCAAGCTATTAACATTGCATTGCACTGTGCACAGCAAATATGTGGTGCCCAGTCCCTCTGTTGGTCTCCTAACTTACAGTCAAAATAACACTTGTAGGCAAGTTTAATCTTCGTTGTTATGTTTCTACGTTGTGGCTTAGGTGTATATTGTCCACAGACAAAGCAGAAGTTGTCTGGGTGATTTACACAAGCACGTCTATTTGATGTCATTTTGAATTACCATACAATATCTGAAAAAACGTAGAAAGTAATTATTACGATGTGCAAAATAAAAAGAAATGCACACCGTAGTACAAAACAAATGCTATAAAAACACACAAGTCACCACAACCTGTCACTTGCTCATCAGCAGAGAGCTTCAACAACCGTTCTGCTTGACTGTCACGTAGCGACTGACCATTGGGCCGTTGCCCGTTACTATGCTCTTGACTCAGTGTTGCCAACTCGGGATAAATTTTATTTATCAAAATTGTTCGAATTTGTATATAGTTAGCAAAAAAAATTGCTTTAACCTTGAAAAGCAAGTTTCATATTACTGGCATTAAGCCAATTAAAACCAAAATCTGGACGTGGTAGAAAATTTTACTAAAAGTGATTTGCATTTTACACAAAATCTAGACGTGATAGAAAAAATCTAATTATAGATTTGAAATCAGCATACCGAAATTAGCTAGGAGCACCTATTTGGTCTTCTGTAACAAAATCTTTGTTGCCTAGTGTAATCAACACAATTGTTCGCAATTTCTGAGGCAGCACCCCCATAACTGAAAGTCACGAGCCGCCACTGCTAAGTACATTCTTCCATCTCTTACGCAGTCTTCTCACACCCATCCACTATTATACACCTTTTTCATAATTCTATCATTTAGTTTGTCAATGTGCTCATACCAATGTAGAATACTATTTTTTCTTATCTCCAATGACTTTTTCACTCTACATCTTCCCAAACATCTGCATTTGTCATACATAAATCCTGCAGCTTCAGTTATTTGACTTGATTGTTTTTGCTTTATTCATTGAACTAAGATTATCATGCCAACCAAGTGTGTCTCGCATCCATACATCACTGTTGGTGCCACACCAATAAACCTTCATGTGAACCTCTTGCTGCATCTACATTCAAGCTCTTTCTTCTTCCCATGCCTTTTATCATACTCATGACTTTCTTGCTTTACTGCTTTCAACTTCCAATGTACTTGTATTTCTTTTGTGAATCAAACACTGCAGATGTTTAAATTCTCTCACCTCAGAATTTTCTTCATTCACCACTATTACATGTTGACTCCTGCTCTTTCTCAGTGGTAAGAACCTTATCTTCATTTCCTTTGGTTAAATGGATTGACTGTGTGAGAAATATGAATGTTCAGGAAAGGTTGGGAGTAAAAAAGTCATTGGAGATGAGAACAGAGGAAGGTATGTTATGTTGGTTTGGTCATGTGGAAAGAATAATCATAAACTGTAAAAACAGGTGTATAATAGTGTGTAGGTAGGTATGTGAAGTAGAGGAAGACCACCTAAAAGATGGGAGGATGCATTTAGTAAGTGTGTGAAAAAATGTGTGTATATGAATGTGGCACAATAGTTAATGAGGAATGGAGGAATAGCAGCTTATGAGGTGTGTAAATGGAGATGTTTGTCTCACCTGATATATCACTAGAGAAATACTGCCAACCTTGTCATGAAAGGTAACGCTGGATTCCTAAGTTTGGGTTGGTATCTTATCCCCACTGGTGAGTCCTTTGTCACATTGTGTGGGGAATTGATTTGAATGTCTTAGTCCTGAGTTGAAGTATTGTGGTTAAACCATGGAGAAATGGGAAATTAGTTAATATTATTAGATAATATACGAGGTATGGCCAAAAAAACTAGGCCACTATTTTAAATGTGTATTTTAAACAAATAATGTAAACAAACTTCAAAACAACCTTTTTTCAGTATAGTATCACTTATCTTTCATATCGTGACAAGAGATGTTCAAAATGCCCTCTGTTATTATCCCTACAGAGCTCAAGATGCATTTGCCATTCATCAGTAGCACTGTTCAGAAATCATTGCGACATACTACGCCATTCATCCACGATTGTAGCTCTGAGTTGTTGAACATTTTAGATTTGATGATCAGGGTGGTAAACCTTTTCTTTTAGGGCTTCCCACACTGAGTAGTCCAATGGATTTAAATCCAGGCTGTTGGCCTGCCACATTACAGGTTCTGTAGAATCAGGGGCTGTTTGTCTCAGGTAATCAACTGTGGCTCTAGTGTGATGACATGGTGCACCATCTTGCAGGAAAATGAAGTTATCATTGCATATTTCTCTAATACAGTTGCCCCTCACCCCTTGCCATTCGTAGGTTTGCAGTTCACAGGTTTTGCTTATTGGTGGTTGACCATTTGTGACCCTTTTTGCAGTTCATGGGTGCAAATTTCATGTATCCACAGATTAGTGCAACTGGATGAAATTTTGCATGTGTGGCTGCAGAGGTGCAAAATGGCAACTAACCTCACTTAGCTGGCCATTTATGGACTTTGAGACCTTAGGGCACACACACACACACACACACACACACACACACACACACACACACACACACACACACACACACACACACACACACACACACACACACACACACCTTCTGTTACTACTGAAATTATGTACAATGTCTGGGTCTAAAATACTATTTTCATTATTTCTTCCCCAGTATTGTTCAATAGTTAAACACTATAGCATGCATGGGTATTAGAGTGGCCCTTAGTATATATAGAGAAAAATAAAATTTGGATATTTGTTTCTCTAACTCCCCCAATTTGTTCAGTTCCTAGTAAAACCTGTGTGTACAAAGTATTTTTGAAATCCAAGAATATTTAGAGGTCACCCTCGTCCATTCAAGTTTACTCAGGCAGCCAGGTCCCCCTTGTTCAACAAGAAGTATTAACCGCTCGGTGGCAGGGTCTCGTGGAAGCCTACTCCACTCATTGTCACCTGGTTTGAGGTGCAAGTGTCGTCTTGCAGTCTGGGAACTGCCGCCTGTGGTCAGCGACAACTTGGAGGAGGAATTGCAGCTGCTCCTCTCCATGAGTCAACTTCTTGTTGAACTCTTGGATGAGAGCTACTCCTTTCTCCATTCGGTAGTTGACTATGGCGAAGCTTTCAACGACCCGCAGAGCTTTCTTGAAGGAGTCCTCCGCCAGCCAACACACTGGATCTTTGTGAAGGTATTCATCCAGAAGCTGGAGGCAAGTGAAGAGGGCCTTGGTGTTCCTTGTCAAAAATTGCTCAAGGCTGCTCTTCTCATCAACGTAGGCACTCAAGGCGACTCTCGAATGCTTCGGTGGATGGTCGATGGCATCTTCATCCAAGGCTTCGACCATGAGTTTCTTCATGGCTAAAGGTACTCTGTTGTCAAAGGAGGCCATCCCCATGAGCTCCTCCGACAGGTACCAGAGGTGGTGGGAAAGCTTCTTGCTGGTGGTGGTGGAAATCTCTCAATGTGGGTAGCACATCAGCTCCTTCATGAGGAGCTGTGTTCCATGCTCTCATATAGATCACCACGGCAAAAACTGTGAGATCACACACTTCTCTATCCTCCAATGGTGTCATCCGGAACTGCCCCTGGAAGAGCCACATTTTGATCGTGTAAGCACCTTCGCCATCCATCGAGCACGATGCATTGCTCCAGGAGCTGTGAACTTGATTCCATGCTCTGGTGTGCCTCCAAGGAAGATTGTACTGAGCTTGAGGAACTCCCAGTAATCATTGCGAACATGAACTGTTTGTCTTCTTGAGAAATCGAGCAGCTCATCCCTTGAAGATGCCACTGAGCTTTCTACAGAGGGATCAGTTGAAGCTGGCTTGAACTTGTCTTGATTAATTAACTGCCAGTGACCCATGAACCTTTTGTACAGGAGTATCTCAGGTCTCATCGACGATCCCCCGATGGTTGTCTCGAAACTGGCTCCAATCACAAGTTCCGATACATGGTGCCAACAGGCAAAGAACAGAAGATCTCTGCCAAGTTTCTCCTCGATGAGAGCACAGGCGCCAGATCGATGACCTGAGTTCGAAGCTGTGGTGTCGAAGCTTAACGCCTGAACCCCATCGTCGATCTTCCAGTCTTCGAGACACTTAATGACAGCCACTGCTTGTGCCTCTCCAGTTCTGGATGGAATCTTTGGAAAACCAAAGATTTGCTCAACTCCAAGGCCAGACACGAGGACAGGCAAGCGATCCACATGTTCTCGGGATGTCAGATCCTCCATGAGCTTACCATCCCAATGAATGGTAAGGGGGACATCGGTGGAGAGCTCTTCCTTCACACCTTTCGACTGGGCTGAATGATGGCGAGCCCTTTCTCTGTGGATGGAGTTCTGATTGGTGTTCAAGTCGATGACATTATGGCCAAGGCTTTCAGTGGCTTTGGTAAGAATGTAGGTCGCATTTCTGGTGCAGATCTGCGTCCGGTCGAGGGCAGCAGCCAGTTGAGGTGTCATGATATTTTTCCTGGCTCTTTTTGGAGCAGATGCAGTGGCAGCACCCCTAGTGATGTGAATCATTTTTTATTGTCATTGTTTTTGTTTTTTTTGTCTTTTTTTTTTGTTTAAAATGAAGATAGTCTGTTTTTTTTATTTTTTATTGTTTTAAACTTATTCCATATTTTTCTTCCTTTAATTTAATAAGTATATTAGTATTACCTATAATTTACTATACTACCATGCTTATACAGTTATACCCAGGCCTGGATTTAGCTATAGGCGAACTAGGCGATTGCCTAGGGCCTCTCGCCAAAGGGGGCCTCACTCAAGCCATTTTGCGTGTTCTGTTCAAGTGATATTAATGATTTAGAACTCTATGAAGAACTTAAGTACTTTGTAGGTTTATACCTGAGAAAACAGATCTCGGAAATGCCCTTGTTTATATAGTGCAAAAACAACTAAGTGAGATTTATCCTAATGTTTATGTTGCACTTCGAATAGTATTAACCATCCCAGTTACTGTTGCTTTGGCTGAAAGAAGTTTCTCACGTCTCAAACTTATTAAAACATATTTGCGTTCCACCATGTCCCAAGCGAGATTGCAATCATTGGCTATGTTATCAATAGAAAACGATATAACAAATCCATTAGATTATTCTCAATTAATTGAAGAGTTTAGCTCGAAGAAAAGTAGAAAAGCATTGCTGTAATATTCAAGGAGCATCTGAACCAAATATTAAAGCATTAATATTTAGCCTGATAAGTCGATCGCTCACTATTATAAAAAATGAAATGTCAACATCTCTTATACATCACATATGAAAAACGTTTGTATACTATGGAAAGTCATTACCTATAATATTATATAAATCTTAGAAATCATTGTCTTATATTTTTGATACAAATCTTGATTCATATTATAATTTATACTTATTTGTATGGTTTATTTATATTTCTTATACAATTTCCATGCGTGATTATTTTGGTTTGGTTTAATTTTTAAGTGCTGGCATAGTTCTGTCTATGCAGGATTCTAATATTGCTGGTATAGTACCGATAATTAAGTGCATATTTTCATATATATAGGCCTAGGGCCTCGCAATTTCTAGATCTGCCTAGGGCCTCGCAACTTCTAGATCTGGCCCTGGTTATACCTAGTATATATAGTCATCTTTTAGAAAAACTGAATCATGCAAAAAGTATATAATAGAAAGGAAAAACAAACCCTTATTATATATATATATATATATATTTTAACTAGAACATAAAACATTCTTCCTTGTTTCAAACAATATACATAATTGTGATTGGCAAGAGTACCAGTATATATATTCCAGATAGAAAAAAAAAATATTCACCTTTTTTTGAAACTTTTTGTTAACCTAATGTTGTTTAACCTTCATTTCCATGGAAGAATCATCACTAGATTGGGTAGAGCATATATGCTAGTTTCAATATCACAGGTACTGGTATAATACAGGGTGTCCCAGAATTAACTATTTCAATGAAATCGGACAAATTTTTTAAACACACACTTTTATTTATGTTTATCATGTTTAATATGTGTTAAAAATGTATAAATTTCTAAATTTTTTTCATAATTTTATTTTCATAATTTTTTCATAGTTTTTCATAGTTTTATTTTCATTCTCTTTCAGAACCCTATTAATAATGAATACACAAGAACGCATCTTTGTTGTAACATCCCGTATCAAAGGAATGCAATGTAATGAAATCAGAGAAAAATTTACAAGAAGATTCCACAGAACCAGTCCTACAGACAAAGCGATTCATGAACTTGTGAACAAATTTAAAAGAACTGGATCCGTACACGACAAGGTGGGAAGAGGATGCCCAAGGACAGCACGTAACAGTACCGAACAGGTACGACAATTGTTTGAGGATGAACCAACAACTTCGGTTAGGGAGGCCGGTCGAAGACTCAACATATCCAAGATAACAGTTCATAGAATCTTGCGTTCGACACTGATGAAAAAGGCTTATCACATTCAAGTACTACATGCCCTAAATGAAGAGGATTATCCAAATTGAGCAGCAAGGTGTGCAGAAATTGTGGATCAAATCGAAAATGAAAGTTTATTGGATAACATCTTATTCAGTGATGAGGCGACTTTCCACACGTGTGGTAAAGTCAATCACACAACTGTCGTATCTGGTCCAATGAAAGACCGTATGAAGTCATAGAATGGCAAAGAGACTCTCCAAAAGTTAACGTGTGGCTTGGAATGACCAAATCCAAAATTTATGGCCCATTCTTCTTTGCGGAAGCAACTGTAACAGGTACCGTCTACCTTGATACGCTTCAGCAGTTTCTCGAACCACAGCTTCTTGATGATGGCATTCTTGATAATGTTGTGTTTCAACAAGATGGAGCATACCTCAACAGACGCCTTCCGAATCGGTGGATTGGACGTGGAGGACCTCGACCTTGGCCTCCGCGTTCTCCGGATTTGACACCCCTGGATTTCTTTGCATGGGGTTTCATAAAAACAAAGGTTTATCGCCAAAAGATCAATAGTTTAGCTGAACTTAAAGAACGCATCCAGTTGGCAGTGTGGGAGATAACACCTGAAATGCTTCAAAATGTGTTTCGCAGCGCTGAGGATAGATTTGAAATTTGCAGAGATACAGACGGTGCACATGTTGAAACTTCTCAATAAAGTTTTGACTTATGATTTATAAATCTATTTGTTTTTATATCATAATTTAGTAATAAACACAAAATTATGTCAGTTTTTATTAAATTTGTCCGATTTCATTGAAATAGATAGTTAATTCTGGGACACCCTGTATACATAATAAAAAATATATAATACTGGTATAAAACAATATATATAATTGTGATTGGCAAGAATACCAGTGTGTGTATACAGTAGTGTGGACCAAAATGGGGGGTAAATTATAAAGTTGAAGAAATCCTTGTTCCACATTAATGCCCTTGTTCCTTTGGACCAGATAGACATGTCAGCAAAATTTTGGTCAAATATGAGAATATTTAGGGGTCCCGAGATTTAATGACTTATAAAAATTTTCCAATGAATAGGCGCGCTTAGAACATCAATGATCAGCTCAACTCTTGAGTTGCAACTTATGAAAAAATTTCTTCTTATTTAAGAAATTTTTGGTGTTAGTAGAGTACAAAAACAATCTTAGATCATTATTTCAGAGAAAATTATTAATAAAGAAAACAAAAATTTTGGATAAAATATATTATCCTTAATTGGTCAACTCTAAATTAAAGGCTTTGCCTAATTGGCTTGAACCTTTTAGTTATCCTTTTTATCTCCTAATTTAACTGGTTTATTTTACTATTTCAGAAATTTAATTTTTTAAACTAAAAATGGCTACTCGTTCTAAAACTAAAGTTTGGCTCATTGGCCATTTAAATAAAGATATACTTTGTTGCCGCTTACCTACAAAACTGCAAGTATTGCAAACATATTTCTTCCATCAAAAAGAGGAAAAATTGGGACGAAGAAGATCCATTAATCTTTGCTTAGATGAAGTGATGACCTACTGGGAGAAAGCCAGGATTCCCACAATGCGTAGAGACAGTGCCATCCGAAAGATTGACTCTTTAATAAGCTGTTATGATAAATTGATGAAAAACAGAAAAAGGCCCAGGGAAAAATGCCATATTGAAGAAGCTATGTTTAAAGATGAAATTAAGGCTGAAATTCTTGATATTGGTCACTCTAATGCCCTTTTGATGATGTCAAATGAAGAAGACAAGCTTTTCTACTTAAGCCAGCAAGAATATCCTACACAAAGTAGCATGGGTACAGTAGACCAAATTCTTGCAAAAAGAGAGAAAAGAAGGCTTCATTGTGAAGAATTAGAGTGTGAAAGAGCCCTCAAAGAGCAGAAGCGATCTAAAAGATCATTCTTGCCTGCCAATAGAGATGATTTCACATCGTCATCATCATCATCACCATCAACTAATGACGACAACCTTGAAATGAATTTTCAAGGTCCCTCTGAAGAGCAATTTAAAAAGAAAATGTTGGCTCCTAAAAAGTCAAAGCCTATTGACAAAAATGTTGTAGCAGCCTATGATAGAATGAATCTTTCCAATCGAGATGCAGCTATGTCTTATGCTGTTGTTGCTCAGTCTTTGGGCCATAATTTGGAAAACATTACAGTGTCAAAATCTACTACTATGCTTCGAACTCGTCAAAAGTTACGCAAAGAAATAGCAACAGAATATCAAGAGCAAGCATTTTGTCCTGGAGAGCCTTTAGTTCTTCATTGGGATGGAAAAATGCTCCCAGAGATATCAGGTTAGTTTTTTGTCTGATTAATTTAGCATATTTATATTTTATCTCTCAGGTGAAAAACTTAGTTGTGGGTCTGGTTTTCACACCTAGGCAATGTATTATTATCTGGTTGGTTTTAATTAAACATTTTGATAGCTAAATTTCTATTTAATTAGGTTACATTTCACTGTCTGAAGCTAGTTTTCACAATCTACACCATTTTACCTTCAAATTAAAATAACTCAAGTTCAAATTAAAATAAATCAAGTTTAATTTAAAATAAATAAAGTTTAATTTAAAATAAATCAAGTTTAATTTAAAATAAATCAAGTTTAATTTAAAATAAGTCAAGTTTAATTTAAAATAAGTCAAGTTTAATTTAAAATAACTTGTTTAATTTAAAATTATATATTATATATATATAAAAATTATAATATATATAAATATATTAAATATAAAATAAAATATTAAATATATAATATAATATAAAATAAAATATTAAAAATAAATATATATAAATTATATATAAATTATATATTTTAACTTTTTCTTGCAGGCGAAGGAAGAACGGAAAGGATTGCAGTGTTAGTCAGTGGGAATGGTGAAGAGAAATTGCTGGGAATTCCTAAAGTCACTGCTGGCACGGGTACAGAGATGGCTTGTGTTTGCATTTCTCTCCTGCAAGAACATGATATGACCCAGAGAATTATTGGGCTGTCATTTGACACAACAGCATCCAATACCAGAATCCATGCTGGAGCTTGCACTAAAATTGAACAAGAACTTGGAAAAGAGCTTTTATATTTAGCCTGCAGACACCATATTTATGAGATTGTCCTATCTCAAGTCTTCCGGACTTCTATGGGCCATTCCTCTGAACCTGATATTCCAATCTTCAAAAGATTCAAAACTCAATGGGATTTTATGGATCATTCTCAAATCACAACTGCTGTTGATTCCCAAAGCTGCAGAATAATTGAAAGAGTTCAAGATTTAAAAAATCAAAGTCTTAGTCATGAAGGAGGCACTCAACTCTAAACAGCCAAGAGATGATTATAAAGAATTTTTTCAACTTATTCTCTTGTTTTTTGGAGAAGAAAGCATTTCTAATACTCCCTTGAAGAGACCTGGAGCGTACCATCATGCAAGATGGATGGCAAAAGGAATTTATGCATTTAAGCTTTTTCTTCTCCAAAATCAATTTAAGATGACTAAAAAAGAACTTGATGCAATAACAGAAATTTGTTTATTTGTTGCATTGGTATACGCAAAATCTTGGGCAAAAGCTTGTCAACCAGAGGAAGCCCCAAATGTTGATCTTAAATTTTTGCAAGATCTTGCAATAATGGAGGAAAATTCTTTGATATCAAGTGTTATCAAGCAAGCCCAAAATGCCATTAAACGACATCTGTGGTACCTCTCAGAAACACTTGTTGGATTAAGCTTCTTTGACAAAAGCATATCCCTTGAAGAAAAGGAGCAAATGCGAAATAATATCAAAATGCCTCCAAGAAATAAGGGACTGAAACGTTTAGAAGCAAAGGTAACCCTAGCTTCTTTTAAAGAAAAAAGGATTTCTGATTTTGTTACTTCAAGGACTAAATCTTTTTGATGCTCTACATCTCAATTCTCTCTTCACTGAAAATTCTGCATCAACATGGGGAATAGATCCTGAGTACCAAAGAGGCTGTGCTAGAGTTCGTGCCCTTAGAGTGACAAATGACACAGCTGAGCGGGGTGTTGCATTGATTGAAAAATTTAATCAAGCAGTGACAACTAAAGAAGAGGACAAACAATACCTGCTCAAAACAGTTTTCAAGAATCATAAAGAATTTCCAACAAAAAATAAAGCAGAGCAGAACTTATGAAAATGAGGAAGGAAAAACTAATTTTTTCAGCATTAAAAGGAAAAGTGCAATTTTCTCGGGACCCCTAAAACTTGATGTAGATGTTTCAAATTTTGTAATTTGATTAAGGTAAGCAAAAGGAATAACATTACTCATGTGGAACAAAGATTTTTAAACCTTCATTTTTTTGGTCCACACTAGACTGTATATATATCGGGTGGTCCGAAAAAAATGACGCATTTTTTAAAAATTAATATCTCAGTAACCCCCTTCCTTATCATGACAATTTTTATATGCAAGATACTTTCAAACTTCTTTTTTTGAATGCAAAAACGGAATTCTGATATCTTTTATAGTTTTCTCGCAATTAACAAAAGTAACAACATGGGTCAAAAAAACGAATATCATGAGAAAGGAAAAATTTAATCAGAAATTTAACTAATTAATTTACAGTAAATGATCGATTGGACCACCACTCTGTTGACACACTAATCTAAGTCTTTTCTTCCACACAAAAATAATACTTCTTACTTCATTAATGCCAATTTCTTGCCAAGATTCAAGTATTTTACTTTTTAATTCTGATTCGGTGAATTTTTCTCGTCGACCTCGGTAAACCTTCTCTTTTAGTAACTCCCAAATTGAGTAGTCCATAGGATTACAATCTGGGCTTTGTGGTGGCCACTCATTTTTCGTTATTAATTTTGGTGTATTGCTAATCAGAAACGACTGTGTGGCGTAGCTTGTATGCGACGGTGCTCCATCTTGTTGAAATATGAAATCATTTTCTTGATACAGGCGACGACAATCCGGCAACAATTTTGTTCTTAAAAGTTCAATGTAATTTGCAGAATTCACCTTTGTCTTTTCAGTTTCAATAAAATGAACATCTGTCTTGCCATTCCAAGAGACCCCTGCAGATATCATAACCTTTTTGGAGAATCTTGACGTTTCATGATACAATCTGTTTATTGAAATGTCACACTTTTTACCACGCCCGTAGACAACATCATTTTGACGGTTTCGCGGAATTTCTAGAGTGAAATCTTTTTCATCCGTGAAGACTATCTTTTTAATATCAACGACAGAGAAATTATCAAGTAACTTTCTGCACCTTGTTTTTCTTTTATCCTTAACAGTATCACTTTTTCTAGAAGATACTATTCTTTTGAAGGCTTTTAGTTTTTGTGCTTTAATTATTCGGTGTACAGAAGTCTTTCCAATATTCAAATGTTTAGCAATTGTTCTTTGTGACAAATGACTTCCTGGTTTATCTTCTTGAGAGCAGATTTTATCGTTGATGTAATCCACATTTTCTGGAACCGAAGCTGTTTTAGGTCTACCGCTTCCTGGTTTTCTGGCAGTACTTCCCGATTCGCGAATCTTCTTTAAGAGTCTTTCCACTGCACGCCTTTTCCACTTTTTGCCGGGAAACTCTTGCAATAACCTTCCAGTCTTCCATCCTTTTTCACAGTAACAATTTTTAATGAGAATACGACCTTCCTCTGACAACATCATTAAGGGTACTGACGAATTGTTAAAAAATAAAAATATCCACAATTTGACTTGTTCATTCCTGTAGAGTTTTGTAATAACTTGCAAAAATATCGCATGATATCGTATAAAAATGATATCGTATAAAAAACGGATATTATATTGCGATTTTTGTTTTTTTGACCCATGTTGTTACTTTTGTTAATTGCGAGAAAACTATAAAAGATATCAGAATTCCGTTTCTTGCATTCAAAAAAAGAAGTTTGAAAGTATCTTGCATATAAAAATTGTCATGATAAGGAAGGGGGTTACTGAGATATTAATTTTTAAAAAATGCGTCATTTTTTTCGGACCACCCGATATATATTCCAAATAGAAAAATAAAAAAAATAAAAATATTCATCTCTCTCTTTAACCTTTGTGTTAACCTAATGCTGTTTAACTTTCATTATCTGATTCTATTTCCATTGAAGAATCATTATCACTAGATTGATTAGAGCATATAGTTTCAATATCACAGGTACTGGTACTTATTGCAGATTTGGATGTTGACGAAGCCAATGTAGCACCATGTTTTACTTCACTTTCTTGGAATTTTGCATTTTGGGATACAAATACTAGCTTTGCTGCTCTGTCTGTGCTTAATCAGTTTCTTTTGGCTGTATGGATATTACTGTATGTGCTAAATGATCTCGGAGGTAATGAAAGGGCGAAATAGAGGTGTATGAGTTTGTGTAGGTATATATATGAGTATGCGTGCGTATGTATCTGGAATTCTGGATGTATGCATGTGTATGGGGTATATAATAGATGTAAATATGTGTATATAAGTATTTATGTATATATTGGTATATATGTATATGGGTGTATGTGTATGTATATATATGGATGGTCTCGGGGGGGAAAATATGTCATCGCGGGTCTAAAGGATAGTTAAGTGGGAGATTCAAAATCTGAGGCATGGATGGGAGAGTCCTGGAAAGGTTGGACAATGGGCAGTCAGCTCCCAGCCAGTGTTCTTGCAAGTTTAACGGATCTCAAGATACAAGACTTTCAGTGCAAGAAAGAGGCCAGTTTTTTTCTGTAAATAGGCTGAAAAGGACATTCTATACTGGTACCATATGGCCTATTTTATTATTTATTTATTTATTTTTATAATATATATCATTGCAAAAGTATACCTTATAATTAAATTGGCAATATCTATATTAATTATTAAAAAAAAAAAACGAAACAATAAAAAAAAAAACCTACAAAAACAACAACATGGACATAAAAAAAACCATTTTTTGACATCACTAAGCACCCCCAACTGCACCTTCCTTCTCCTGGTCATCATCCGTCTCTGGCTGGTTGAAGCTTCCTGCTCCTCCTGTGCTCTCTTCCGTTGCCTGGCCTCCTGTTCTGACCTATTCCAGGATTCCTTGTCCTTCCGGGCCTGTACCATATCCACAGAGCCGATGCAGCCTGGCCTCCCCTTCTGTCATTGGGCCAGAAGGAAAGTCCGGTCCTCAGGATTCTTCATCAGGACCAGTGCATCCGCATGAGTGATGTCAAAGAGATCTTCCAAGCGCTCTTGAAACTCCTGTTCCTTCTGCTTGTGGGATGCACAGGTCCTGGTCTGATGTTTTTTTTAGAGCTTTCCACTCCTCGAAGACCACCTCCAGCTTCTTGATGCAATACTGGTCAGCTCGCATTGGGATGCTGGCTTTATCCCATAATGCCTTGTTGGCCTCTACTGTTTCGCGATTGGTGTCCTGGGTGGTCTTTTTCTTCTCCAAATGGAAAAACAGGAAATGCCCAAAAGCTTGCCGATATGATGGCAATTTAGCACCCTTGATTTCCGGTTGAACTAGTGATGTTAAAAAACCGTTTTTTTTATGTCATGTTGTTTTTTTTTTTTTTTTTGTCATTTTTTATTGTTTTTTTTTTTTTTTTTTTTTTAAATAATTAATATAGATATTGCCAATTTAATTATAAGGTATACTTTTGCAATGATATATATTATAAAAGTAAATAAATAAATAATAAAATAGGCCATATGGTACCAGTATAGAATGTCCTTTTCAGCCTATTTACAGAAAAAAACTGGCCTCTTTCTTGCACTGAAAGTCTTGTATCTTGAGATCCGTTAAACTTGCGAGAACACTGGCTGGGAGCTGACTGCCCATTGTCCAACCTTTCCAGGACTCTCCCATCCATGCCTCGGATTTTGAATCTCCCACTTAACTATCCTTTAGACCCGCGATGACATATTTCCCCCCCTGAGACCATCCATATATATACATACACATACACCCATATACATATATACCAATATATACATAAATACTTATACACACATATTTATATCTATTATATACCCCATACACACGCATACATCCAGAATTCCAGATACATACGCACGCATACTCACATATATACCTACACAAACTCATACACCTCTATTTTTCCCTTTCATTACCTCCGAGATCATTTAGCACAAACAGTAATATCCATACAGCCAAAAGAAACTGATTAAGTACAGACAGAGCAGCAAAGCTAGTATTTATATCCCAAAATGCAAAATTCCAAGAAAGTGAAGTAAAACATGGTGCTACATTGGCTTTGTCAACATCCAAATCTGCAATAAGTACCAGTACCTGTGATATTGAAACTATATGCTCTAATCAATCTAGTGATAATGAGATTCTTCAATGGAAATAGAATCAGATAATGAAAGTTAAACAGCATTAGGTTAACACAAAGGTTAAAGAAAGAGATGAATATTTTATTTTTTTTATTTTTCTATTTGGAATATATATATAATATATATATATATATACACTGGTATTCTTGCCAATCACAATTTATATATTGTTTTATACCAGTATTAGGTATTTTTTATTATGTATATTATACCAGTACCTGTGATATTGAAACTAGCATATATGCTCTACCCAATCTAGTGATGATTCTTCCATGGAAATGAAGGTTAAACAACATTAGGTTAACAAAAAGGTTAAAAAAAAGGTGAATATTTTCCTTTTCTATCTGGAATATATATACTGGTACTCTTGCCAATCACAATTATGTATATTGTTTGAAACGAGGAAGAATGTTTTATGTTCTAGTTAAAAAATATATATACATATAAAAAATGAGGGTTTGTTTTTCTTTTCTATTATATACTTTTTGCGTGATTCAGTTTTTCTAAAAGATGACTATATATACTAGGTATAACCGTATAAGCATGGTAGTATAGTAAATTATAGGTAATACTAATATACTTATTAGATTAAAGGAAGAAAAATATGGAATAAGTTTAAAACAATAAAAAACAAAAAAAACAGACTATCTTCATTTTAAACAAAAAAAACGACAAAAAAAAAAAAAAAACGACACAATAAAAAATGACTCACATCACTAGGTTCAACAGAACTGATCAAATACAACTTCTTTCTCGATTCCATTCTGAGGAAAGAAAAAAGGAGTGTTAGATACAACTTCCATGTATATGTACAACTTCCTGTATAATAGTAAAACTTCAGCTCACGAGGGCGACCTCTAAATATTCTTGGATTTCAAAAATATTTAGCAAGCATGGTTTTTCCTTGGAATGGCACAAAATGTGGGGGGTTAGAGAAACAAATTTCAAACTTTCATTTTTAAGGGCCACCCTAATGGGTATATTTCCCACAACAAAAATAAGATGAA
The DNA here is from genome assembly GCA_023014485.1 of Bathynomus jamesi. NCBI lineage: Eukaryota > Metazoa > Arthropoda > Malacostraca > Isopoda > Cirolanidae > Bathynomus > Bathynomus jamesi. The sequence goes on from JAJOZX010002175.1 coordinate 350,192, forward strand.
TATATCAGAGCAATGCCAAAACTTTACAGCCACAGCTGGGAGCAAGTCCTGTACTGTCCCTGATCACTTAGTGTCTGTTTCCAATTTGAGGGTGCTCTTACTACAGTACTTGCATCACCCCTTGCAAACTCTCTTGTGGTACATTTTCTCTAATACAGTAGCTATCAGTAGAAAACCATTTTCTAATGCTATTTACCCTTGTAACCAAAGTGGTTTTGTAGATAGTCTGTACACTAAAATATGTCAGCAAATTTATTAACAGATGAAAATTTGCATACATAAAGTTGAATACATTTGGAATGTAACCCCCAGGCATGTAACCCCCTTTTTCCCATTGAACCTTCGTATTGCAGTTTGTGGATTTCATGCTTTGTGGAGTCTTCATGGAACAAAATATCTGTGAACAGTGAGGGGTAACTGTATCTTGAAAATATGGAACAAGAACATGATTACAGTAATATTCCAAATCCATTCGTATTTCTGGTTCTACAAAAACTATCCTTGTCTTTCCGAGTTTTGAAAATGTTGCACTGACCATTACACTAGGAGAAAATCTCTTGTGTTTTTCTTAACAACCTTTCAGGTGTTATATCATGGTTCCTTGTGACAGTGGCATATACATGATTATTCTATTTATTAATTGGTTTACTAACTGTAAATATTTTCTCATCACTAAACCATATTGTATGAACTGTGCCATGATGAAAATCTAATGAGTAATTGTTGACAACATAGCAAGCAATTTGGCTTATGAATGTCAGTTAAAGCTCATACTGAAACTCGTTTGTATGCCTTCAAATTTAGGTAACATTTTTCTATTCACCAAACACTTCTGTCAGATACTTCTATTTTCATGGCTATTTCATTTGGTGTTAAATGTGTCCCAGGTCCTTTTTGACTCAATATTTTTGTCCCTACGAGATTGATATTTGCTTGTGTTTGAGCCATTCTCAGCCTCCTACTACCCTTTCTACACTTTATATCACCAGTTTCTTTCACTTTGTTTTTGTTTATGATATAATTCAAACCAGCTCTAGTCCATAGTTTATTTAGAAACACTGTAATTTTCATGCTCCCCAACCTTTTTTTAACCAACAATTTTTTATTAATAACTTGTCTTCACATGAATACTTTGGCATTATTTCACAGGTTAAATCAGAAATATGGCCTAGCCCACTGGTGGTGAACCTTTTTTGCTGGTGGGTCATTTTTGTTACTTTTGATTTTTAAAAAAACGAAATTGGGTCACAATAATTTATTTACTTATATTTTTAGTGAGAAACTTGTTGGATTTTAGCTGCTAATGTTTTGATCCAAGGTTTATAGTTAGTTGTCTTTAGTCTCACACATGCAGTACTCATATCTGTGCCAAGGCGATTGCTAGTGGTGGATTTGATGAAATTCATGCAGGAAAACAACTGTTCACATGAATAAGATGAACCAAACATCGTTAGCAGAGCTAATGCTAGCTTTTTCATTGATGCAAAAGAATTTGGTAACGAGTTTCATCTGCAAGAATAAGATTCTCTACTCTTTCTATTGATTGTTGTTCTCTGGTTACACCCAAAATTGATGACTCCAATTCCTTTTCTTGTAACTTCAGATTAAGATCATTAAATTTAGTCTTCCATACTGCACTTTCCTAGAAGTCAACTAATTCCATTTCAAATTACCAATGTCAAGCCAATGAAAAGCTGATAACTGAAGATCTTCAAATTTAATAGTATGGGGAAATTGGATGAATTGTAATGTTGCATCAGTTTGTTGGAATTGTGAAAACCTCTCTGAAAGTGATTGTCTGGCATCTCTTATTATTGAAGAGTACTTTTTGAGCATGTCAGATTTATTTTCTTCATTGTCTGCAAAATATTTTCAAGTCAAGAAGTGTTTCTGCAATAATGGAAAATATTTCAATTTTCTTTCTTCCAGATCTTTTGAGAAAATATTTAGTTTTTTTTCAAAAGCTTTAATATTTTCAAACATTGATGATACAACACAGCTGCAATCTTGCAACTTTTTATTTAAAGCATTGTAATGCAATGTGAAATTGGCAAAAAAATGTAAGTTATTTAACCAATTCATGTCAGTCAGTTCTGGATATTCATGTTCCTTTTTATTAAAAAAATATCTTATTTCTTTTAATAATTCAGCAAAATGATTTAAAACTTGACCATGACTTAACCATCTGACATTGTTATACATGACTAACCCTGGAAATTGAGAGTCAACCTCATCTAATAGTTCGGTAAATTGACATTTGTTAAGATCGCACAAATTTAAAACTATCTTCCTGTTCTAAACATACAGATTCTATTATTTTTTTACATAATTATTACATTAATTATTAAATTTATTACATTTAATATTGCATTATTATTTATTACAGAAATTATAAATTTATTATTACATTGTTGTTTATTATACAGAACTTATAAACCGAAAAACAAATGAAAAAGGCGAGAAAGAAAAATCCAGAGACCATTGAGAAATTTGCACCTAGGTTAGATACCATTCTCCCGACACTGGAAGGGCATTTTATTACAGGGTCCCGCTTATAAGTACATTCGCACAAATTAAAACTATCTACTTGGTCTATACATACAGATTCTAATATTTTGACATAATTACTGCATTTACATTTTTTTTTTAACATTTATTATTATTACCTTTACCCTAATTATTAAATTTATAATATTACCTTTATTATTACATCTGTTGCATTTATATTTATTTCCACATTTATTACTTCCATTATTACATTTACATTTACATTTATTATTCCATTTACATTTTACCCCAAAAAAAAAAAAAATGAATGAACTAAAAGCGAGTAAGAAAACAATCCAGAGACTTTTAAGAAATTCACACTTAGGTTAGAACACGTTCCCCCCGACTCTGTAAGGGATTTTTTGACCAAGAATCTCAGTTCTTTAATACAGGTTTCAATATTTCTTACAGTTTCTCCCATGTATACTAAATCACAAGCCTGTGTCTACAGCATTCCCTGTAAAAGTTGTGATTTAGTATACATGGGAGAAACTGGAAGAAATATTGAAACCTGTATTAAAGAACACAAATATGCGTTCAGAAGTTGTAATACTAATAATGTAATTTTTTATCATGCCAGCCAAAATAATCATGCTATAGATTGGGAATCAAAGAAGGTACTTTATAAATGTAATAATTATGTCAAAAGAAAAATAATAGAATCTGTATGTATAGAAAAAGTAGATAATGTTAATTTGTGCGAAGGTACTTATAAGTTAGACCCTTTAATGAGATTCTTGGTAAAAAAATCCCTTACAGAGTCGGGGAACGTGTTCTAAACTAAGTGTGAATTTCTTAAGTCTCTGGATTGCTTCCTTACTCGCTTTTAGTTCATTCGATTTTTTTTTTTTTTTTTTAAATGGAATAATAAACATAAATGTAAATGTAATAATGGAAGTAATAAGTGTAGAAATAAATATAAATGCAACAGATGTAATAATAAAGGTAATATTATAAATTTAATAATTAGGGTAAAGGTAATAATAAAATGTTAATGAAAATGTAAATGCAATAATAAATGCAGTAATTATGTCAAAATATTAGAATCTGTGTGTATAGAACAAGTAGATAGCTTTAATTTGTGCGAATGTACTTATAAGTGGGACCCTGTAATAAAATGCCCTTCCGGTGTCGGAAGAACGGTATCTAACCTAGGTGAGAATTTCTCAATGGTCTCTGGATTGTTTCCTTCTCGCCTTTTTCATTTGTTTTTCAGTTTGTAAGTTCTGTATAATAAACAACAATGTAATAACCAATGTAATAATAAATTTATAATTTCTGTAATAAATAATGCAATATTAAATGTAATAAATAATGCAATATTAAATGTAATAAATTTAATAATAAATGTAATAATTATGTAAAAAAAATAATAGAATCTGTATGTTTAGAACAGGAAGATAGTTTTAAATTTGTGCGAATGTCCTTATAAGTGGGTCCCTTTAATGAAAATTCCCTTCTGGTGTTGGGAGAATGGGATCCAACCTAGGTGCGAATTACTTAACGGTCGGTCCCTGGACTGTTTTCCCTCTTGTTTTTGTTCATTCGGTTTTCTATATCCACTGAGGTGGATGCCAGTGGGCATCGAAACTGTTGTGGAAATAAAGTCTGTCTATTAGAGTGGGTTTTTATTTTCATATTTCAGCATTTGTCAAATCCAATAAGAATTGATCAGATACATCTTTGTCCATGATAATTATTCTATCTTTGACCATATTTCTGGCCACAGGCAACTCAGTAATACATTTAATTATGTGATCTTTATTCTGAAAATCTTCAAATAAATAATCTGAGCAGTTTATAAAAGCTTCTTTTAAATCATCATCAGAAAGTGGTTTTCTGTGTTGAGCAATGGTAGATGATAATTGAAAACTAGCTGCTGTAATGTTGTTTGGTTTAAATTTTTTTTTGGAAAATAGCAGATTATTATTGTTGGTTTAATTGCCACCAAGGCCATAGCCAGAGCTTAAAAACAGACGAGGCAAAAATAGCCCTACTAGGGGGTCCAGGACCATGCTCCTTCAGAAGATTTTTTTAATCCTTGCACAAAATCATGCACTTTGGGCGTATGGTAACAGAGTGAATTGGACAATAATAATTTCACTTAAATATTGCTACTCTATGTTTTTATTCATGTTATTTGTGGTTTGAGTGCATTACATTGATATGATCAGAAACCAGTTCTTATCATTTGCTACTTGATTGATGGCTGAAGGCCAGTGCCACTCTTCTGTGCAGGCTAGCATCCCAAGCCTTGAGGACCTGCAAGGTGTCCAGCTCCTGGAACAGAGGATGGTGTCTGTGGATGTTGGCCAGTGCTATGCTATTCAGCCATTCTTCTCTCATAATTATTTATTATTAAATTAATAATAATTAATAATATAATTTGTATGAGACAGGTAAAATTCTATTTCTTTCAGTTTCCTCAGATTTCCTTTGAAATTCAATTTCCTCATTGATCCAAAATGTCTGTTAAGCCAGATGAGGCGGCTAGCCAGATGAGGCGGCTAGCCAGATGAGGCGGCTAGCCAGACGAGGCACCTGCCTCGTCTGCCTCAATGTGGCTATGGGTATGGCTGCATAATAATTTCATTCTTTTCCTCATCTCACATTGAGCACAAATTTTGTGGTTAATTTCAAAATGTCGCTTAATTTCAAAATGTCGCTTAATTTCAAAATGTCGCTTAATTTCAAAATGTCGCTTAATTTCAAAATGTCGTTTAATATTATAAAAGCGAGCAACAATGCCCACTTTGCAAAAACAGGTATCCCTTGTTCATGACTCCAGATTCCTGGGATCTTGGGAGCATTGCTCCAGTAAATTTGACCATGAGAAAAAGTAAATTTGGGTTTGGGTTTTGTTCATCCGCTAGACGTTATGCAATTTTTTTGCGTATACGTTCTTGTACAAACCAATTTTTTTAAATTACAAATTTAGTTATTTTAAGTTTAGTTGGTAATTCCATATTTAACAATTATTTTTATTTTTTGTTAAGCTTCAATGTTTTGATAATTAAAATTTTATTAAAACATATATTTTTTTAATATAAAATTATCAGGATTGGACTATGTTCCATTGATCTCGGCCAGGTTTGATAAATTGGCCAGATAATTACTTGTGCGGTTTTAAGTAATCTACCATGACTCTAGAATTGAAAAGTTTAGTTAAGTTTAAACTTACTTTTACTTACTTTAACTTACCTACTTTTACTTACTCTTCCTTACTTTTACTAAATTTAAAGCACTTACTTTTACTTGTACTATATTTACTTACTTTTACTCACTTTTACCATACTATATTTACTAACTTTTACTTATTTTGTATTTTTTCAGGTAGTCAATAATCAATAATGGATCCTAATATTGATGAAGTTGGAGAGAAAAGTGAGGGTGTTAAAAGGGGTTACTTTTGTGGTCAATGCAAGAACAAATATTCAAAGAAGAAAAACTGGGAGGAACATTTTAATTCCAAAAAAAATATTTGTTACAATACAAGAGGTCCCAGAGTTTGGGCCCACAGCTTAGATATTGCAGTAAAGAAATACCAGGATGAAGTGCAGCAAAGAGATACGGCAAAGCAGTCATTTAGTTTGTTCACAAAATGTGCTAGTGCTAGACCTCAGAAAAATGAACCAACTTCATCAACTGCTAATCTAGAAAATGAAACTTTTTCACTAGATGTTTCACAGACTGAAGAAAGTGCTTCTCCTCCACCTAAGAAACAAAAGGTAAGTGAGGAATCTGCGCATCAGACTAACAAAACTGCTTTAGAGGAATTTGAAAATTCCCAAATCCAGAAGACATTGAATGCAATTTTGCGCCTAACAAAAGAAACTCACCAAGCTGTTGTGGTTAATAAAGAGAAGAGTCAAAATATGCCTTCAAGTTCAAGTGTTGCATCCAAATCTAATAAAGCAAAAAGCAACAAATTTGACATTTCCATAGCCCATTTAAGCAAGTGTAAATCAATACAAGAAATCCTGAACAATGATTTGATCAAATCTACATTCAAATTGGTGGAAAAGAAGGATCTAGGGCATGCTGATGATTCATTTTCAGTACCAAGTGATATAATGGAAAACATTGCAAATAGTGACACTAATATGCCTGATGTAGATATAGCTGTTGAGGATGAAGATGATGATAATCAAGAAGATATTGATAATGCTTCTGATGATAAAATGTTTACATTATATTGCATAGCTTGCACAGACCCCAAAGCATGTGCTTCAGACAAACATTCTAACATAAAAGGTTACTTCAATGTTAAAGATTTAACCTATGTATGCAAACAAGGAGAAAATCAAGAGAGATGGTTTAGAAATCTGAAAACCCACCTGAAGAGACATTTAATTAAACTTCAGCATCATCAAAGAGCTGCTGTTTATGAAGTGATGAAAACATCTTCTCGGAACACTACTAAACGCATAGAAGACTTATGTGGCAACATCTTATACTACATAATGAAAACAAACACTGCATGGGCTCTATATCCAGTACTTCTAGCTGTATTACATAGGTCAGGTTGTGAGGTTGGAAATTTGAATCATAGCACACATGCGTGCGAGACAATTTGTGAGCTATTAGATAATCAACTTAAAGAACAAACTGTAAAGTGGTTCTTAGAACAAACTTCAGTAACAATAACAGCTGACATTGGAACAATTTTGGGATTAAGCATGCTAGTTGTATTAGTTATGAGTGAAGAAGATAAGACTGTAAAACTTGCTGGGATAAATTTAGTACGCAGCAAATCAGGAGTTTATTTGGCCAATGAAATTTTTGATGTGTTGGTCTCCTAATCACTTGAAACTATCTGAAGAATCAATTAAATCCAAGGTATCTGGAATGGTTGGAGATGGGGCTTTTTGTAAGGACAACGAGCCATTTAAAAATGAAATGAAAAAGTTGTTTGGAGAAAATTTCAAATTTCGATGGGACTTAATGCATCTTGTGAACAGAGCCCACATTGATGCATTGAAGAAAATTTGTAAACTAAGTGAGCTTTTAGACTTTATTCAGAATCACTCTTCAAATCTGAGATCAGGCCTTGACTATACCAATATGGTTCTTGACAATATCATTGGTTTTAAGAGACCAAAACTCAAATCTGATACTCGCATGGTTAATTACGAATTTGATCAATTTGACAGATTTGTGGAAAATTGTGTGTTTTTTGATCATCCACAAGAGAAAGAAATTAGTGCCAAGTTCTATGTATTGATTTCCTATGTAACAAAGATTATGTTGCAAGTAGCTCAAAAAACCACAGTTAGTGCAGAATTTGTAGAAAATATATTTTATAAAGAAGGAGGGAAAACTGTTATGTTAAGAGTGATGGAAACAATTTCCAAATTAGCTAATGGAGGAAATGCAAATGATGTAGTTTCTGAATTTAAGCACGATACCACAGGGCAGCAAAAGGAACTAACAGCTGAGGATTACATCCTAAATGAAGTTTACAAATACATCAAGAAACGTTCTGATTACTACCAGGTTGCTGAAGTTGCTAGACCATCCAGAACCAGATCTGAAAGTAGTTTTACAAAAGACTCGGTGATAAATTGGCTGACAGAATATATAGAACAGCTGTGGAAAGGAATCACAGAGAGATTAAAGCATTTTGATAAAGATGGATCAACTGCCTGGAGTGAAGCACCAGCTGAAGGGACATTCTCCATTCTTGGTTACATTGTTGAACACAAAGGATCCATTAAGCCATCTCATTTGACTAAGCTGTGCAGAATTGTGAAGGAGGGTCCAGCTCCAGGCACTAGATCTGCTGTAATGATCACACAGAAAGCCATTGATCAGTGGCCAAGCATACATGGCGGTAAATTCACAACAAATGCCTACATGCAAGGTCTAACATCATCCACTGTTGCTGCTGCAATGAATAAATAAACTTAAGGTGAGTTATAAACTGTACATTATTGTATTATTATGTTTAGCTAAAACAATTTGTAATTGGTATGTCGTCAATTCAAGAGTTTACTATCATTAACCTATCTAGTGGTGTAAGGGGAAAAAAAGTAAATTCAGAGCTGTGCTCCAGTAAATTTTTTCAAATCTGGAGTCATGCCCTTGTTTAACGATTGGGTTATGTTCCTGAAAAACTGATTGCTAAGTGAATGATTGCTAAATGAGGATGATATAACCAGAGCTGGGCACTTGCGGTTTTTTTTGCGGTACTGCGGTACTACCGCACTACCAAACCGGTACCGCATAATGCAGTACCGCAAAGGATCGCTGAAAGTACAGGCTGTACTTTCAGCAATCCTTTGCGGTACTACGTTATGCAGTACCGGTTTGGTAGTGCGGTAGTACCGCAGTACCGCAAAAAAAAACGCAAGTGCCCAGCTCTGGATATAACATGGGTTAATAGGGGATGCATTCTTACGTGGTGCTTGTAGACAGCGATCGTGATTGCTGTTCACAAGTACCACATAAAGGAAACCACACAATTTTGGGTTGGGTTAGGAGCTAGTGTTGCAAAAAACTTTTTTTTTCAATCGTGTTTTTTTTTTACAAAAAAAACGTTTTTTATTTTTTTTTTTAATTTTTTTTTTTTTTATAAAATTGGTATATAGATATTATCCCTCCTTTATTTTGAAACAAAAGTACACGTATGTTGTTCTCATTGTAACATTGATTTCAAGGAGTAATGAAAACAAAAAAGGTTTAAATCCATTTTTCATTATTTTTCCTTTTAATAAAGGTTGACACTGCCCCTAAAAAGCAGGGATGGGGAGTCGGAGCTTTTTTGAAGAGTCGGGAGTCGGTAAAAATGACCGACTCCCGACTCTTTGATTCAATTTCTATATGCCAACAATTTACGAGAATACTACTCTGCCCTAAATAAATATCTTCCTGAACTAATTCTAGATTCACATTTCCACATTTGATTTATTGTTCTGGTAAATCTTAGCAAATGAATTTCATATTTCTATTTTCTATTTCAGGATACTAGGTACCATATAAAAATTAGCAATATATTAATTATTAATTTAATTAGCCCCTATTAGTAATGAGTCGTGGGCCTAGTAGAAAATCAGCAGTCTTTCAATATTTTAAGTTAAATGAGGATGAAAGTATTTTTATTTGTCAAGTAGAAAAGGATGGTAAAGAGTGTAATGCAAAAATTAGTGCTTACACTGGGAAACATGCTAATGCTCCAACTCGAGCCTCAAACTTGAAATGCCATCTACGAAACAAACATCCCAATATTTAAGGTTGTAGATCAGCATGATAAGGAAATCCAGAAACCTACTTCTAGTCAGGCCAGTACCTCTATTTCAAAAAGCAAACAAGTCTCTGTTACAAAATTTTTCCACAGTGAGAGAATTACAATATCAATGACAAAGAAAAATTTTTAAAAATACCTTATAGATTTAGTTGTAAAGAATGGGGTTGCACTTACATTATTTTCCTCCCCAGCTTTCCATGGATTAAATGGAGAAATGACGGCAAAACTAGGAGTGTCATTAGAGAGACATGATATTCGAAACATGATTTTAAAGGAAGCAGAAAGCCAGAAAACTTTATTGAAAACAATGCTGCAAGGAAAATTCTTCTTTCTTAAGATGGATGCCTGCACGAGACAAAGAATTAATTATATGGCAATAAATGTTCAGTTCATTGATGATGAAGGAAAACTAGTTATACGTACTCTGGCAGTGAAGGACACTGAAGCTCAACATTCAAGCGAATACCTGACCAAGCTAATTGAAACCATCTTGACAGAATATGAAATCACTAAAGAGCAAATATTATCAATTGTTACTGATAATGCTTCAAATATGACAAGTACAGTACAGAAACTTAATGATGGTGAAGTAAAAGGAGATCTTTTTGAAGACAGTAGTGAAGAAGATACGGATGAAACTGCTGACAAACTTGACAGTGTTGACACTGTAGACAATGATTTTGCTGGATTCTCAAATATCCCCCATATGCGATGTGCAGTCCACACATTGCAACTGGCAATTCATGATGGGTTAAAAGAAAGGAATGCTGCTAATGTAGTAGGTAGGTTACGCAACATAGTAGTGGGGTCATTCTCTGTCAGATCAACCAAAAAAAATTGAAATTAACACCCTCATCTCTCATATTTTGCTGAAATTTGGTTTATAGGGAGTTTGTGAGCCCTGAATCCATTTCTGAAATTATAAGGTCAATCCGACCAACGGTTCAAGAGATATGACCTCGGGCAATTTGAGGTCACTCGCGAGGTTACTAACATTTGGTGAGCCATAACTTGGGTAATAATTGTCATAATTATATAAAAGTATATATATTTAGAATCAGAAAATGACAAGGAATCCAAATATGCAAGATTTAGAACTCTAGGTTGAAAAATAAAAAAGTTACACTGTAACCAAAATTTGAGGTCACGATTTGACCTCTGGGGTATCAAATGAGAATTTTTTTTTTAAATGTAAAAATGAAGGCATAGGCATTGGCTATTAGAATCAGCAAAAAAAAGTTTGTTTATGTTAGTATTTTTCATGTAACTAACATATAAGTGAACACCATATTCATAAGTTGTGCGTCAATTCTACCTATTTTTTCACACTTAAGCTCATAATTTGACCTATAGAAATTAAAATTACATTTTTTATAGATATAAAAAACAAAGTCAGAGTTCTTGACTAATAGAAACAATCATAAAAAGTTTGTTTATGTTGGTACTTTTCATGTAACTAACTTATAAGTGAACACCATATTTATAAATTGCTTGTCATTTCAAGGAATTTTTATATCTTAGCTATCAATTTGACCTCAAGCTCCAAGAATTTAATAAAAATTGTATTTCACTGCTAATCTACACTGGCAATAATAGTTATAATAGTGAAAGGGGAAGACTAAGCTCACATGTAGCCTAAACAAACCTGTTGAAACATGTTGCTACTTGTCTAAGTGCAGAATCAACACAGATAGTTGCAAAATTCCTTGTCTACAGGTTAGTACAGTTCCAGCCAGCACTGTGGGTGGCTGGTGGGTATGGTGTTTTAATGAGCCTCAGAGACTATCAAGGCCTAAAATATTAAGTGTGTATAGCTATATATTTTCTAAAAAATATATATTACCTAATTGTAAATCCTATATCTTTACAGATCAAAATACAATGGTTTGGCACTTGAAATACTGCCAGGACCCTATTCAAAAACACAAGAAACGCATAACAATCAATCTTAGAAAAGTGACTGATGTACTTGTTGAAAAATGTGCTGGAAGAGTGAAAAAAGACTCATTGTTGTGTGTGAACTGCTGGACACTGATAATGAAAAACCCCACTATACTTAGTACCACTGAAAACAACGAGTCTGAGCAGGATTCAAATGAATCATCTACTATCAGTGGCTTGAGTAACATCTCTTCAATTCAAGATCTGGACAATGACAGTGATTGCTTGATAAAGGAAAATCCTTCAACTTCAGTTGAACCAGTTCTAGCATTTCTGGACCAAACACCAGTTAAAAAAAGTAAGTAATAAATTAATATAATAACTTATACTTTACTACAAGGTCTGTTTGATCTACTATATAGCCAATTATATAGCATTTAAGGTACTATAATTAATATTTAATTACTAATATTCAGGTGTGTGAAACCTTTTTTTCTGTTCTTTTCAGAAGGGCTGTCATTAAGCCAGAAAAAGCGCAAGGCTCGTGGTAAGCTATCATCTGCTCAGAAACACCTGAAGGAGAGGCTAGAACTCAGTTATGGTGTTCAAATTACCGAGGAGGTAAGTGATACTTCAAAACCTGAAACTAAATCTGAAAAACATCTAGACAAATTAATGAATGAATTGAAACAGTCATTCCTGGAGAGCAAATGTCACCATCACAAACTACAAATATTGACACTCTCACCATACACAATTGAAAAAACAGCTAGTTTCTTTCAAACTACAACATACATGGTGAAAAGAAGCCATTCACTTAAATCAGAACATGGAATCCTTCCGAAGATTCCACTAATGAGCAAAGGAAAAGTGATATCTGAAGAACACAAAGATATAGTTAGAAGATTCTACGAGTCAGAAGAGGTTAGTCGTATGTGTCCTGGCCAAAAGGATTGCGTGAAAGTTATCAGTGCTGAAGGTGCAAAAACGATTGGTCCTCAGGAATTTAAGAGAGATGTTTGAACTATATAAAAATGATGAAAAGAATCCCAAAATAGGATTTTCCACATTTGCAAAATTACGGCCATCATATTGTGTACTTGCCGGTAGTGGTGGGACTCATTCTGTCTGTGTCTGCACATACCATCAAAATCCAAAATTGCAGCTGGCTGCATTGGGAGAAAGAGGTCTTTCATACAAGGATCTTATGGATTACAGTGTCTGCAGTACAGAAAGAGAGACTTGCATGATGCAACTTTGCAATGATTGCCCAAGAGAAGAGGGTGTCCTGGATTTTCTTGAGTTACTTGACAGTGTGAAATCAGCTCCAAATGAAATATCTTACAAGCAATGGGTGACTGTTGACCGTTGTACAATGGTTGATAAGGTGGAGCCACTTCATGAATACTTATCATCCCTAAGCATGAAAATATCCCGCATGGTTCGTCATCACTTTGTTGCTCAGCAACAATCACAGTACTTCAAGCAGTTGAAAGAAACACTACCACCTCAGAGCGAGGTAGTTATAGTAGGTGATTTCTCTGAGAATTATTCTTTCATTGTCCAGGATGCTGCCCAAGGGTTTCACTGGGACAATTCACAGTGTACAGTTCACCCTTTTGTCATCTATTATAGATCATCTGCAGACCAGGAACTTAGCCATTTTAGTGTCTGTTTCTTATCTGCATCACTAAAACACAACACTATAATGGTTTACTCATTCATATTGAAGCTTATGACATATGTTAAATTCAGATGCCCACAATTGAAGAAGGTGCACTATTTCTCAGATGGATGTGCTGGCCAATATAAGAAGAGATACAACTTCACAAATCTCTGTTACCATGAAGAGGATTTTGGTCTGTCTTGTGAATGTCACTTCTTTGCTACATCCCATGGCAAAAATGCATGTGATGGGATTGGAGGAACAGTGAAAAGAGCTACTGCTCGTGCCAGTTTGCAGAGAACTACAGAGAGGCAAATTCTTACACCAGAACACATGTTTCAGTTTTGTGAAGAAAACTTGAGCAAGAAGATAAATTTTTTCTTTGTAACTACAGCTGATTTGAAAGATGCAGAAGAACGGTTGGAACATCGATTCAAGGATAGTAGGGCTATTCCTGGAACTCAGAAATATCATAGATTTGTTCCCCTAAACAAGGAAGAACTGATGGTGTATCCCATTTCAAGTGGCATTGGAGAAAAGAAAAGAATAAGGAAAAGTCATTTTACTAATGAACCCGCAATGCTTGGTAACCTAAAATGTGTCAAACCAGGAGAGTATGTTGGCTGCATTTATGACATGCAAGTTTGGTATGGAATTGTGGAGGAATATTGTGAAGAGTTTGATGATTTCACTGTGAACTTTCTACATCCCTCTGGGTCATCAGGATCAAGTGCATATTATTATCCATCAAACAAGGATTCATGTGCAGTGCCAGGACATCATATATTAACTGTAATGAGTTGTCCTACCCTAAGAGGAGGCAGCAGAATTCAATACATTTTTCCACAAAAAGAAATTGATGAGAGCATCGAGCATGCAAAAATTGTATTAGGCTAGCACATGAATCCTCTAAGTAGGTCTTCCCCTTTCACTATTATAACTATTATTGCCAGTGTAGATTAGCAGTGAAATACAATTTTACATTTTTGCCTTTGTTTTTATATCTATAAAAAAATGTAATTTTAATTTCTATAGGTCAAATTATGAGCTTAAGTGTGAAAAAATAGGTAGAATTGACGCACAACTTATGAATATGGTGTTCACTTATATGTTAGTTACATGAAAAATACTAACATAAACAAACTTTTTTTGCTGATTCTAATAGCCAATGCCTATGCCTTCATTTTTTACATTTAAAAAAAAAATTCTCATTTGATACCCCAGAGGTCAAATCATGACCTCAAATTTTGGTTACAGTGTAACTTTTTTATTTTTCAACCTAGAGTTCTAAAACTTGCATATTTGGATTCCTTGTCGTTTTCTAATTCTAAATATATATACTTTTATATAATTGTGACCATTATTACCCAAGTTATGGGTCGCCAAATGTTAGTGACCTCGCAAGTGACCTCAAATTTCCCGAGGTCATATCTATTGAACCGTTGGTCGGATTGACCTTATAATTTCAGAAATGGATTCAGGGCCCACAAACTCCCTATAAACCAAATTTCAGCAAAATCTGAGAGATGAGGGTGTTAGGCACTGGTTGATCTGACAGAGAATGACCCAGTGGCTGCAAGAACGCCTAAACTTGATGCAATATTAAAACGTCGATCCGGAAAAGGTGCAGTTATAGATCAAGCTACACGTTGGGGGAGTACCTATGAAATGATTAAGCACCTTCTTGAATTGAAGCCATACCTTATCGATATGGCAAACCCAGATGTAACAATGACTGATATCCAGTGGCAGCAGGCAAGTCAACTTGAGGCATTACTTAAGTACCCATATGTGGTTACAAAGAAGTTTCAAGCAGCTGAATTGACACCTGGCACATTTTACAAGGAATGGAAAAATATTAATTATAAACTATCTCAAATTGGCGGCATTGTTGCAGATGGTATAAGAATGTCCATGCAGCGTAGAGAAGAAAATTTACCTTATAATGACGTACTATTGGCTGCAGTTTATGTAGATCCTATGCACAGGGTACTTTTAACTGAAGAACAGATTGCTAGAGGAAAGTCAGCTCTGTGTGATGTAGCTGTGTGAATGAAAATGTAAATGAAACAGATGCCGCAAGTAATTCAGAATTTGAAAGCTGCTCTAGTCCTGCCATTATGCAAAGCTCCTGCTCAAACTCTGAAGAAGAAATGGATTTTGAAAAATATCTCGATAATGAAGAAAAATCAAAAAAAGTTAAGCGATGCCATTTGAGTCAAGATGATAAACCTATGAAAATAACCCCATTGACCAAATTCAGAGAAGACTTTAATGCAGCTTTAATAAAAATAGAGAAATTTGATCGTTCATTAAAACTTGATGTGATGAATGCCATACCAAAGTATCCTGAATTAGTGCAAGATGTAGCCAGAACTGTTACTGCATTGCCACCAACACAAGTCAGCGTTGAAAGATTATTTTCAGCTCTTCGGTTAATTAAATCCCACCTACGGACTAAGTTGAAGGAAGACATAATTGATGCTATACTTTTCTTAAGAACAAATTCTCCTTAGAGAGTTAAATTATTAAGTATGTTTTTTTTAGCCTTTTTTTAATATTTAGCTTCAATATCAGCATATCATAATATATAATGGAAACAAAATATTCTTTACCAACTTTTTTTTATTTAGCTACGGTACCGTATGCAACATTAAAATTTTAAAATTGTTAACCAAATGAGGTTATAAATATTTTATACGAGATCAATTTCTTTTTCTGTTAATTTTTATTTTTGTGTAATACAACATTAAAATTGTATTAAATTACTAAACTGTATTATTATCGTACCTACTTTATTACATTTATTTATACTTATATATTTGAAAGAGTCGGGAGTCGGAGTCAGTTTTTAAAAATACCAACTCAGGAGTCGGTTGTTTTTGGCCGACTCCCCATCCCTGCAAAAAGACTCCAGACACAAGCCCAATTATAAAATCCATTGTAAATTTATATTAATTAACTAAAAAAAATACACTTTCAACATTTTTTTCATCATCATTCATCATTTGAGGAGTCATAGAGAGTCATTCATCATACATTGAGTTTTCAGACTCTGCTTCAGACTCTGAATAGAACATTTCATTCCCTTCATGATTATACTCTCTGCTTGATGATGGCCGTTCTTGTGCTTGGAGAGTTGTCTGGGACATGTTTTGCTTCTGCTGAGCACCTGCTTCAGATTCATGGTCTTGTGGTTCATTGTGATCACCCAAAGCATGGTTATGAGCGATGAAAACTAGCTTAGATGCTCTATCAGTTGTCAGTCGGTTCTGTTTGACTGAGTGGATCCATGAGTGGCGACTGAAAGAGCGTTCCACAGCTGCACTAGTTGGGGGCAGGTTGAGAATATTTGCTGCAACCTTGGAGAGCTGGGTCGAACCACAAATTCCATTCCACCAGCTTGTTGGATTCGCCTGTGCAGCTGCCTTCCAGACAAAAGGCTTTGCAAAGATATTCTCTTTTGATCGGTAGTCAGCTAACTCTCCCAATGTCTTGCTATCATCCACAGATGGAACAGCTACAGATATCTCTTGTATGACTTCCATGGCATCCACCTGAAATACAATTTGTAACACATTAAATATAAAATAATATCAAATAATAGATAATGAATGTCTGCAAATAAGAACATAAATCAATATTCGGTGCTAGTTGTAAAATCAACAACTTACTATTTCTTCTCCAGAGATGTGGCATCCTTTGTAGCAAGGATCAAGAAGATTTGCTGCCAGGTGGATACTTCTAAGAAGAAACTTTCTCCGTTTAGGAATAATTCCCTTAAAACAATCTTCTTCGCTCTTCAGAATTGGGCTCGAGGAGAGATTCTTCTCGAAGGATTGTTGAAGGTCATTAAATATCTTTGGTACAATAGAGAGGTATTTGTTGTCCCCTTCTACTGCAGTGATAGCATCAGAAACCGGCTTCAACAACTTCAAAGATCCATCCAGTTTATCCCAGAAGACTTCAGTATATATACACTAGTATACAGTGTGTCCGTAAAGTCATGGTGGGATTTTAAATAGCTATATTATTGCAACGAAACATGATAATGAGATGAAAAAAAGGCAAATTGAAGAACAACTCTAAAAGAATAACTTTATTTAACGTAGTTCGATATGGGCTCCTCTGGTAGCCCTGCAGACATCTAGGTGGTGATTCAATTCCAGCCACACACGCCCAAGAACATCAGGAGTGACGAATGCGATAGCTTCCGTGATTTGCTCGTGCAAGTGATGAATATCCCTAATGGGTACACTGTACACGCTTTGCTTGACGTAACCCCACAAATAAAAGTCCAAAGGTGTCAGGTCTGGAGAGCGTGGAGGCCATGGCTTCCATCCTCCTCTTCCTATCCATCTCTGTGGAAATTTTTCATTAAGGAATTCTCGAACAACGTTGGCATAGTGCGGAGGAGCACCATCTTGCTGAAAGATGACATTATTGTCAATAAATTGGGGTACTGCAAAATGTTCCAACATAGCGAGGTAGTTGTGTGATGTCACAGTGGGTTCCGCGAAGAAAAATGGGCCAATCACTCGATCTCGTGCTAGAGCACACCACACATTAACTTTCGGGCTATTACGCTCATGTTCAACATAGGCATGTGGACAGCCTAGACTAACTACGAGATAAAGGTTAAGCTTAGCCTAGACTAACTACAAGATACAACTTTGAGAGTTGTTCTTAAATTTGGCATTGTTTCATCTCATTATCATGTTTCGTTGCAATAATATAGCTATTTAAAATCCCACCATGACTTTACGGACACACATCACCGCCTAGATGTCTGCAGGGCTACCAGAGGAGCCCATATCGAACTACGTTAAATAAAGTTATTCTTTTAGAGTTGTTCTTCAATTTGCCTTTTTTTCCATCTCATTATCATGTTTCGTTGCAATAATATAGCTATTTAAAATCCCACCATGACTTTAAGGACACACTGTATATACACAACAGAATTAGCTAATATAAAAAAAACAAAAAAAACGTTTTTTTTGTTGTTGTTTTTTTTTAAAAAAACCTCCTTGTTTTTTTTGGGTTGCAACACTAGTTAGGACAAATGAAAAGATAGATAACACTCACCAAATAAAATCCAGGTCACAAGCTAGTTCGTCATCAGGTGTCCTTCCTGAGACTGGAGGACTGAATGTTGTTGGGGTAGGTCACACACACACACACACACACACACTCTCTCTAAGACAGTCATTAAACTGCACAATAATGTTACGCAGAATTGGTGGCTCATCTGGTTCCACCTCAGACTACTACACTGCTCAAAGTGGATGAGGTCCTTGTTGCTGAGTGTGGCTGTCCAGAAGCCCCTCCACCTCATCGAAGCCAGCCTGTTGCAACAACTGAACAATGTCATGCTGAATGGTCTCCACAGTGCAAGCAGGCCTCTCAGGGCCCAAGTTTTTCCACAGGTCCTCCCACAGACTCTCAGCCTTGGCCATGATGATGGTGGTAGAGAGAGGCATGCGGCAGTGAGTTTCACCCTCGATCCAGATCTGGAGTAGCTTTTCCATGTTCTCCATCACTGGATCACGTGCGCCCTAATTATCCTTGTGGTGCTGCTAGAAGTCACATTTTCTGCTGAGACCTTCAACTCCGGAGCCTTCTTGATGATGGTCGAGATGGTTGACTGGGCTAGGCCAAGCATTCTCACGATGGAGTTCACCCCTTCACCACTCTTGTGGCGCTTAATAATGTCCAGCTTAACCTCCAAAGTCAAGGACTTATGAGAGAGCTTAGCCTTGCCTGACAATGCATGGGAAGCAGCCACATACTTACATGTCATTTTCAGTGTTCACAGTCACTTAACACAGTCCAAATTAGTACCAAACAGTCTGTACAATGTTGCTTTGTACTTCACAAAGGTGGTGAATAACACAACGATCATAATTGTGTGCAATCTTACACAATGATGCAGAAGCATGAGTGACTCAAAACACTGGTGAGGCAAGAAGGAAGAGCAGGGAGTGGCTGCTTAGGGGCGTGTGGGGTTGGGAAAGCTGCGCAGGGAGAGAAATCCATTTTTGCACATGGTGGCCATTTTGATTAGATAAGTGAAGTTAGAAATGGACCTGTGGAGTACCAGAAACCAAACTTTGCCCATTGTAGCGATCGCTAAACTGAATTTTGGTCAATCATTGTACAAAAAAAGGTGTTAAAAAAAATAGATTGACAAGGCGAGTGATCATTGAGTGAATGATCATTAAACGAGGGATACCTGTACAACAAAAAAGCTTTATTATTTCGTTTAATAACACCATATTTCACAGTCCACTCTTTATGAAATAACCTTCCAGTTCCACTACCTTCAGAACTAGTTTTTCCATTTTTTTTGTAGCCATTTTTTTATGAGTGATAATTTCTGCACTAATAATTTGGCACTCCCAAACTTAAGGACTTGAACTGCAAAACTAGGAAGGCAAATGACTGTGTGGTGTGTACCTTGAGTCGGTTGTCATATACACACACACGTTTTTAAACATGTTGCAGGCTATAAAAACGTTGCACTGTGTATCAGCTGTTTATTTAGGTTGGTTGTCATACACACATGTTTTTAAATGTATACTATATGTTTAAAAATGTTTCAACGTGTATCAGCTATTTATTTTGGTGGGAGAATAAAATAATTTTAAAACTGTAAGGCAGAAAATATTAAAAATTAGTCATATTTTGTTTAAACAAGAGTTCATGGGTCACTAAAAATTACCTTGTGGGTCAGTGGTTTGCCATCACTGACCTAGCCCATGGTTTAGCAGCTACTGAAATTTGGGACTAGCCTATTCTTGCCCTATAACCTTGATTTCATGCTTTTTTGAGCATTAGTATATGTTTTTTGCTTACAAAAAAAATCCTTATAATTGTTTAAAATATACATTTAAAATAGTGGCCTATTTTTTTTTTTGCCATACCCAGTATGTGTATTTACATAAAAGTCAGTGAGAACTTTGATGCTGAACTTATGAATGTTTCATATATGTCACCTGAAAGTGGACTAATAAAAATGTTAGAAATCCCCAAGTGGCATTGTTGAATGATGGATTCCCTGAAAATGCACACATTATGTAATATAGGAACTGGTTTAATTTTAGTTATTTGTATACAGGTTTCCCCTCACCAACTGCAGGGGTTATATTCCTGAAAAACCCTGCAGTAAGTAAAACTGCAGTTGGTAAGACTAAAGGCTTGTGGGAAAAATAGGGTTAGGGGGTGTCCATGACTGCAGTCACACTGGGTGAAGTTCCAGAAGATTTGTAATGGTCAAAAATGTGCATCCTATGTCTGCACTAAACATGACAAATATGAATAATAAAGGAACATACAGTGTGTAAGAAACCATTTTACTTGCCTTAAGTAATGGTAATGGACTCTAGATAATGATGACAATAATTTTGATGTTGGGGTGGGGGTTAGGAGGATGAGGGGCAGTCCCCCTCCTCAGGCTCATCAATAGATGACCCTGAAGATGAGGCAGGAAAACTGGCAACTGTAATTGGACAAAAGGTGGTGAACCCAGAGCTGGTGGATGGTGGAGGTGTGGGTGGCGGTGTAGTCACTGAAACAGTAGTAGTGGCTGAAGCAGTGGTGGTGGAGGGTCTTTTCACAAAGCTAATGATGGATGGCTGCATCATTTTCATATGAAGATCCTTTTGGACTTAATGTACAGCTTCATGATCTCCATCTCTTGCTTAAATTTCTCCATGAAGAGGTCCATGTCAACCACCAGGTCTGAGAGAGTCTTGGCCACTCTCAACACAAGAGAGAATGTGAGGTGGGAGGACCCTGCACATTCAGCTGATCCAAGTGAGGACAGTGCCATGGGTGGCAGGTGGGAGAGTGTGGCAGCAAGCAGGAGCATGTGGTGGCAGGCTGGTGCATGGGCTACTAGGGTGTGTCAGTTTTAGTAAAGTCAACAATTCAAAAACTACTAATGCTCAAATGGGGTGCCGGACAAAATCCCGAAAGCCGAAATCCTGAAAAGCCAAAATCCTGAAAAGCCGAAATCCTGAAAAGCCGAAATCCTGAAAAGCCGAAATCCTGAAAGCCGGGATTCCCGAAAGCCGAGATTCCCGAAAGCCGAAATCCCGAAAAACAAAATTAAGAAAAAACAAAATTAAGAAAAAACAAAATTAAGAAAAAACAAAATTAAGAAAAAACAAAATTAAGAAAAAACAAAATTAAGAAAAAACAAAATTAAGAAAAAACAAAATTAAGAAAAAACAAAATTAAGAAAAAACAAAATTAAGAAAAAACAAAATAAACTCATTGCATATTCATGAGTTGCCAGATTTCGCTTGCGTAGATAGCTAATTAGACTGAATTCCAACCAACCAAACCAGTCATAAACTTCAAACCAAGTATACATTAGTTCCAACTTTACTTTATAATGACATTCTGTTCTGCACCCTTTAAGAATATGGAGGAAACTTGCGAACTTGTTACTTCTCAAAAAGAGCGTGTTAAATTGAACGCATGCGGCTATTTAATGGTTAAAGATAAATCTTTGAACTCGCGATACTATTGGTGCTGCGAAAGTCGAAAATCGCTTAGTTGCAAAGGAAGAGTGATATAACTATTTTCAAATTTTTTCAAATGTTTTTTCTTAATTTTTGTTTTTTCTTAATTTTTGTTTTTTCTTAATTTTTGTTTTTTCTTAATTTTTGTTTTTTCTTAATTTTTGTTTTTTCTTAATTTTTGTTTTTTCTTAATTTTTGTTTTTTCTTAATTTTTGTTTTTTCTTAATTTTTGGTTTCTCTTAATTTTGGTTTCTCTTAATTTTGGTTTTTCAGGATTTTGGCTTTTCAGGATTTCAGCTTTTCGGGATTTTGGCTTTCGGGATTATGACCCAGACCCGCTCAAATGATGTCATATTATCTAGCAAACTTAGAAATATCTTTAATGTTGTTTAAAAAAGCCATTTACCCACTTATATTTGACTATAAAGGTTTGAAATATAACCTAAATATGACTGTAGTATCGTATATCAATGTGCCATTGATATGTGTGGTCAACTTTGGTTATTTTTGGTGTGCAGTATGGTTTCTAAGTTTCACAGTCACAAATGCTGGAGTTTTGATTGTGAATATGTGTGTTTTCCCTCCTTTTTGACATTTTTGATTACTTCATAATGTAAATATTGTGTAATTCAAATTATTCAAAATGTTATATGTGACCCAAACTTTCTGTATATTTTGATATGATAGATATATGAAATTGTCATTACTTTGAATAATTAAGTCTTGTACCTATAACAACACAACCTTTTATCTGAGCTTATAGGAAGATATTAAGAATTTCAGTTAACTTAATTTTATTTAATAATCAGTAGACCTATCCAAATTTCAATGACATTTCTTTTGTTCACAGGTCCACAGGATGAGTTAGAAAATCAGAACCTGAAGCAAATCAAGTTGTCACCTAAGTCATTTGGTGGGGACTGGGAGGGAACTTCCCCCTGCTGAGCTGCCCACAGCCAGAGATCTGCTGAGGTATGGTTTGTTGAGAAGAGAGATGATTGAGGAAGACAGGAGGAATTACCCAGTTAATGACCTGATTAACAATGGCATTGTTCCAGAGCTACTGGCTCAGTGGAGAAAGGCCAACGCTCTATTCACAGGACCTGTAATAAACACTGAGGTCAGGATCAGGGCTAAAGTGAAGGCACTGTGGGATGAGGCAGTGAAGGTGTCCATTGGCAATGTGAAGCTAGAGGTCAAAGATAGGTTCATGATGAAACTGGACAAATTGGTGGACATCCTGACCTGTCACTGTGTGATCAGGAGCTGCAGTAAACTTGGGTGCAACCCTGTCTGCAACAGTGAGGTTCACATTGACTGCAGCTGCAGGAGCTTGCCTTCATTAAAGGTCAGAGAGAAAAGGTGGGCAGTGTCGGGGCACACCAGATGGGTTTAGCTGATCACCCTGAGACCAGGAAGCAGTGCTGCAGAGACAGGAGCAGAGAAGGAAGGCCCAGGAGAAGAGGAGGAGGAAGGCAGAGGAGTCAGCCAAGAAAGAAGAGGAATTGAGGGAGGAGTCACTGAAGGAGACTGGAGATATACTGAAGGAGACTGGAGATATACTGGAGGAGAGAGGAGGACAAAGACTTCATACTAGAGGCTGCGACAACTTCTTCCTTGCCTGTGGCTAAGAAGAAGAAATACAACACTGAAGATATCACCAACATAGCTCTGGCTAGCTTGAGACGTCACACTGGGCTGAGAGAGAGTGCAGAGATTGCCACTGCTGCCTGGATTGATGCTGGTCTTGTCACAGAGTTTGACACAGCACTAGTCATTGACCACAACAAGGTGAAGAGGGCTCAGGAGAGACTGACTAAGCTGCTGGTCAAGAAGTTTGATAAAGAGATTAGGGAAAATGGCATCACCTGTATCTTCTTTGATGGGAAAAGAGATGACACGAAAGTGATGATGGAAGCTGAGGGCAGTGACAGGCAGTTTCCTGGCCTCATTAAGGAAGAACACTACACAGTGTGCAATGAACCAGGTGGGAAATATTTGTGGCATTTTGTACCAGAGGAAGCTGCAGAGGAGAGAAGTCATGCTGAGGTCATTGCTGATCCTCTGGTGAACTGGCTAAGAGAGAGAGGAGCAGACCAGACACTTTTGGCCATAAGAGGTGACAGTACTAATGTGAATACTGGCTGGGAGGGAGGAGAATGCATTATGTGGAGGCCAAGCTTAGCAGGAAGTTGTTGTGGATTGTCTGTGACTTGCACACTGGGGAGCTGAGTCTGACACCTGGTGACTGCACTGGATGGCAAGACATTGAGCAACAACAAGTGGTCTGGGCCCCTAGGGAAGATATTAGACACTGCCATTGAGCTGGAGATCAACCCAAACTTCACAAAGATCACTGTTGGTCCTCCTCTACCCCATCTCAGTCAGGAGGTAGTCAAGGACCTCAGCACAAACCAATCATATGGCTACAGAATCATCACTGCCATCAGATCGGGAGAGGTACCTCAGAGTCTAGCTCTCCTGGAGATTGGGCCAGTCTGACACAGTAGGTGGGTCACCAAACTCACCATGGCTCTAAGGTTCTGCAGATTGTGGATTTCCAAACATGGGCTGTAGGGTAGGAACCTGAAGAATCTGAGGATAATTGTGGAATTCATAGTGGGAGTCTATATGCCAAAGTGGTTCAATATTAAGTTAAATCACAGCTGGGTGGAGGGTCCCAGGCATGTACTGTACCAGCTGGAGCTGCTCAGAAGTCAGAAGAAGGAGGTGATAGGAATAGTGATGCCTACAGTGAAGAGATCAGCCTGGTATGCACACTGAGGCTGTGTTCCATGCTGTGCAGTGAGGTGGAGGAGGAGAGGAGGGAAACAGTGAAGAGGATACTGGAAATCAGAGGTGAAGGAGATGAGGACACACAGGTAGGAGACTGCAGTGTCAGACCCAGGGAGACTCCTGACATCAACCCAGATGCCACCAAATTCTCGGAGCTTATTGACTGGAACTCTGGCGTGACAGCCTCCTCTGACCTGCTCCCTCACCACTGCTGCAATCAAGGAGTTTCTGGATAGACCAATGGAAGTTCCTGCATGGCCCTCACACACATGGTCAGTAGAGAGGTGTGTAAGGATGACAACTGAAGCAGCACAACATGCTTACTCACAAGAGAGGAGGGAGGCATACATCAGTGGCCAGGTGGCCAGTAGGGAGCTCATGTCCAGGAACAAGAGCAAGGCAGACATGGCATCCTTGGCAAAATTCAAGAAACCTATCTATATTTCTAAGTTTTAATATTGAAATACAATCAAAATGTTTTTAATTGTATGTAATGTATGTAAAATGTAATTATATACAATAAAATTTTTTTTTGCAAAAATTGCTGATTTTTCGTGAACTTCAACTTCAAATATAAGTAACTAGGAGTGGTCAAATCTGGATTTTAAAGCCATATTTCGATTTAGCACATAAAAATGCATCATTTGGTCACTAATAGTCTTTGAAAATCTAAAGATTTCACTTTACTCCCTAAAATTGACACATACTAATGGGCTACCATGGAAACACATGCATACTGAAAACTGTATACTGTGGTAGGCAAAATGGTATACAGAATATTAAGCATGGATTCTTAGAACTGTGGTTGGAAAACTCATGGTTGGCAAGGGAAACCTGTAGTTCCCAACAACTAATAGTTTTAATTTATTGATAGCAGTATTTGAGTCATTATGCAAAAGAGAAGTTTTATGGATGTAAGTATTGTAATTTCAACAAAATTATAGGCCTTTAAATCTGAAGTTCATTTATTTTGCTAACTACACAACCTACATACAAAATAGCTGAAATACCATTATTATTTTAAAATATTAACTTGATTAAATGAGCTGTGCAGTCATGAATGCTATTGAACAATTGTCTTTCACTTTAAAAATTATTTAGATTTGGACTTAAAATTTAGTATGCCTTGGTGCACTGTATTAATCATATATTAAGTAGACAATAACATAATAGCAATTATTAACTCTCTAAAAGGTTTTTATTCTTTCATTCTTCATTCTATCTGTTGGACAGGACAGAAGACCTTGTGAAATTAGGAGATAAAGCATTTCTATTTTATTGTTTGATTATAGGAAATGTTATTTTGTGGATTATACAAAGTACAGCCAGAAAAATTATTAGAACAGCTGATTTTATGTGCAATGCCTGTGTTGATGTTGCAGACATTTCTTGCATTAAAAGTGTGTAGATCATTAAAAATTCTGTTGACAGTTGGTATTCTTAATACATCACAATCTGAGTGCTCAGTCAGAAGGATCAGATCTAGAATGGCATCAGTGATTGCACTGTTATGATGCCAGAGAGATTATGCCTTCTCACTTACTTGGAGCAAGAAGCAGATAGCTCCAAATTTTCAGTTTTAAAATAAGTCATTTTGCATCACAAATTTTCATCAGACAGATTAACAAGAAGCTAACTGTTGTAACCATATTAGCCATTTGGACACAGGACCAGTGGATCAA
Organism: Bathynomus jamesi; assembly: GCA_023014485.1. Lineage (NCBI taxonomy): Eukaryota > Metazoa > Arthropoda > Malacostraca > Isopoda > Cirolanidae > Bathynomus > Bathynomus jamesi. The sequence goes on from JAJOZX010002175.1 coordinate 376,538, forward strand.
CTAAGGAAAATGAAACACTAGGGTGCTTTAGCATCAGAATCTTGAATATTATAATATTTAGTACAAAATACAAAAATAGCAATACTATGTATGATTTGGACTTAAGAATATTGTTTTGATGAACACTAAATAGAAAACAAAATGGGGAAATGAAAGACAAAATGCATAAACATCAATCTTTTATTATAACATGTCAATCAAAATGCAGTTTGAAGTGTTCATGTGATGCAGAATATTTCAATCATCTGAAAATATGGTAAATGTACAGTATTACACCCGTCTCCCTTTCGAGGTGAAATTTATGTTTTTCCTATGGTTTTTGATGTGTTTTGAACGAATCTGACCTTCAAAATCGACGGAAATGACTCGTTTTTGAGATAACCCCCTCCCCCCAGCCGGCAATCGAAAACGAGTCATTTCCGACGGTTTTGAAGGTCAGATTCGTTTAAAACACATCAAAAACCATAGGAAAAACATAAATTTCACCTTCAAAATTGACCTAACCTAACCTATCCTGACCTAACCCTAACCTATCCTAACCTAACCTAACCTAAATCACTTATAGTCTTGTAGGCAGCCCAGGAATCACTATAAATCACAGAGCCAGGCCTAATGTACTTCTGAATGAGTGGAATGAGCATTCCATTCCGGTACGAAAGTAATTCAAATTCGAAATGGATGGAGCGCAGTGATTGGGCAGACATGTAACAAACACACAAATGAACACACAAACGAACGTACGAACACACACTAGATACACACCAAAAAAATGTTTATATCTCAAAAACGAAGCATTTGCGATGGAAATGCTATAGAAGGAAAGTGTCTTAGAATTAAAAAATCTACTTAATGAACATATAATAATTGCTGGACGTTAGACGGGTGTAATAGTAGAATAATACCGAAAATATGTAACCAAACTTGGCCAACATGAGTAAGACCCATTTTACAAATGTCTACTTTTAGGAGGAGGAGGAGGAGGAGGAGGAGGAGAGAGGAGGAGGAGGAGGAGGAGGAGGAGGAGGAGGAGGTTCTACCCCAACACAGCCCTGTTATTTTTTCCCAAGTTGACTATAACAAAAATAAATACTTTAAGAGAAAATAATTATTGATTCTTTAATTCATCACAATAAGTGTGAGTTTCCTAGTAAGAGAAGAACTTATTCACATAACCTTCACTTCACATACTTTTGTTATAAACAAAATCAAACTTATCCAGTGAATAGGATACACAATCAGGGTTAACCATCTCTCTCAAAGGGAAAGCTTCACTTGACTTGTTCACTTATTGAAGAAACCAAAATAACAAAAAAAATCTGGAATGAATTGGAAAAAAATCAAAGTGGTGACATGGAACCTGGAGTCAAATTTATAACAAAATTTATACAAACAAATATATGAAATGAAATACTGTTAGCTACACTTAACCTGAATGGAGTTTTGTAAATGAATGCTTTCTTCAGAAAATGCAATTAATGCTTGCTTCAGAAAATGCAATTAATGCTTGCTTCAGAAAATGCAATTAATGCTTATAAATTTAGTTACTTCTGAATTAATCTTTGAAATAGTTTCCATGAATGAGTAATGCTCAACCAATTATTGATAACTTTAATTAATAAAAACTATTCCCAGAAGATTCTGAAAATATAAAACATAATGAGTAATAATAATAATAACAACAACTCTAGAAAAGTATTAAGTTATATAATAATACTAATGACAGTTAGTATCACAGGCTCCTCCACAACATAAAATAAAGATAAACATGGGCCTGGTAAATGATACTTAGCATTTTGGAGGTCTACTCTCAGATGAGTCTCATGAGCGATTGAGCGTGCATAGGTGTGGAGAATAGCTAATCAATTATTTCAGGAATCATCTTTGCAGCCTCAGTCATATTATGGTGGTTTTAGTGTAATTATATGGGTAGCAATTTGAAGTTTGTTTATTTCTGACAAATACACACACACACATTCATTTCACAATTAAATACAGTTGTCTGTAAATATGCCACATGTTACATCTCCAATACTACCACTCCGGAGAAGCATCAAAAGGGATTGCAGCTTCTTCATTGAGTGCCCAAAAGTTCCAGTTGAACTATTTAATGTGTTTGGGAGCACATTGATTATCACTGCCCAACACCAATTTTGCTGATTTAATTCTAACGCCTGTTTTTAGGTAACTTTGGTGTGCCAATTTAAAAAATCACCTTAGTTTTTGCCTATCACATCAGGTTTTCGAGCAATCAAATATGGATATTTTGGAGATATCGCATTTTGGCAGGGTTATGCCCAATTTTTTTCTTTTCGAAAAAATAAGTTTTTACATACTCAGAATCAGCATGGAAAAGTAAACAATTGTGCAGGGAATGAACTTTAATATACAATGGTAATATTGACACATAAAGTGATTAAAAGTGTTTAAATAAGCAAAAAATGAATCTCTATTAAAGCAAGCACGGGACCAGTTTTCTTAACATTGTCTTTTTCTTGTTTTCTTACTTTTCAGTGCTGATAAATTTTCTCTTATAGGACTTCCTAGAATGAGAGATGTCAAGACAATCTCTTTGCAGGCTCCAGCAGTAGTCAGCCATCATATGGGTATCCCAAACTATCCCATCTTCCTTGATATCGTTCTTCCATCACTTTGATATCTTGGTGGAACCTTTCACCTTGCTCTTCACTAACATCACCAAGATTTTCTGGAAATTTATCCAGATGACTGTTGAGATAGTGAACTTTAATGCTCATGTTGCAACTAGGGGTGTGCCGGATAGTATTTTTTACTATCCGGCCGGATACCGGATAGCCGGATAATAAAAAAAAATATCCGGCCGGATATCGGATAATATCATTCAAATAATTCATAATTTTTTATATATTATTATTTAGCTATTACTTGACTAATTGACTATACTATCAAATTTTAATCACTATTTGATGTAAATTATAGCTATCTTTCAATAACTTTACTAATTACCTATATTTTATCCTTTTCAGGATTGTTTCATTGCCTAAATCATATAGCTATATAGCTAGTTAGTATTAGTTATAGGCTTACAGCAATATTTTAACATTATTTACCCCCTAAAATGGCTAGTTTTATTTGGAAAATATTTACAATACATGAGTAATCCAACGATAGCTATTTGCTCCCTATGTTCCAAACAGATTAAAAGGGGATCAGAGAAATTGGGTGCTAGGTGCTATAGCACAAAACCTTTGCACAATCATGCAAAGATGCTGCATTCAAAAGAATATAAAGAAGTGTCTCAACTTAACAAATCATCTGAAAATCAAAATCAACCTATAGCGACTACCTCAATGGCTCCGAAGGAGAAAAAATTAGTTGCCATGGAAAAGCAACTCACGTTAGAAGAAAGTTTTTCCTTTAAGAAATTATGGGATATAAATGACTCAAAAGCTCAAGCTTTACATAAAAAGATAGGATTAATGATGGCACTGGACAACCATCCTTTTAGTTTAGTTGAACAAGATGGCTTTATAGGACTGATGGCCCACGTACAGCCAAGGTATTTGCTACCAAATCGAACATATTTTTCAGAAAAAGTCATACCCAAAATCTATGAAGAACTCAAAGAAATTGTTATGAATAAATTGAAAGAAGGGAAATACATTAGCTTCACTTCCGATATTTGGACCTGCTCTTCTTCAAATGAATCATTCATTTCCTTGTCAGGTCATTGGATCATGAATGACTACACTCATTGTAATGCAGTATTGCATTCAGCTCATTTTTCAGGATCGCATACAGGAATTAATATAGCGGACAAATTGCAATCTATGTGGCAATCATGGAATATTGACAGATCAAGGCGTAATATATTGGTCAGAGATGGAGCTTCTAACATAGCTTTGGGATGTGACCTTGCGGAAATACCTTCTGTTCACTGTTCAATTCATTTGCTACAGCTAGTGGTGAATGATGCATTAATGGCTCAATGATCTATAAAAGATCTTTTGGCAAAGTGTCGACGTTTAGTGACACATTTTAACCACTCCCCACTGGCTACTTCTGAATTTAAAGCTCTCCAAACACAACAGGGTCATGTTCCTCTTCTATTGGTACAAGATGTTTTAACGTGCTGGAACTCATCTTATTTGATGCTAGAACGTATGGTTAAGTTGAAAAAATCAGTTCAAATATACCTTGCTGATCATAGTGAATTACTTGTTATTTCATCTAATGAGTGGTACTTGATTGAAAATCTTTTAAAGCTTTTACAGCCATTTTTTAAACTCACCCAAGAAATGAGTACAGAATATAGTTTACTCTCTACTGTTATCCCAAACATGTGCGCGCTTGAAAGGTTTCTTTCAAAAATTGGCCAGGATGATCAAGGAGTCCAAACTACAAAAGATGAACTGTTGAAGTCATTGCGGTCACGATTTTTTGCCAATGAAAGCAATGAAAAAAGAAAGTGTCTAAATGTCTTAACAAATCGGAAGTATGCTCTAGCAACTGTCATTGATCCACGACTTAAATTTTTGTTTTTCAAAGATCAACAAAAGGAAAATATTAAGACATGGTTAATTGAAGAAATAAATGAAATAAACAACCTAGAGAAAATTAGAGATAAATATTTTGAAGAACAGGCTCACAGCAGCGATGATTCTAATTCTTCTTCCTCCTCCTCAACAGGAAGAAAAAAGGCAAAGTTTGATGATGATCCACTCTCTGCTTGTTTCAGGGAACTAACACAAGAAAATTCAGAAAAGATACCTGGTGAGAAAAAGTTTAAAAAAAGCCGTAAGATGGCTTCATTCGCAGAAATAGCAGAGGAAATTGAGCAATATGCAAAAAAAACCATATCAGACAGACGACTATCTCCACTTGAAATTTGGAAAAATGAAGAATCCTTTCCATCTCTCAAGAAAATTGCTCTAAAATGGCTAGTGACACAAGCATCTTCAGTTTTCTCAGAAAGAATGTTTTCCGAATACGGAAATATTTTTGAAGAAAAAAGTACTTTGCTACCAAAGCGAGGGGATGCTTCTTTTTATCCATCACAATGGACGAAAATTTGATTTAAACTTGTGAATCTAGTGTCTTGAACATAGTATTAATTTTTATTGTTTAATGTGAGTTTTTACTTTTTAAGGTTTTGCTATTTTAATAATTTCACTTACCTTACTGGTATATTTGATTAGGCTATATGTTTTATTTTTTATCTCAAATCTTAATAAAAGGTTTCGCTAATTCATATTTTTTCATATTGTAATTTGCAATATATATAAAAATAAAAAATAAAAATAAAAATTAAAAAGTAAGGGAAGCTGGGATCTTAGCTATGCGTCACACTTTTAGCTGGACCAAACATTTTGCCTTTTTAGCAGTGTTAATATAGTTACATACTAGTAGTGGTACATGCTTATTTATCAATTATTTTAATTTTAGATTTTTGTACAACTATATTCAACTTTTGCTAGCTAAAGGCTATGCAAGCTAAGATTGGAAAGGGGCGGGCCCAGATGGTATTCCCATTACAAAAAAGACTATCATAAATATCCGGCTATCCGGCCGGATACTGACATCTATCCGGCCGGATACAGGATACCGGATAATAGCTGTTATCCGGCCGGATATCCTGCCGGATAGTGGTATCCGGCACAGCCCTAGTTGCAACCCAACTGCTGAAAGTTTATAAGTAACATCACTAGCGGAACTGGCTGCTCTCACTCCGCCAATGGGAAATATCTCTCAGATCATGACATCACGCTCACACCTGGGGAAATCACAGATACCCAAGATTTTAATATGTTGTACATGACCTTTAGATTTAATGCACAGATTTGCGTATTCCACAGATAAAATTTTAACAGCAAAACAGCTGTTAACAGGTCTCAAAAATCATCAATTTTGATAAGCGCCCTTCATGGATCACCCAAAATAGGCATATTGCATTGCACGAAAACCTGATGTGATGGACAAAATCTAAGGTGATTTTTGAAATCAGCACATCAATATTATCTAGAAACAGGTCTTAGAATTAAATCAGCAGCAAAAAATGTTTTTTGTTGGGCAGTGTTATCAACAAATGAAACATTAAATTTTTTATATTTGTAAAGAAAACTTTATATGGAAGTTTGAGAAATCTTGACTATGCCATTCATTGACCACATGTGAAGATGTCTCCTAGCCTTCCTTGAGACTCGTGGGAAAGTTACAAAATATTGACCCTTTTGACCTTTTGTCCGTTTTGTGTATACCAACCATATTGCTTTCTTTTTTTTTTAATATGCGCTGGAATTTATATCATCATTGCCTGTTCCAGGTTGGATAAGGGAAGTTGTTTACAGGTCCTCCGCTGGCATTGCAAACAAAAGGGCTGACATTTACTACTACAGCCCATCAAAACGGAAACTGAGATCTAGGATTGAATTGGAGGAATATTGTGAGTTTTATTTTTAGCAGATGTCAACTCTTATCCTTTTATTTATGGCCATGATTCATCACAATGTGGTATATTATACTGAAGATGATAATCAGTCAGGATGGCCAGAAACTGGCACAGCACTCAGGCCAAGTAATGTGGGCCATGCGCTAACTCCTGTATTATTACCAGCATCATCAGGATTTGAACTCCTGACCTCAGTGTTTTCACTTCACTTATAAGGAAAATAGTGTTAACCACCGAGCTTGATTATCAAAATTATTCACAATTACAGTATCAGTAATTAAAATATTATTATTGCGCTTGATGATCCATTAATTGGGATTATTGTGTTATCAAACCTTTACCTAAATTATAATTATCACTGATATTGATTTAATATATTAGATACAGTATGCAGTAACTAAAACACGTTAATTTTTCAGTACAAAAGAACAACATAACAGATTTGACACTTCAGAATTTTTCATTTTTTAAAGAACCTTTGGGGGTTGAAGAAAGATATGAGAAAATCAGGCATGCTTCTAACTTAATAAAATTAGTAAGTGTTGCATTTACTAAGTAAATAATAAAAGGGATTTTATTTTTGCATTGTCTGTTAAATTGTAGGCTCTTAATTTGAGGTAATTTGCCATTTTGTGTAGAAATCTCTCTCAAATAAATAAGTAAATGGAATGAGTCTCGTACAGATGCTACATTTTAAATAAAAAAGCTCCCATTCTTTCTGATGTTTGCATGAGGGTATCCCAAATTTATCATGTACACTCATCGGATGATTAAACCCTATAGAATATGGGAATAGTCACTTTTTTCTTCATATACAGAGGATTAACAAAAGTAAATGGACACCACATCGATTGTCCTCAAGAATAAATGGCAAAGCTCATCAATAAAATGCCAGAATGTGTTCCCCCTTTACGTAATAGAAGGGAAGGTGGAATGATTCTAAATACAGGGTGTCCCAGAATTAACTATCTATTTCAATGAAATCGGACAAATTTTTTAAAAACACACTTTTATTTATGTTTATCATGTTTAATATGTATTAAAAATGTATAAATTTCTAAATTTTTTTCATAATTTTATTTTCATAATTTTTTTCATTATCTGGTCCAATGAAAGACCATCTGAAGTCATAGAATGGCAAAGAGACTCTCCAAAAGTTAACGTGTGGCTTGGAATGACCAAATCCAAAATTTATGGTGCTCCATCTTGTTGAAACACAACATTATCAAGAATGCCATCATCAAGAAGCTGTGGTTCGAGAAACTGCTGAAGCATATCAAGGTAGACGGTACCTGTTACAGTTGCTTCCGCAAAGAAGAATGGGCCATAAATTTTGGATTTGGTCATTTCAAGCCACACGTTAACTTTTGGAGAGTCTCTCTGCCATTCTATGACTTCAGACGGTCTTTCATTGGACCAGATAATGAAAAAATTATGAAAATAAAATTATGAAAAAAATTTAGAAATTTATACATTTTTAACACATATTAAACATGATAAACATAAATAAAAGTGTGTTTTTAAAAAATTTGTCCAATTTCATTGAAATAGATAGTTAATTCTGGGACACCCTGTATATTGAATCAATAAATCTGGTATTCTTTTTTGACTCATTATATATCAAATAAAAAAACAAGGTGTCTATTTACTTTTGCAATCCTCTGTGCATAAACATTATTCTTTCCTCCACTTCCTTTTTATTTTCTTAAGTTTCCCAATTTTTTTTAGAATTAACCTAAGCAACAACTTAGACTAGTAGCAAACCATTTGTTTCAATGAAAGAAAGCCACCCCCAGCCCCCTTTAGTTAGCTTTATAATGCTAACTAACGAAAATATCATGACCTAACCTAACCACTTGTTAGGTCAACTGTACACCCTTGATGATTGGTTAAGTTAGTTCATTATATTTTCATTAGTTAGCATTATAAAGCTAACTGAAGAAGGTTGCGGGGTGGCTTTCTTTCATTGATCCAACCATTCTTCAGAGAGTAATTTAATTTAGTGTTGTAGTGTATATACAGTTTTAGAAAATAGTTCACCTAGAAACCATTTATGCAAAGAATAAAAAATACTAATCATTAATGATTGCATTTTGTCTAAAAAAAAATTATTATTCACCAAAAATGAATAAAATATCCAAAGGAAAATAAAATATCTATTACTAATCAGTAATTTTTTATTCTTTCAGAAATTTTATTTGTAGGTGAACTTCTTTCTCAAAATTACCTTATAAATGGAATTGTGAAATTTCTTAATTTCTTTCATGTCATAATTGGTTAACCTTCCCTAGTTTTATAAACACATTGTAAGAGAGGTCCACTTGCTTTCTTTTCCAAGGGGGATTCCACAGCCTTGTCATCATCAGGTTTCCAGTCCTTGAAAACTCTGCCAAAGAAGAGGGAAAGAAAACCAACCAGCAAAGCCAAAGATTTGCCTCCTGCCAAAAAGGCTAAAGTAAAGGAAGTAAGGGACATTCTTTCTTCAAGGATAAGAATAGGAGCATTGATGGGGAAGATTTTCTCAGTTGAATTAAGTTTGATAGGGGAATCTATTTAAGTTTGATTTAATTTTGCGCAAGATATTTTTTTTTGCACAGAGCCATTATATATTATTGGAGGAGTTAACCCATCCACTTCATGTTACCCAATTTGCATTTCAAATTTACTGTTGGCTAAGTAACTTATATACCATACAATTTAACGATTAATTTACCAATTAATTCTAATAGCTTACATGTCTTTTATTCTGTAATGATTCCATAAAATGGGGCAATTTTGGTCACTTTAAAAGTTCGGCGCTCTGTCACAGCTAAATTTTTCAGCAAATTTTTTTTAAACTCTCAGAAATCTGGATCTGTGGCTGTAGTATCTGCTGATATACTTCGATTTTTCGTATCACCTTTATTTTTGGAGAAAATGCCAAAAACATTCCCTGCCTCTAATTACCCCCAAAATGGGGATATTCCAGCCACCCAGTTACTATGTTAGTTTAAAGGGGCAAAATTATCTCCAATGTTAATCGTTTTTGGGGTAATTCCAGCCAATGCAACACACTTTTTAAAAAAGTAAAAAAATTTAATAAATCCCATAAAAAAAAGTACTGAATGGTGCGTGCTCAGACTTGCCTGTACAGGCTCTTTGAACTGGTACCGGCCCTGATCGTCCACACTGAAAGCCATCTGCAGAATATCTACATCACCATATGCCACCCAGCTGATGTTGTTGTCCCTGATGGTGAAGGTGTTGCGGGCACTAGATGTTGACTGTAGATACTGTAGCTGCATCTCCCTCACTGCTGGGTCGTTGATGAGGATTGTAGCCACGTAGACCTTGGTACACCGTTTCCCCACAAGCCTCACCAGTACACAGTCCCCACTTCTGCAGTTCCTCTTGTACTTCTTGTTGATGGCATCTTGTAATGTGGACTTAGGTATAGCAAATTTTGCAGCTGTCTGTCGCACACTTTCACCATCAGTTATTGCCTCAAGGGCAAGTTTTAAGTTGGCCTGACTATAATTTTTACATGTGGCACTGCCTACAATTTTTTGGTATGTACAAACCATTATTAATTATTGCTGAAACAAAAAGAAATACAGGTTAATTGGTGAATTAAGGGGAAAAAAATTATGTAAAAAAAAGTTGGGGAATTCCAGCCACCCTCCGTGTGTGACGCCGATTCCATAGCAACGCCAATAATTTAAAGAAATGAATCTGTACCAACTCAAAGTCTTTAGATTATTTAACTTGGGTAATGGGGCTGTGAAATGGTGTGGGAGAATTGCCTAGATTTTCTTTGGCGAGTTTGTGAGATAGACCATACATTCCATTCAAAATTTCGATGCCGACTGACCCCACACCTTCACAGCAACCCTGAGCAATGTTTTTTGGGATATGATAGCCCTTCTTATATCTCACTTGACCACTTTTTCATCAGCTTTCTAGTGCTGCAAATAAATCGTAAATATATGAATTAGTAACGGAGTTATAGCTGCCGAAAGAGAGAGGGATCGAAAGTGGCTGAAATTACCCTGGTGGCTGGAATTGCCCCATTTTACGGTTCTCATCAAGTTGGGTGGCTGGTAGCTCAGTGGTTATGGTGGTGGATTCTGGGCAGTGATGCTCTGGTTTCGCTCCTGCCTGTTAGCTCTTGGATTGGGCCGAGTTAGCCATTTACCCTATCATTACTCAGGCTAAGGTGACTCTTGGGGCACACTCAACCACACATTGTGGGGAAATGAGCTTCCTGCTTGTTAACTTTTTATTTTATTAAATTTATTTCCTGTACCCATGAAATTAATTGGTTTTAACCAACTTTGATTCAAAGGTTGTGAAGAAGGTTTTAATTAAAGAAGCATTGGCCAAGAGCACCCCTGGGACTAGCAAGAAAAAGGGACCCATAACTGGACCCAAATCCCACTGTGAGTTGGTGTTGTTATCATCGTTTTTTTTATAAATGTTCCTTTTCAGTCAGGATTGTGTAACAGACACCTCAACTTCTGAAGAAATACAAAATTATTTGTTAAATAAGCACTTCAGTACAAGCCATGTGCTGGTTTTATTTAATTTTCAGTTTATTTTATGCATATCTTATTCCAGTTATTATCCTCTTCTCTTTTATTGAGGAAGAATCTTTTTTCAGAGCAGCTTTTAATAATGAGATATCCATTATGATAAAAGTAGTTAGTTTTCATTTCTCATTTAAAGCCCATTTTTAGGAATTGAGTGAGAGTAGCGAGAAAGAATTTGTTTTATAGTCATTTCTTGAAGTTTCTCTCTTCTCCATTTATTGTAATTCTTGTTTTTAATTGAAGTGTGGGGTTTGCTAAAGATGTGTAAAAATGTTTCATGATATGCATCCTTTTTCTTAAGTTACCTCAGTCATTGGGTTGAAATTGTGTTATTCAATGATCAATCAGATTTTCTTGCTTATTTTAAATTTATTTCCTTCCAGATCTGATTCCGAATGCTGACTCTGCTGTTTATGCAACACATTTATACCCTGCCAATCCACCTCTCACGCAAGCTAGAATTATTACCCCAGTGTAAGTTATGGTACAGTGTGTAAGTCACTCATTTTAAGGTAATATTTTTTATTTTGTTTTTCCTTTTGAGACTTGCTCAGGATTAATTTCTAAGACAAATTGAGGAATCTTTGGGTGGGTAGTGGGGAGTTTATCACTATGATACACCTTTTTTTATTGCTTCTTAGTTATTTCTTACATTTAATTTGTTTTAATAGTGAATGACTTATATTTTCCATTTACCCTGATGTCTCCTTTTCTCATTAAGTGTTAGTTTGTCATTTCAGTTCCTCTTACAATTGAAATAAGGATTTTGTAGTTTAATTGGCCAAGATTGTTTCACAAGTTTTTGTTTTGCTGCATAATTAGTGAGAGATATTTTTATTGCAGGATACGAGGAGAATCGAAAGACAAGACCTTTCATTGCACACCAGCTTGCGAGGCTGGTGGTGGCAATGTGCCCAACTTGCAGTGTGTGAAGTGTGTGTGTCTTTTCCACCCAGAATGTTGTCAGATGCCACCTCAGACAGTTTCCCTCATTCTTTCTGCTATTGCAAAGTTTCTTTGTCCGGTATGGTTATTACTTTGTTGTTCAACTCATTGTTGCAAATATCGATCAAAACATGTTATTCTCAAACTTCATATAATTGCCCATTTTAAGAACTGCTACCGAGAGGAGAATATCCCAAAAACTTCTCTGGAGGAGTTCAGTCCTGCCCCGTGCTTCGAACCATTGGCCTTCGATCCATCGAGTGAAAGTGAAGACGAAGGTTTAGTTTCTGACTATGAGCATCCTTCCTTCAAGAAAATCATTCACCGACCCCAGACTCCCCCCTTACCACCACTTCCTCCACTGCACGAAACCTCAAAGCAATTCAGCAGTCTTCGCAGCTCCAACCTGTGAGCAATTTTCTTGTCTAAAATAATGAGAAAACAGTAAAATTAGTCAGTTTAAGGTAGAGTTCTGCATAAGATTAAGATGTGTAAAAATTTTGTTCCATTTTGCATTCATTCCCTATCATTATTTGATGTATTTCATTTGCTTTTATCTTTATTTATGCGTAACAAAAGCTTGTTCTAAAATGTTAGTGGTGCTTTTAATATTTTTACAGAGATTGGATGAATATATTTTCTATTTGTGTTTTACTAACATATTGCAACTTACGTAATTGGAACTATTATTATTTTTTTTTTGTTTTTATACCCAAACGCTTCTCCCACCACAGTGAGGTTGCATCAGGAACAGGCAGTGCCTCAATTGCTCACATTCACTTCATCAGCTGACATGACAGTAATGCACCTGCCTCAGGGCAACATTATCTACAGCTCAGCACTGCAAACTTCTCCACAGTTTACCCAGACCACTCCATACACCCTGAGTTGGCAATTGCCAGCCCGTTGCTCCCCATATACCACATTGCTCCACTTTTTTCTATCTAGTGTGCACCTTTCACCCTCCCTGATGTCCAGTCCCTGCTGACCCAAAGCCTCCCTCACCTCATCCTTCCATCTCCTTGGTCTACCCCTCCCCCCTCCTTTCTGCCTCTGACACGTAGATATTCTTTAGCATCCTCCATATGCCCAAACCATTTTAACACCCCCTCATCTGCTCTCTCCACAAGACTCCTTCGACTCAGTGTTTCTCACACGATGAATCTGCCTCACCCCACAGATTGTCCTCAAGCATTTCATATCCAGTACATCCACCCTTTTCCTTTCTCTCGCATTTGCCATCCATGCCTCGCATCCATACAATACTGTTGGCACTACTATACCTTCATACATACCCATCTTTGCACCCATAGACAATGATCTCTCCTTCCAAACACTTCCAGTACCTTTGCCTCTTCTTCTGCCCTGTGACCCACCTGCCTCCATAGTCCCATTTCCTGTCACATCCACCCCCAAGTACCTGAAAATGCCACTTCCATTTTCTCACTATGCAAACTTACTCAGTCACTCACAAACCTCCCTTTTACAGCACCACATAACCTTACTCTTATTCACATTTACTCTTAGCTTCCTTCCTTCACAGATCCTCCCAAACTTAGTTACTGGCCTCTGTAGCTTTTCTCTCAAGTCCACCACCAGAGCCATATCAATCGCATACAACAACTGATTCACTTCGCAAAAACCTCCCCCTGCAACATGCTCCCCTCCCCATGACCCTTGCATTCACTTCTCACCACCCCATCTATAAACACATTAAACAACCATGGAGACATCACACATCCTTGCTGTAGACCCACTTTCACTGGAAACCACTCACCCTCCTCTCTTCTCACATGCAAAACTTTTCACCGCATTCAACAATGACCCTTGCACCCCATACACCTGCGGCACTTGCGGCACTCTCTCATACACTTTTTCAAGGTCTATAAACACCACATACAAATCCTTTCTCCAAATGTTTCTCACACAGCATCTTCAATCCAAACACCTGGTCCACACACCCTCTCCTTCTTCTAAAACCCCCTTGCTCCTCCCCAATCTGTTGCTCTGTGCAAGCCACCACCCTTTCAATCACCACTCCCATATACCTTACCTGGCACACTCAACAGACTAATTCCTCTATAATTCGAGCATACATTTTTGTTCCCCCTGCCTTTATACAGGGGGACAATACATGCACTCTGCCAGTCCTGAGGCAGCTTGCATCTGTCCATACAGACACACCAACCAAGTAACACTACATTCACCACCTTTTTTCAAGAGCTCCACAGTAATCCCATCCATTCCTACTGTTTTTCCACTTTTCATCCTGCTTAGGGCCTCCACCACCTCCCTACGGACCAATCCATTCATCACAACTCTCATACTCCGAATCTCTTCTCTGCCTCTCATACCACATCTGCTTCCCTATCTTCCAACACATTCTATAGTCTCTCAAAATATGCCACCTTGTCTTCACATCTGGTCAATTCCATATGAAATCACCCAAATTTTGAACAACTTCCCAGGTCACCCTCTCAGAAAATTCTGAAAAAATTATCATTTGTAATTCTATCCAACTTATGCACAAATCCCAAATTTTAGGTCAATATTACTTATAATTTTTGAGATACAGCAATTTGAAATTATGCTTTTTTTCCTTATTTTTTGGCATTGTTGGCAAAATCACACGAATGTCCAACTTTAGGCAACCATATCTTTTTTTGTTTATCCCTTCACAAGACTGATATGTGGTATATATGGTAAGCAGTAGTCATCGAATCCATATTTGTTGTCAAATCAAACCTATCTCTTATAGTTTGCCATCTACAAGGCTTCAAAAATCAAAGAAAGCTTAAAAATTCACTAATGGTTACCTTCTTTTCACTGGTAGTGATAAAAAACTATCCATACTTGAGAGCTGAAATTAATTTTACAGTTTGTCATAATGTATTTGTAGTCAGAAATGCTTTCAAAAGCTCTATTATCTATAGAATTGGAAACAATAAATAATAAAAAAATTGGAAAATTTATTTTTGCAAAAAGAAGCCTATATTCATGTCATTATTACCCCATCAGGACAGTTAGCCATCACTTTCATATTTTTACCATATGTTCATACACATTTAAGCAAACTACAGTCACAGTTTGGTTTTGGTGGTCAGCTTCCTTCAATTTAATTTTTTTTTTTTTAAATTACCATAATTTACACAAAAATGCAAAGTAAAAATATCAGAGTAACATGAATATATTTCAGCATTACACATACATATATCATGAAAAATGATCATCTGAAACATTCGAGAATTACAGATACAACTTTATATCCTTCTGTCATTTAATAAGGGACCTGAAACTGAAAAATATTTCTGAAATCAAGATTCCAACTTAAATATTCAATTTGTTAAATTCACCATGTCCTCAATTTAGTAAATATGTACTGCTTAAACATGTGTTAAAAGTGAAGTTTCTACAAATGAATTACTTGATTACTCAACATTCATCTCATACTTAAAGCACTCTAAAGAAATGTGGGAAATAGTGTTTGAATTTTGTTAAGGTCACCTGGGTTTAGGGTATAATGATGAGCACCTCTTCCCTGGACAGTTGGTGAACTTACTACACAGATAACATGACTAAAACATCAGAATGTTCATCAGAATGATCTTTTATATTACCCACATACCAGTTTCCGTCATAAACACATGCTACATATTTGCCAGGCTGGCAAGTTTGCCATTTGCCAACATTTTGATCTGTGAGATCTGCATCATCATCATCACCAGTGCCTATGGTTACAGTGGTGTAAGAACTTTGTCCTTGTCACTCAAATTTTAGAGAACAGTCCAGGACACTAGTACTTGTGTTCAGTTCCTGACAAAGAACTACTTCTGGCTGAAAATCTTCAACTGATCCACAAGACCTACTGGTACCTGCTCCATCATCCAGTAGAGGCTGTAGGCATTGTTCTTCATATTGTGTGGGGCACTTGCTGCACTCTGGGCACAGATTTTCTCCTGGTTTTATATTCATCATCCTGGCAGTGTCACTGTCTACAGTGTGTAGAGATTCTGATAATCATAAAATACAATTCTAAATCAAATTTTTCTCAAAACTCACTCGCCATAAGATACAAAACTACAAATGTTATAAATGAATATAAACTTACTGGTATTAGATAGGAATGTTAGAACAATGTAAATACAACATCAATAATAATGTAATATATAGGAAACTTACTTGCGATTTTCTTTCTGTGAACTTTTCTTGGATCTGCACAATAGTGTTGAAGATTTTCGTAATGAAACAAAAACATTTTCTCATGATGAAAACACACAGTATCACTGTTTGCCAACAATATATCACATCTCCATGACAGCAGCGCTTTATCCTCACTGGTTAACTGATCCAACATGAGTATACCAAGTTTTTCTCAACAAGTCCTTTTATGACATACATCATGTAATTTCTGTCCAATAGAACAGCTTTGTGTAGCCTCCAACTCCATTTCTGTAAGTATGAGAATTCATGAGATTTTGACAGCTTATATATAGTAGCAGGGATTGCACAAGGTATGTACAAGTTCAGACAAGATTAGGTTATCATATTCCCTGTATGTAATATTGCGCAATACTAATATTTCTTGAACAAACTTAAACAATGATCATGTCAACCCACTGTGCGCCATAGATGGGGGAAAGGGGGGGTTAATGGGGTTATCATATATATGGGGCTCTCACCAAGCCAAATATATGAGAAATTTGAGGACACCCTCATGGCAACAGCTCACAGAGTGTTGGACCAAGAAGTTCCATCCATTTTTCAGGACATCAGCTTGAAATTCTGGCTCAAATCTGATCAAAAGTCATTTGACACCCCCTAAGCTCGCTGCAGTGAGGGTCATATGACACCCTCTGGCCAATGCAGCCTAAATATTGAAGGAAGCTGACCACCAAAACCAAACTTTGACTAGTTTGCCTAAATGTATATGAACATATGGTAAAAACTGTCCTGATGGGGTAATAATGGCATGAATATAGGCTTCTTTTTGCAAAAATGAAATTTTTCATTTTTTTTTAATAGTTATTGTTTCCAATTCTATAGATAATAGAGAGCTTTTGAAAGCATTTCTAACTACAAATACACTATAACAAACTGTAAAATTAATTTCAGTTCTTAACTATAAATAGTTTTTTATCAGTACCAGTGAAAAGAAGGTAACCATTAGTGAATTTTTAAGCTTTCTTTGATTTTTGAAGCCTTGTATGTGGCAAACTATAAGAGATAGGTTTGATTTGACATCAAATATGGATTCCATGACTACTGTTTACCATATATACCACATATCAGCCTTGTGAGGGGATAAACAAAAAAGATATGGTTGCCTAAAATTGGACATTAATGTGATTTTGCCAATGATGCCAAAAAAATAAGGAAAAATAGCACAATTTCAAATTGTTGTATCTCAAAAACTATAAGTAATATTGACCTAAAATTTGGGATCTGTGCGTAAGTTGGATAGAATTACAAATGATAATTTTTTCAGAATTTTCCGAGAGGGTGACCTGGGGACCTCTAGGTGACTTCATATGGAATGACCAATCTTCTCTTTCTGTCATCACTTCCCTGTCGACTCTTTTTCACAGTCATACTCATCTGCCCTCTCATTTTCCTCACACTATTCACTTCTCTCCAAAACATCTTGTTCTTCCTGAAATTTTCTGACATTCTCATACTTCATCTCTCATTTGCTCTCTCTTTCAGTTCTTGCACTTTTCTCTACATCAAGATTGCCTCTTGCTCTTGTACTCTCCCCAGTCACCCACACTTCTGCTCTGCAAGTACCAAGCATATACTTAACTCTTTTGCTTCATCGACATTTCAGCCTCCACATTCCACCATTCACTACCCTGTCATTTATGTCCAATCCCAATCTTCCATACACCATACACTTCAGTTGCACACTTCAGCACTGCTTCACTAAATATCTGCCACTCCTCTTCCAAACCCCTTGTATCACTCTCTCCCACCCTGCACCATTCCTCATTTAGTCTCTCCTGATACATCCATTCACAATCCCTTTTCCTCAATTCACTCATTTTCACTATCTCTCTCACAAGCACCCTACCTCTCTCTTACTCTATGCCCACCACAAACCTTCACTTTCATCTCCACTAAGAAGTGGTCAGACATTTGACCTGCCACTCCTCTCAGCACATTCACGTCTAACAACCTCTCCCTAGCAGATCTCATCAGCACATAATCCATTAGTGGCCTATCACCTTGGACATCACTCACCCACGTGTACTTATGTACATATCTTTTACGAAACCATGTATTCCCAATCATCAATTCTCTTTCAGCACACAGCTCAACTAACCTTTCCCCACTTCCATTCACACCATGCTCCGCAACTATGCACTCAATTGGCACATCATCCACTCTCGCATCCAAGTCCCCTAGCATAACAACTTGGTCTTTCACATCAAAACTGTCCAAACACACACCCAGTTTGTCTCAGAATGCATTCCATATCTCTTCGCCCTTCTCACTCCCAGATCCATATGCACTAATAATCACCAGTCTATCTTGGCCCACATTCATTCTAACCCCACATCAGCCTTGGACACACTTCCTTACACTCTTTCACACATTCCCATAGCCTATCAAGTATCAGAAGCGCAACCCCTGCCCTCTCCCCAACCCTGGACTTTGCCCCCTGAACATTCCCAAACCACTCCATGCCCTTACCCTTTAGTTTTTTTCACTCAAGGCCAGAACCTCCAGGCCTCTCTCATGAAACAGAGCACCAATCTCTTCCTTATCATCCTGACCACATCCAGACATTCAGACACTCCAGTCTGAGCCATTGGGGGGAAAATGCCCACTATGCCCCTTCTCTGACTATTCCTGTTTGTGGAAAGTTACATACAAGTGGGAGGGGTTTCCAGCCCCCCGCACTGGTCCCTTTTTTTTAGTCACATTTCACACTACGCTGGGAACACATGGAAAGAATTCTTTAAATATCCTATCCCCAGGGATTATTATTATTATTATTATTATTATTATTATTATTATTATTATTATTATTTAATAATAATAGCATTTTTCCATTGTTAGAAATGTTCCATTGCTGCCATCGACTCCACCTTCTGTTCAACATGCTGCAGTTTATCCATCTCAGCCGCAGCAAAGTAATTATTAGATTTTTTAGTTATTTTCTATATGTATTTTTATATATTCTTTTTGTACTCTTCCAACATTGTAAATGTGAATCAGGAAAAAACTGACCATTTAAAATTATATCTTTTCAGTGCCACAGTTGGTGCCAAACCTTCCATTGGCAGTACCTTTGCCTCCGACCTCCTCCACTGCTCCAAATACCTTCTTGCTGTATCAGCCCATCACCACCAAAAGCCACACACTACCTCCTCACATGTATTTGCCATCTGTTGGTACTCATCCACCACAAATGATGTACAAAATGCCCCCTCAGACGACTGCTCCCACAGTTATCTCCCAACAGTTGGCCACGCCCATTGCGAAGAAAGCCGCACCCACAAAGAAAGAGGAGACATCTGCTCCTCCTGTTCCCCAGGTAACATTGGAATTAGACTCATTTTAAATTGTTTTTATGTCCTTGACATAATAAATTTGGAAAAGACAGAGTGAATTGCGCTTCTCCATCTGTCTGTTTATCACACTTCTATGTCCACACATTAACTTCTGAACTGTCAAACATAAATTGATAAAACTTCATACGTATATGGATCATCACAAGATGATGTGGCATGAGCGAGACTCGGGGTCCATGTGTCAAAGTTCAAGGTCACAAATAGAGGTCAACTGTAGATCCACGCCATAACTTTTGAACTGCTCTACATAAATTGATGAAACCACACATACATGGGTCATCACAAGTCTCTGTTTTTTGAAAAAGACCCAGTTCCTGGATCAAAGCTGAAGGTCATAAATAAAAGTAAAAGGTCAAATAGAGCATTTTTGTGTCCACACCATTACTTTTGAACCACTCAACATAAATTGATGAACCCTCATACACATATGTAACACGAGACAATGTGTCACGATCAAGAATCAAGTTCCACCATAGTTCTTGTTAATTCAGCGATGATATATATATATATATATGAAAATTATTTCACGAAAGTAACACGTGAAAAATATTTATGATGAATAAAACCACGAAGGGAAAAGAAACACAAAGTGGTGCTCAAGCGCTTTCGTCTAATGACATCCTCAGGAGTGTTCCTGAGGATGTCATTAGACAAAAGCGCTTGAGCACCACTTTGTGTTTCTTTTTCCTTCGTGGTTTTATTCATCATATATATATATATATATATATATATACACACACAGGGTGGGCCGTAAGTTTCCATACATAGGAAAATTTGGATCAGCAGTTTCCGGATGCTTGGATTGGTCGGCGTGGTCCTGTGGAGTGGCCTCCCAGATCCCCAGATCTCACCCCCCTTGATTTCTATCTTTGGGGGCACTTGAAGGCTATGGTGTATCAGGAAAAGATACGAGACATAAATCATCTAAAGGAACGTATCACCAATGCCATTACAAGCATAACGTCAACTGTGCTAATGCGTGTTCATCAACAGTGGGGAACACGTATTGAAATGTGTTTTCAAAACAATGGCAACCATGTAGAGCATATTATATAAATAAAAATGGTTGTCCATAAAAAAATGTTTATTTTTCCTATGTATGGAAACTTACGGCCCACCCTGTATATATATATATAAGTGGCATATGCAGGATTTTCCTAAGGGGGAGTCTAAATTTTCTTTTTATTTTAAAGAAATTACTTTTTGTCCTTAATAAACAGAAATTAAAATAAATGTTAAAAAAGCTGAAATAATATTTACTTGATTAATTATTAATAATTAGTAGTACTCAAAAATTGACTCATTTCTATTTAGAATATAAAATAAATTATTCTAGGCTTTGTGCCTAGGCTCGCAAGCACTATTTTCTTACTGTTACTTTTAATAATAATAATGAATGAATACTTTGTATGTGGCAAAAATAATTTGCCAGTTGCCATATGGTTAAACTGCTTTACTGAGAAAATGTTCTATTTGTTTCTCTTGAAATGAAACTTTGTCTTACTTCTTAACCCTACAGTAGTACTGTGGGGTGGTTAAACACCATTAGTACCATGGGGTGTTTGAACACTCCAAATTAAAAAAAATTACTAACGTTTCTAATATATTCATATAGCTGCTTCAACATATTCCTCCACTCACTAATGAACAGATTAATTTCAATGTAGCTGAAATTTTTCATTTTTGTGTAAAAAAACCTGGTCGAACAAAAATAAAATAAAGTTTTGATTCTAAATACTCATTTATTAGGTAAAGGCGTGCAGGATTATACATATGATTTTTTTCTCAGTATCATTATAAATTGTAATTATAAAATTATAAACATAAGTATATAAAAGCATAATTGAGTTTAATTTTCTCATTCTTTACTACAATCCTAACTAAAGAGATCTGTCAATGTTGTGACATAAAAATAGCAAAAGTTCTGTTACCGATTCCCTATAAAAAATATGTTGTTTATTCCTACCAAAGTACACCAAGACAATAATAGAAAACATAAAAAATAATAGAAAACTCATCAAAATAACCGCAAACTGTTCCAATAAAATGAAATGGCAAGAAAAATATAAGTGAGGTCATTACAAAACCATGGAGGAGAAGCTTGTTTCTGCCAAACATCCTCACCATTACCTATCACTCTGATTCATCACCTGATATTGTACCTTTGCACTCAGTGCAACTGACAAGCAACTTGCTGTGTTCTCTACACACATGTTTACCACAATTGTTACACACTGTTTTCACCTTACGATCACGTAACCTGGCACAGAATGTACATCTCTTTGCCCTCCGTGATGTCTGTGGCTGGGAGGGTGTTGAGGACTCTGCAGCTCTTGGCAACATTCTTCTAATTCCTTCTCTGAGATCCTTAAATAGCTACATTCTTGATGAATAAGTGGCATTTTAGCTTGTTCTGAGGGTTGTGACAGTATAGGATGTAGGAATTTATGTTTGAGATGTTCAGGAGAGTGTAGAAAACAGTCATGGGCCAGTGACGGCTATTTCTTGAAGTGTCATACTCCCCTGCCATCTGGTCGACCATATCAATGCCTCTTTTAGTTGAATTGTAGAAGGTGATAATTTCAGGTATCATCTTATCACCAGAATTTGGGTCAATTCTGTCATCATAGTGCATGCTGCTGACGAGAACAACATTTTTCTTCTTCTTACTGTCTGGCATGTATGAGACTAGTGTCACTTTATCTGTAAAGCCGAACATACTGTCATACCTAGCTCTCTTCTTTACCTCTAAGAATTCCTTAGGAATCTCAGGTTTGTTTTTTTGGAGTGTGCCCACCACACTCAAATGATGGTCATCAAGCAGCTTTTGGAGTAGTGGGTAAGTGGTATACCAGTTGTCAAACGTGACATTTCTGCCTGATCCTGAGATCTGTAAGGTAAGCCTTGTGACCACAGCAATGGATGAATTGTCTACCTTGAATGGGCCATCAGGCTATTTTCCTGCATATATTTCCATTTTACATACATAGTAAGTTTTTGCATCAGTCATTGCCTGTATCTTTATTCCATACTTGGCTGGTTTGTTGGGTATATATTGTCTGAAGGGACATTTTCCCCTGAAGGCTGCAAGCATCTCATCAATTGTCACAGGCTCTGATGGGGAATAGTTCCTCAGACAGTTTTCAATAAACATCTCAAAGAGGTCTCTGATTGGGGCAAGCTTATCCACTTGCCTTCTTGCAGGGCGTGTTGCTTTGTCATCGAATCATATGCAACATAGGAGAAAACGAAAGCGATGCAATGACATTGTCATTCTGAATACCTCTACACCAGTGCCATCAGAATTCCACAGATCATCAAGGTTCATTCTGTTGCTGTGATAAAGACCAGCTAAAAGTAGTAGGCCAAGAAAGGCTTTCATTTCTACAATGTCAGTGTCACTTGCCTTGCTAGTCTGAGCATAATTCTCTCTCTTGTCACTGATGAACTGGTTAGTCTTGTCAACCAATAAATCCACTATTTCAGGAGTGATGAAGAGTCCCCAGAAGTCAGTAGGTGACTGTGCATTTATGAGAATGGGTATGAACTGTTACACTACATACTTTCTTCTCCCACCATGTTTTCTTGTCTTTTCCCAGCCACCCATCACATCTGGGCTGTTTCCATTGGGGCTCTTGTGGTGGATCATCAGGCCCCGATTCATAGCAATCAGAGTCAGGAATATGCTCATCCTCCTCCATGAAATCTGATTCACCTTCACTGTCACTTTCTGGATCACTTGCAATGTCACATTCATCCAACAACTTCCGAATCCTCTCCATCTCTTTTTTGTCATCAGCCATCGTGTATCTGAAAAGTTAACATGAATTTTATAGCTCCAATCCATTAGAAATCTTCCATAAAGAAAATATTATTTGATAATCTGCATTATTATCTTAGATAAACTTATATTATTTTACTTATATTATTTTATATTATATTATTTTCCATTGAAAAGAAAATTAAAAAAAAAAATTATAAATCATGAAAACTTACTTGGTTAGTACTGAGGGGTGACTGCACACCCCATGAAGACAAAATCTCGTCTACTTCTCACACAAGCAGGGGCAGGACTGCAGGACTCTTGGTGCTCCCTCCACTCACAGATTCAGGAAGGTACTGGGAAGAACAGGAATATTAGTGTTGCCAATTGAGAAATATGAGCAAAAAAAATTTTTTTGGGTGTTCAAACACCCCATGGTACTAACGAAGGGTTAAGGAGGAGGGGGTGTCTAGTCCCCATGGACCCACCCTTGCATATGCCACTGATATACTGTGTATATATGTATATATATATATATATATAATTTTTTTTTAACTGCAAATGATACGCAGTGTATATATAATGTAAAGAATGACACTTTTTAGGAGAGTGTTCACACAAGAGGAGAGGAGAAAATGAGCAATGAAAAATGAAGCACCTCCCAGGACACCCTTCTAAAAAGTGTCATTCTTTACATTATATATACACACACTCTTAAATCACAGTTAAAAAAAAAAAAAAAAAATATATATATATATATATATATATATATATATATATATATATATATATATATATATATATATATATATATAGAGAAGGTGCCCCACCCCTCAAAGGCATTTGATTCCACTCACAGGTATGTGGAGAATTACGAGCTTTGAGGGCGTGGAGGCTCTTGGTGTAATGGATAGCATATCTGACTGGCAATCAGTTGATTCCTGGGAGGTCCCTCATTTTTCATTGCTCATTTTCTCCTCTCTTGTGTGGACACTCATAAAAAGTGTCGTTCTTTACATTATATACAGGTAAACCTCGATTTATGATGGGGTTGCATTCCTGAAAACCCCATCGCAAATCAAAATATCATAAATAGAGTTCATTATAACATGGGGTTCAATGGGATACATTTCCAGCCAGTCCCAAACACACGTGTGTCACCGAAAAAAAAATTCCTATACTCATAAAATCAATAGAAAACAATTAAACAACACTCACCACATCATTAAGAACAAGCCTGGTCATCATCACATGTCCCCTTCAAGGCTAAGGGGACTCTTGTAGGTGGAGTGGAGATGTCACTCTGACTCCCACACAGCCTCTGGGGAGTCCGGAGAGGCTGAAGTTGAGGGTTGTGTGAGAGATGCATTCCCTCTTCTGAGCATCAGAGAGTTTGGCTGACTAATGGCCATCATTAATGCGAATTTTTTTGATTGCAAATAGGGAGATGGTCTTAATTCATCACCATTGTTAACACGAAATATTGTAAATTGGGACATCGTAAATCGAGGTTTACCTGTATATATAGATCATGGTATAATAGCACATAAAATGAAATATATGGGAATAACAGGCAAAATGGGAAAATGGATTGACAACTTCCTCAGAGAATGTCTACAGGTGGTCAAAATTCAAGGTGTATCATCATCAGAATCAGAAGTATGCAGCTCAGTGCCACAAGGTACAGTACTGGCCCCACTCCTGTTCATTATCATGCTAACAGACATAGACAGCAGAGTAAACAGCAACAGTATAGTAACATCCTTTGCAGACAATACAAAGATCAGCAGAAAAATCAGTGATGTAAATGAAGTGGAGGCCTTGCAGAGGAGAACAAACAAAATATACAAATGGTCAGAAGACAACAACATGACATTTAACACCAAGAAATTTCAGCTCTTGAGATATGGTAGAAAAGAGGAACTTAAACAGATTGCATATTATGCTTCAAATAGACAGGAAATTCAGAGAAGCACGAAAGCGATCGATCTGGGGTTAATAATAACCAATGATGCAAAATTCAAGACGCAAAATCTGATAGCGATAAATAAGGCAAAAAGAGTCGTGGGACAGGTGCTAAGAACGTTCAAAAGAAGGGACAAGACAGTAATGAGTCCCCTGCTAAAAACACTGATTATACCAAAACATGAATACTGCTCAGTTTTGACATCCCTATATAAAAAAAGAAACTAATAAACTTGAAGAAACTCAGACACATTTCACAGCAAGGATTGATGGCTGTAAAGAGCTCAACTACTGGGAAAGACTGCATAAACTAAATCAGTACTCCCTGGAAAGAAGAAGAGAGAGGTACACCATAATCTACATATGGAAAATGATCGAAAAACTGGTACCAAACCTCAAACTAAACCCAATTACCATTCAAACAACCCTGGAAAATAGGAAAGGCAGGATGTGTAGTGTTCCCAAATTAAAAGCCTGACAAGGGACCTCCTCAACACTGAAGGAAAATAGCTTGGTTGTCAGGGGGCTAAGACTTTTCAACCAGTTTCCAAAGGACTTCAGAAATGTTACAGGGGTCAAAGTTAAAGTCTTCAAGAGAAGACTAGATGCCTGGCTCAGGATGGTACCAGATGAGCTGGGTGTACTTGGCTATGTATGGTGGAGAGTGCAAGAAAGCAACTCGCTCTTCCACCAAGCTAGACCTAGAGGCAGGGCCACCAGCTTGACCTTCATGTGAAGAGAGACCAACACACAGAACAGCAACAAGGTTAATGAGGAGGTGTATATATATATATATATATATATACACATACACATACACATACACATACACACACACACACACACACATTTTAACTGCAAACAACGCACAGTATAATTAATGTAAAGAACGATGCTTGTATAGAAGAACGTTCCGCACAAGATGAGGAGGGAGAATGAACAAATGAAAAATGAGGTAACCACCCCGGATCTTCCGATTGCCGGTCAGATATGCTAACCACTACACCATGGGCCTCAATTAATCAGAAGTCGTAATTCTCCTACATACGAGCAGAAACCAATGCCCTGAGGGGGCACCTCCTGCATGCTGCACATATATACATTTTAACTGCAAACAACACATAGTATAATTAATGTAAAGAACGACATTAATTATACTGTGTTGTTTGCAGTTAAAATGTATATATGTGCGGCATGCGGGAGATGCCCCCTCAGGGCAGTGGTTTCTGCTCATATGTAGGAGAATTACGACTTCTGATTAATCGAGGCCCATGGTGTAGTGGTTAGCATATCTGACCGGCAATTGGAAGATCCTGGATT
Organism: Bathynomus jamesi; assembly: GCA_023014485.1. Taxonomy (NCBI): domain Eukaryota; kingdom Metazoa; phylum Arthropoda; class Malacostraca; order Isopoda; family Cirolanidae; genus Bathynomus; species Bathynomus jamesi. The sequence continues at coordinate 403,097 of JAJOZX010002175.1, forward strand.
TGATTCCCGGGTGGTTACCTCATTTTTCATTTGTTTGTTCTCCCTCCTCATCTTGTGCGGAACGTTCTTCTATACAAGTGTCATTCTTTACATACATACATACCTACATACACACACACACACACACACACACAGGGTGTCCCATAAGTCCGTCATCATACGAGAAATTCATATTTTTCTATTTCTACAAACCATAATTCATATTTTTCTCTTTCTACAGGCCATAATGTCTGTGAGCAAGGAAGAACGAATCCAGATAATTCTACTCATAGCAAATTGGAGTCAAAGAGAGGCCGCTGTTGAATTTAACAGACTGCATCCAGACTGCGAGCCAATAACACAGAGTTGTGTTAGCAGACTTGTTGCAAAGTATAAGGAAACAGGATCCATAGAAGATAAACCATGCAGTGGACCTTCAAGGAGGTCCACTGATGATGATACAGCGACTGCTATCCTGGCTCATTTTTACAGAAGTCGCAATAAGTCTCTGGCAATTGTTCGCTGAGACAGGAGTGTTGAAAAGTAGCATCCATCGCATTCTTCAGGCTCACAAATGCCATCCATATAAACTTCAGATCCTACAGAAATTAAGCGATGATGATCCTGACTGGTGGATGGAATTTTGTGAATGGGCTATGGAACAATATGCTCGGGATGCCAATTTCCTGTCCACCATTCTGTTCAGTGATGAGGCTGTTTTTTATGGAAATGGTGAGGTAAATCGACAGAACATCCACTACTGGTCTCAAAACAATCCTCACTGGTATACCCCTTCAAAGGAACAAGGTGCATCTCGGGTGATGGTATGGTGTGGCATTTGAAAGGATTGCATCATAGGACCCCTCTTTTTTGATGAACATGTCACTGGAGGCACCTACCTACATATGCTCAAGGAAGAAGCATTTCCCAGTGTCTTGAACAAAAAAGGAAATTTCCCAACATGGTTCCAGCAAGACGGCGCTCTGCACATTACAGCACCCAAGTAAGGGAATACCTGTACCAACAATTCCCTGGTCATTGGATAGGACGTCGAGGGCCTGTGGAATGGCCAGCTAGAGGCCCAGATCTCAGGCCACTAGATTTTTATCTCTGGGGCCACTTGAAAGTGCTGGTATACGCAGAGAAAATTAGGAGTGTTGAACATTTGCAGCAGCGCATTATTGGGGCATGTAATACTAGGGTGTGTCAATTTTGTCAACTTTTTTCAAATCAATTTTGGTAGTGAAAATATAGTCTTTTCATGTCAAAATTTGAAATTGGCCAACCAAAATGAAATAAAATAACTTACCTACATCAATTTTACCTTAAAGTTTCAGAAATTGACTCTTTTCCTAAATAATAGGACATAAATTGATTAACTATTCATCTGTCACAGAATTATCCCACTGATCGCATATGGAGTGTTTTCAAGGTCATGTAGTTGTTGTACAATGTACAAGTTACAACATGAATAGAACTGTCCCTCACTCTCAGTCCTCAGTTCAGGGTTGGCAGAAAACCCACTTTTTTTTTAAAAAGCCCATCCCATGTGGGTTTTTTCGGTTTTTTCACCTAAAACCCGAAAACCCCCAGGTAAAATTGGGTTTTTTCATATGTCCATATGGTAGTTCATATTAGACCAACCTATTCTTATTTTTATAATAATACTGTACTGTACCATACACTATTAATATAACATTTGTTTTTAGCAAAAAGGTTGCCTTCCAGGCAATTAAGCATAAAAAGTTATTATTTTCTCAGATTGAGCTTCACAACAAAATTTGGAAAACATGGACCAATTTGAACTAAATTTGGTGTGGTAAATTATCCTATTTGTTAGGCTATACTTCCTATGGAAGACAGGCCCCTGTGTCTTCTGCTGGAAGTAGATGAATTACAGCTCCCAAAGGGAACTTAATTCAGCTAGTTATATCTATTTAATTCATATTACTGAATATTTTTTCTTTTATTTCACAGTTAAATAAAACAAACTGGCAACAGCATATTTATCTTTACTGCTAGCCTATAGAATTAGTCTGTTTGAAGTTATAACTGCATTAAATAATGCCAAAGACCTTTGGATCAGGAAGAAAATCAGGGCATGAATGGAGTGAAGTCAATATTATTGATGGGACTAGTAAAGTTAGATGCAAACATTGCAATAATGAAATAAGTAATAAAATAGAGCGAATAAAAATGCATTTAATGAAATGTTTGAAACACATGGAATCAAGAAACAAGACTGACAATACTGCCAGTACATCATCTTCATACTGCCATGACATAGACCTCTCAGATGATCCAGACTCATCCTCACCACCACTGACACAATTACAGATGAAAAAAAAGAAAAATTCAAAAGAAAGTAAGCGATTTTGGCATGACAACAACAACTTTGCAGAAAAATGTCATTGATAACAAAATAGCCAAATTCTTTTATGCAAATAATATTCCATTTCTATGTGCAGAGTAAGTATTTTATTGAAATGATAGAGACTCTAAGACCAGGCTACACTCCACTTTCCCGTCGAAATTTGTCTGGTCCACTTTTAAATACAATCCATGAAGAAGTAGAAAATTCCTTGAAGATGCAGTTGACTGAAGAATCAGGATGTATAACACCCTGATTGGCTGATGTCTACACTCTATAACCTGCTACCTCACCCAAAGAGTTATACCTGTAGGTCTATTTGTTGACTCATGTTTGCTTGCTTTGCATGTAAAATCATTATAGGCGCCTATATGACAATTTTTAAAATAATTGCATATGCACTTCTTAAGTTTCATGAAAAAACCCACAAGTGGGTAAAATAATGGGTTTTTTCAAGTGGTTTTTTTTTTAAAAACCCAGGTGGGTTTTTTCGGGCTGGGCCCACTAGTGCCAACCCTGCCTCAGTTGCCTCTTAGATGTCATAGATGGTGGTTTGCTGTTATTGCTCTTGTACCTACTTCATAGTTATTCTACTAGACGAATACTACAGTTTAACTGTAAGTATGGATTATTGATTATTACAATTATTTATCATCATCATATTCTTCTGTTATTTATGTTGTAATCCCATGAAATATTTTTTATTGAATTTTAGAACATCGAATGACTAAACTTTGAAACATCGTAATTGATATAAAATACTTAAATGTTTTTCTTTCTTTTCAGATATTCCTAAGATGCCAAAATTGAAGACAAGAGGTCAGTCGTCATGCCACTTGAGCCTGTTAGTCGGTACAGGCAAGGAGCTTCCCGTATCAGAACTACCAACAGTGCGAGACATGCTGAGACTAGGGTTACTCCTTCATGAACAAAATACAAAGGATAGAAGGAACTACACAGAGAAAGAGCTCATAAGGGACATGATTCCCCCTCTTCTGCATCAGTGGAAAAAAGCTAATGTGTTATTCAAACCACCTGTACTCAATCAGTATAGAACTATTGAGCTAAAATTAACAAAGCTGTGGCACAAAGCAGTTGAGACATCACTTGGTAAAGGAAAACTAGCAAAGAAAAATAAATTTCTGCACACACTTGATACTCTTCTTGACATTTTTAACTGCCAGTGTCCCATAGAGTTGTGTTCTGAAGCCAATTGTTCTCCCTCATGCAGAAGAGAACCTCACCCTCACATTGATTGTCGCTGTCCTTGTGAGAAGAAGATCCCTGTTTTGGAGCTGGCTTTCATAAAGGCGCAGAGAACAAAGGCAGGAGGTTGAAGTATGCAGATTGGTTCGACAGATTATTCAGAAACCAAAAAACAGATTGTTATTGCTAAGAAAAAAGAGAAAATCTGAGAGAGGGAAGAAAGGAAGAAAAAGAAGAGTGAAGAAGCCACCCAAAGAGATGAAGAGCTTTATCAAGAGGTTTCTCACTTCTTTGAAAGCTCTTCAGATGAACAGAAAGAAGCAACATCAGATGATAGCTCCAAAATGCCATCTGAACCTTTGCCGAAGAGAATGAAATACAACACTAAAGACATCTCAAACATTGCCCTTGCCAGTGTTTGCCACCATACAGGGCTATGAGAGACTGCAGAGATTGCCACTGCCGCTTAGATAGATGCAGGCCTCATCAGCCGAGAGGATACATCCTTAGTGATAGATCATAATAAGATAAGAAGAGCACAAGAAAAAATAATGAAGGAAATATCTGATCAGCATGAAAAAGGTTTGAAGGAGGAAGGTCTCTCTTGCCTTTTGTTTGAAGGAAGAAGAGATGACACAAAAGTTCTCCTAGAGGTAGAGGGAATGGACAGAAAGTTTCCCGGTCTCATCAAAGAAGAACACTACTCTGTGTGTTCCGAACCTGGTGGCCGCTATTTGTTTCACTTTGTTCTTGAAGCAGAAATAGAAGGCAAGAAACATGCAGAGGCAATTGCTGATCAAATAATATGTTGGCTTCAAGAAAGAAGACGACAGTTCACTGCAGGCCGTTGGTGGAGACTCAACTGAGGTGAACACTGGATGGCAGGGCGGTGTTATGACGCATTTAGAGAAAAAACTTGGAAGAAGGCTTGTTTGGATTGTATGTGATTTGCACACAGGGGAACTACCTCTTTGTCATCTCATCCAGGAACTTGATGGTCCTACAAAGAGCAACAACAAGTGGTCAGGCCCCCTTGGCAACATGCTAGATGAAGCAACGGAATTAGAAATAAATACAAAATTTCCAAAGGTCGAAGTAGGTCCTCCCCTTCCAGTGTTGTCTGAAGAAGTTATCAAAGACCTCAGCATGGATCAATGTTATGTTTATTGTGTTGTTCAAGCAATCAGATCAGGAGAGTTGCCTCCAAATGGCTCTCTTGAAGATTGGACCCGTAAGTCACAGTTGTTGGTTAACTACAGCAATTCGTTTCTGCAGGATTTGGGTTTCCAAACGTGCACTGAAGGGCAAAATGCTACAGAATTTGATGTTGATTGTTGAATTTATTATTGGGTTTTATCTTCCTCACTGGTTCAATGTAAAACTTAATCCAATGTGGATGGAGGAGCCCAACCACATCTTGTTTCAATTACAGCTACTGAGAACCCAAAGGAAAGTAGTGGTGGACATCGTGTTACATGTGGTGAGAAGGTCTGCTTGGTATGCTAGGCCAGAGGCAGGTTTGCAAGCAATACTCTTGTTCAGACAAGGAAGGTACCTCCGATAAACGTCAATGCCACGAAATAGAATTAGTTAACTTGAGTTCGGAAGTTTTGGAGCCACCACTGACAACATGTATAACAAACAAAGATTTAACACAACTTAAAGAGGCCCCAATGCAAATGCCAAAGTGGCCTTCTCACACTCAGAGTGTGGAGAGATGTGTGAAAATGGTCACAGCAGCAGCTAGTCAAGTTTCCAGTCACGAGAGGTGAGAAGGCTACATCAAAGTGCAAGTAGCAAGCCGAATGCTGATGTCAAGGAACCGCAGCAAAAAGGACATGACTGCATTGGTTACTTTCAAATAAAGACTCTGAATGATATCTTATTGCCACTTTAAATGTTGATAGGATGATTGCGCACATTTATTTTGTTACGAATTTACGGAAAAATTGAATTTTTTAATTAAAATTGATATAGGTAGGAGTTATTTTTTATTGTTTTTGAAGCAAGGATATTATTTTGTATGCCAAATGATTACATTAAATTGCTACCAAATCACATGATTTTCAATTTAGTCATTTCACCCCCAAAATTGACACACCCTAATGTGTAGTCTTTCTGGTGATACCTTATTTATGTTAGTGATAGTTGGCACACCACCTCATGGTTGGATCATTGTATTTATATGTTCATTATACACAGTGATTCACTGGCCTACTTAGTCAGTGCTCCAGACAACTATCTCTTAATCTTCTATGGACTTCTTGTATAATGTTTGTACCTGTTGAGTCTGAAATAAAGTGTTTGTTTGTTAACACTGCTTCTAATTGCATTTAAATAGACATAAAAATCCTTTTCAAATGAGTGAAGTACCCCACATACAAAAGTAATAGTAGTAATAATAGAAATGCAGTAATTGACCCCATGTCTGATATTAGGGTGTACCATTTTTGGGTCATTTTCAAAAAGTCAAGGTCCAGGAGTCTAATGTTGTGCCAAATGATGTCCTAAACACAAATTTTACAGGCATTTTGTAATCCAACAAATTTTGAGTCCCCCCACCCCCCCTTGAAATTTTGCGCATCCCCTTTTCCTAAAAACCCCATATATCTCAAACACTATCAACTTTATCGAAAAATGTTATAGAATAAAAATGATTTAGAATCAAAAGTTCTATTAGAAAAGTTCATCAAAATAGAAATTCACTTAATTTTGAAAATTTTCATTTATTTTTTAAAAATTTAAATTAAAAATTTTTTTGCTTGCAGTGCCTTCTTCTTAAATAAGGTGTTACCGCCACCTTTGAAGCATCACCCCAATGCAGCTTCGCGGCGATGGGCTTTGTATTTGCTAGTTATAATGCAAATCATAATTAGTTTTTATTATAACTAGCCTATACAAAGTGAGGACAACCTCAAAACTATATATATATAAAATAAAGCTAAAAATTAACACTTTATCTATAGTTGTGAGGTCCCATCATTTTTTTTTCCCTTTATTCAACACTTTCCTCAAAAAAATAAAAAGAAACAAGTTTCCTAATTAGAAATCATTGATATAAGAGCTTTTTAAACATAAAAATAAGAAAAGACAATTTATGGTATATTTAATAACAAAAAAAATCAGCCTCTTCTAAATTAAAACAATCTCTGCAAATAAAAATACCTAATCTATCTGTTAATGAACTATTCTTTACTGAGTTTCATTCTTTTAAGAGTCTCTTTACTAGGATCAGGAATTAGTCTTCTATTCTCTTCCACAATTTGCAAAAGACCTTGAAATTCTTCTTCATTTTGACATTTGTCATGAAAGTCTTGAACCAGCTTGATTCCTCTTTCAGCGGTATCATTGACTACTCTAATAGATGAAAGAATGTTTTTAGTTTGTTGTAGTCATTGACCTCTTCCCATGTTGATGCTGGTTTCTTTATCCATGAGTCTGGTTTTGACCCACAGCATTGAAATAAATGCCATGAAACTGGACCTACTAGCTGATGAAGCTTTGTGTCTTCCTTTAAAATGGGGAAAACAGGTTGCCCACATACATAATTTTCTGGAACTGGATATTTGTTTAAGGATTTTGCGATCTTATCTTTTTCATCATTACTTAGCGATCCAAAGAAACTCAAAGGGACCACTTCCTCCGTCAAATACCAGTAATGATTGGCAAAAGATTTCAAAGCAGCATTTGCAACTTCCCTATCTTCCTTCTTGTAATTCACCAAATCATGATAAAACTTCATATCATTAGCTGGACTATCTAGTGAATTAGAACATAAAAGCCAGTATTTTCCATAAATTAATGCATTAAATAGACACATTCTCTTTAATTTCTTAATCAATTGATTCATCATATGATGCTTGGTGGGCAAAAGCATACATTTTATTTGTATACAAAATCATTGCCATCCACCTGGCACGGTGCATTGCACCAGGTTTCCACCAATGACTGTTTTCTCTGGAAACCTCTCCTAAAAGCATTAAAGTTGTTTCTGCAACTTCCTTATAGTCATCACGTGGAAAGCAGTCAGATTTTCTTAAACATTGGGTCATAAATTCTACACATTCTTCCGTTAGGCCTCTTTGATACCTTGATTTAACATCAAGAACATTGTATGTAGATTTCGTATTAATTTTCTTCCATTTAGACTCGCGAAATTCTTTGAATAACTCAAACTCAGGAGATTTACTTGGGCCAAAAATGGTTTCATACACAGCACACAAAACTCTTTCAGCCACATGATGGTGGCATGCTAACCAAATCAATTTCTTTTGCAAAAGTTCTTCAAGTAACTTACAGGAACCTTTCATCCATCCTGAATTGGATGCAGTGGTATCAAATGATACTCCAAAGACATTTTGCTTCAAGTTCCATTTTTCAATACTTTGAAATACAGAAGTGGCTTGAGACAATCCAGTGGAATCATCTATTATAGAAACTGATAAAAGTTTTTCTACATTTGGGTATCCAGTAACAAGTATTGCAAGGTGGTCTTCTTGTTCTGAACATGATTTAGTAAGCAGCTTGCTATCCCAATGTACTAGGCAGTGATCAGGAGGAGTAAAATCCTTGATGCAAGTTTCATATTTTCGTTTTCTTGTCTTTCGAGCGGCTCTTGCAGATGTGGTCCTGGAGAGAGACTTTTTCAATATCCTTGCCACACCTAATGGCTACTGCAGCAGCAAAAACAGTCCGTTGTCCAATAGAGAGATTAAGTCTGTCTGCAGTGGAGGAAGCCAATGGCGAGGCAAGAATATTTTTGGGGCTGGAAGCATTTGAAGGTCCTGCTGTAGGTTCTGTCAGAAACTCTTCATAGCTGTCTGTCTCAGAACTGGTCGTGCTAGAAAGAAGGGTCTCTGATGTTCTGGCTGTAGCACTCACTTGCTTCACTGATTTATGTTTCTCTTTGCGTTTCTTCTCTTTCTCTAATCTAATGTACTTGCGCTGTACTTTTGATGCATAATCTGCATCTAGCAAACCTAAACATGTTTCTCGTTTTGTTCTTTGATCTTCTAAGAATGAAATATCATATGCTTTCTGAGGCTCAGTTCTCATGTGGTCTTTTTGGATTAATTCAACGGCATTTTGAGAAGAGATGTCAAAAAGGGAATCCATAATTTTCATGAAATTAGAGAGTTCATTTTCAAAGCTTGCTCTTTTTTTGTGCTTGATTAAATTATTATGCATTTCTTCTAGATTTAACAGCATCTTCCTGCCTTTAGGGTTTTTACTAATATCTATAGTAGGAATGCATGCTTTTTGCCATATTATTAGTAGCTTCTGTAGAACTTCATTAACAGTAGAATCTTTTGTAACTTTTGGACCCTTATACTGCATTCTCCGTAAATAAATAAAATGGCTTAGAACATCTTTATTGGATGGTAAAACAATTTTAGATGAACTCATAATATCAGCCTGCAAGCGACCAAGAATAAAGTCATGCTGTTTTGTAGCTGTTTGACTCATTTTTTATTTATTTTTCAAATAAAGCAGTCTGAAAAGAAACAATAAGAGTAAAAACAATGCTTGTTTATTAAAATTCAATGTAAAAAAGGATTTTTAAATTTGGATTATACTCACAATATACTCATAAATAATGTAACTTAAGCACCTTATTTTATATTAATACAATAAGGTGCTCTTGGACAAAAGAAAATGAAAATTTTCAAAATTACGTAACTTTCTATCTTAATGAACTTTTCTAATAGAACGTTTGATTCTAAATCATTTTTATTCTATAACATTTTTCGATAAAGTTGATAGTTTTTTAGATATATGGGGTTTTTAGGAAAAGGGGATGGGCGAAATTTCAAGGGGGGTGGAGGGGATTCAAAATTTGTTGGATTAGAAAATGCTTGTTAAATTCGTGTTTAGGACATCATTTGGCACAACATTAGACTCCTGGACCTTGACTTTTTGAAAATGACCCAAAAATGGTACACCCTAATGTATATACCGGTATATATATATAATATATAAATAAATCAAATGTTTCAAAAAAGAAAAAGGCATTGAAAATACTGAATCTGAAACTAGATTCGGTTGTACAGTCACAATCAAAATAATGTGCCTTATTTTTGCATGTATTAGCCTATCTAGTATGGAATTTTGTTATTGACTCTACATATTATAATATTAATGATTTGGATTCATTGAAATTTACGTTAGCCTAATTAGATTTTAATTAGCCATTCATTTTCTGTTGGAAATCCACATTACATTGAGTTTGTTGGAAAATATTAGATGATGAAATTTTTGTGCTCAAAACAATTTTGTAGGTAATTGCTGGTGTAAGAGGAGGAGAACACTTCTTTGGAGACATGAATTCCGCCTACCAAGTGATGCGTCGAATCTTCACCTACCTTTCTGTCTCAGACCTTCTGCTCGTCTCCAGAGTTTGCATCTTATGGAGAGACTTGGCGCTTAACCCATATTATGTAGGTGGTTTTGTTTTTATGTTAAAAGCAGTTTTTAACATGTTATGGGAGGGTGCCTTGTCAGTATATCCTGAGCCCTTAATGTTGCTGCGTAGCAAATCCAGGCACTCCTTCAATACACAGTTAATTGTGGTGACTTGGCCTAAGTGTTGGAAGCAGCAAGATTTGTAGGTATGGCAACCAAGGCCCAACTGGTTGGTAGCCTAGTCATGCAGCTTCAACTCATTGAATTCAATAACTTTTACGTTAATGTTATATTACATAAAACATTTTGCATACAGTATTTGTGAAGCAAAAATGCTTTAATTGAATACCAGGCCTAACTTTGTGAGAAAATAACTTCAGAGGGTGCCTAACTTAACACTTAACATAGGTTCAGGTTTGACAAACTCTTTAACTGGAAGGAATTGACACAAATACATAATGGGTGTCAATTGACAGGAAATTTAATGCAGAAAAACATCTTCTGGGGGGCATAGGCTAAGAAATGGGTAGATTAGCCAGGAAATGACAAAAACTATGAATATTTTAAATGCTAAAATCACCCAAGAGTTTGATCCCTGTTGGTACACTTAAACTTAAGTAATTATTAAAATGATATATTCAGAATAATAATTAATAATAATAATAATAATAATAATTAATAATTTTATTCTTTGCTACATTTATCAGGCATACAAAAGGTATACATAGTGTGACATAATAACATAATAATATATATATATATATATATATAATAGTGTGATAGTTAATGCATTCTTAAGCATATGTAGAGACAATATAAAACAATATTAACAGCAACATAACAATAATAATATCATAAGAAAAGGCCTTTAACTAATATGCAGGGTGGGAGAAAAGTTTTCAAGGATTTTATACATACAAATAATTTAATAATAATAAATAAATTCCAGTGATATCACTGTGGTGTATGCAATACTTTTCAAAGGAACTATACAAGGCCAAGAATGACCCTAGGGTAGAACAAGAAGGCTCTAGGCCAGGGCTGTAACTAGGGTTTAGAAATTAGTGAGGTCCAGATTTTTTTTGAGCGCGGCGGGATGAGCAAAATTCAGACCAAAATGACATCTACAAACACAACCCAAGCTATACACTAAACACAAAACACAAAACGCTCGACGCTCCCTCTTTTCAAAAGAAAAGCGGTAATATGCGTTTCATACACGGAGAACGGTTCAGTCTCTTTTTTTTTTTTTAGGAAATAATTACTGAGGTCCGGACCTCGGTGACCTCATAGGTAGTTACGGCCATGCTCTAGGCCATAGTCCCAGTCAGTGCCATGTCAGTAAGAATGGAATACAGCAATGAAGAAAAAGTGTATCTTGTATTGTGAAGAAAGTTTGCATTTATTTCAAGAAAAATATAATAAACTACCACCAAATGCAGGAGAAGATTGTAGATACCAATCCACAAGGGAAGTACTCCGGGTGAATGTTAGGCAGGAGACGGAGTGCTGGAACTCGCGTTCCTCCTGTCACTGTCCTCTTTAGCTGATCTTTTTCAATGTCTCATCTACCCTGTGAGCAGTCCAGTATATTCTCAAACACACACTTCTCCCTCTATTCCTCATTACACATACATACATCTTACACACTACACAACCTTTGCAAAATTTATATTAAAAAAAAGAAAAATGGCATAACTGAGCTTTGGAGACCTTGTTTTTGGCTGTCTTCTGTGCAGGGATCACTTTTGCAGGTGCTCACCCTTAGGCCCCTCCTTCCTGTATACAAAAAAAAAAATAATATATATATATATATATATATGATGAATAAAACCACGAAGGAAAGGAAACACAAAAAGGTGCTCAAGCGCTTTCGTCTAATGACATCCTCAGGAACACTGAAGTACATAAAAGGTTACGGCCTATATATAGGTTACAGAAAAAATAAATAAATAAATACACACAAACATATATATACATATATACATACAAATTAGCAATGCCTAAAAAGCCCGGGAAAAATGGAAGTACTAAAATATTTTTTGACAAAGTACGAGTGTTATTATTGACACGATAGAAAGTTCGTTTTGCCTTGTTGAGACAAGATTCCATAAACACAGATGGGTAACACAGATCACTTCCAATACCGTTGATTTTTTCCAATTCGGCATCGATGGATTCCGGACTGGCGATCCGAAGGCCTCTTTGTTAATCCTCTAATTTTTAATTTTTAATTTGTATTTTTACTTCTCCGTTTATTGCATATATATATATATATATATATATATGTATGTGTGTAGATATGTATGTATATATGTATATATATGTTTGTGTGTATGTTATTTATTTTTTTATTTTTTTTATTTTTTTTTTTTAAATTTTTTTTTTCTGTAACCTATATATAGGCCGTAACCTTTTATGTACTTCAGTGTTCCTGAGGATGTCATTAGACACCCTCATCTCTCAGATTTTGCTGAAATTTGGTTTATAGGGAGTTTGTGGGCCCTGAATCCATTTCTGAAATTATAAGGTCAATCCGACCAACGGTTCAAGAGATATGACCTCGGGAAATTTGAGGTCACTTGCGAGGTCACTAACATTTGGCGACCCATAACTTGGGTAATAATGGTCACAAATATATAAAAGTATATATATTTAGAATCAGAAAATGACAAGAAATCCAAATATGCAAGTTTTAGAACTCTAGGTTGAAAAATAAAAAAGTTACACTGTAACCAAAATTTGAGGTCACGATTTGACCTCTGGGGTATCAAATGAGAATTTTTTTTTTAAATGTAAAAAATGAAGGCATAGGCATTGGCTATTAGAATCAGCAAAAAAAAGTTTGTTTATGTTAGTATTTTTCATGTAACTAACATATAAGTGAACACCATATTCATAAGTTGTGCGTCAATTCTACCTATTTTTTCACACTTAAGCTCATAATTTGACCTATAGAAATTAAAATTACATTTTTTTATAGATATAAAAACAAAGGCAAAAAATGTAAAATTGTATTTCACTGCTAATCTACACTGGCAATAATAGTTATAATAGTGAAAGGGGAAGACCTACTTAGAGGATTCATGTGCTAGCCTAATACAATTTTTGAATGCTCGATGCTCTCATCAATTTCTTTTTGTGGAAAAATGTATTGAATTCTGCTGCCTCCTCTTAGGGTAGGACAACACATTACAGTTAATATATGATGTCCTGGCACTGCACATGAATCCTTGTTTGATGGATAATAATATGCACTTGATCCTGATGACCCAGAGGGATGTAGAAAGTTCACAGTGAAATCATCAAACTCTTCACAATATTCCTCCACAATTCCATACCAAACTTGCATGTCATAAATGCAGCCAACATACTCTCCTGGTTTGACACATTTTAGGTTACCAAGCATTGCAGGTTCATTAGTAAAATGACTTTTCCTTATTCTTTTCTTTTCTCCAATGCCACTTGAAATGGGATACACCATCAGTTCTTCCTTGTTTAGGGGAACAAATCTATGATATTTCTGAGTTCCAGGAATAGTCCTACTATCCTTGAATCGATGTTCCAACCATTCTTCTGCATCTTTCAAATCAGCTGTAGTTACAAAGAAAAAATTTATCTTCTTGCTCAAGTTTTCTTCACAAAACTGAAACACGTGTTCTGGTGTAAGAATTTGCCTCTCTGTAGTTCTCTGCAAACTGGCACGAGCAGTAGCTCTTTTCACTGTTCCTCCAATCCCATCACATGCATTTTTGCCATGGGATGTAGCAAAGAAGTGCCATTCACAAGACAGACCAAAATCCTCTTCATGGTAACAGAGATTTGTGAAGTTGTATCTCTTCTTATATTGGCCAGCACATCCATCTGAGAAATAGTGCACCTTCTTCAATTGTGGGCATCTGAATTTAACATATGTCATAAGCTTCAATATGAATGAGTAAACCATTATAGTGTTGTGTTTTAGTGATGCAGATAAGAAACAGACACTAAAATGGCTAAGTTCCTGGTCTGCAGATGATCTATAATAGATGACAAAAGGGTGAACTGTACACTGTGAATTGTCCCAGTGAAACGCTTGGGCAGCATCCTGGACAATGAAAGAATAATTCTCAGAGAAATCACCTACTATAACTACCTCGCTCTGAGGTGCTAGTGTTTCTTTCAACTGCTTGAAGTACTGTGATTGTTGCTGAGCAACAAAGTGATGACGAACCATGCGGGATATTTTCATGCTTAGGGATGATAAGTATTCATGAAGTGGCTCCACCTTATCAACCATTGTACAACGGTCAACAGTCACCCATTGCTTGTAAGATATTTCATTTGGAGCTGATTTCACACTGTCAAGTAACTCAAGAAAATCCAGGACACCCTCTTCTCTTGGGCAATCATTGCAAAGTTGCATCATGCAAGTCTCTCTTTCTGTACTGCAGACACTGTAATCCATAAGATCCTTGTATGAAAGACCTCTTTCTCCCAATGCAGCCAGCTGCAATTTTGGATTTTGATGTTATGTGCAGACAGACAGACAGAATGAGTCCCACCACTACCGGCAAGCACACAATATGATGGCCGTAATTTTGCAAATGTGGAAAATCCTATTTTGGGATTCTTTCCATCATTTTTATATAGTTCAAACATCTCTCTTAAATTCCCGAGGACCAATCGTTTTTGCACCTTCATTGCACCTTCAGCACTGATAACTTTCACGCAATCCTTTTGGCCAGGACACATACGACTAACCTCTTCTGACTCATAGAATCTTCTAACTATATCTTTGTGTTCTTCAGATATCACTTTTCCTTTGCTCATTAGTGGAATCTTCGGAAGGATTCCATGTTCTGATTTAAGTGAACGGCTTCTTTTCACCATGTATGTTGTAGTTTGAAAGAAACTAGCTGTTTTTTCAATTGTGTATGGTGAGAGTGTCAATATTTGTAGTTTGTGATGGTGACATTTGCTCTCCAGGAATGACTGTTTCAATTCATTCATTAATTTGTCTAGATGTTTTTCAGATTTAGTTTCAGGTTTTGAAGTATCACTTACCTCCTCGGTAATTTGAACACCATAACTGAGTTCTAGCCTTTCCTTCAGGTGTTTCTGAGCAGATGATAGCTTACCACGAGCCTTGCGCTTTTTCTGGCTTAATGACAGCCCTTCTGAAAAGAACAGAAAAAAAGGTTTCACACACCTGAATATTAGTAATTAAATATTAATTATAGTACCTTAAATGCTATATAATTGGCTATATAGTAGATCAAACAGACCTTGTAGTAAAGTATAAGTTATTATATTAATTTATTACTTACTTTTTTTAACTGGTGTTTGGTCCAGAAATGCTAGAACTGGTTCAACTGAAGTTGAAGGATTTTCCTTTATCAAGCAATCACTGTCATTGTCCAGATCTTGAATTGAAGAGATGTTACTCAAGCCACTGATAGTAGATGATTCATTTGAATCCTGCTCAGACTAGTTGTTTTCAGTGGTACTAAGTATAGTGGGGTTTTTCATTATCAGTGTCCAGCAGTTCACACACAACAATGAGTCTTTTTTCACTCTTCCAGCACATTTTTCAACAAGTACATCAGTCACTTTTCTAAGATTGATTGTTATGCGTTTCTTGTGTTTTTGAATAGGGTCCTGGCAGTATTTCAAGTGCCGAACCATTGTATTTTGATCTGTAAAGATATAGGATTTACAATTAGGTAATATATATTTTTTAGAAAATATATAGCTATACACACTTAATATTTTAGGCCTTGATAGTCTCTGAGGCTCATTAAAACACCATACCCACCAACCACCCACAGTGCTGGCTGGAACTGTACTAACCTGTAGACAAGGAATTTTGCAACTATCTGTGTTGATTCTGCACTTAGACAAGTAGCAACATGTTTCAAAGGTTTGTTTAGGCTACATGTGAGCTTAGTCTTCCCCTTTCACTATTATAACTATTATTGCCAGTGTAGATTAGCAGTGAAATACAATTTTTATTAAATTCTTGGAGCTTGAGGTCAAATTGATAGCTAAGATATAAAAATTCCTTGAAATGACAAGCAATTTATAAATATGGTGTTCACTTATAAGTTAGTTACATGAAAAGTACCAACATAAACAAACTTTTTATGATTGTTTCTATTAGTCAAGAACTCTGACTTTGTTTTTTATATCTATAAAAAATGTAATTTTAATTTCTATAGGTCAAATTATGAGCTTGTGTGTGAAAAAATAGGTAGAATTGACGCACAACTTATGAATATGGTGTTCACTTATATGTTAGTTACATGAAAAATACTAACATAAACAAACTTTTTTTTGCTGATTCTAATAGCCAATGCCTATGCCTTCATTTTTTACATTTAAAAAAAAAATTCTCATTTGATACCCCAGAGGTCAAATCGTGACCTCAAATTTTGGTTACAGTGTAACTTTTATTTTTCAACCTAGAGTTCTAAAACTTGCATATTTGGATTCCTTGTCGTTTTCTGACTCTAAATATATATACTTTTATATAATTATGACAATTATTACCCAAGTTATGGCTCGCCAAATGTTAGTAACCTCGCGAGTGACCTCAAATTGCCCGAGGTCATATCTCTTGAACCGTTAGTCGGATTGACCTTATAATTTCAGAAATGGATTCAGGGCTCACAAACTCCCTATAAACCAAATTTCAGCAAAATATGAGAGATGAGGGTGTTAATTTCAATTTTTTTTGGTTGATCTGACAGAGAATGACCCTATATATATATATATATATATCTATCTATCTATCTATCTATCTATCTATATACACTACCAGTCAGAAGTTTAAGTACACCTACTAATTTCCAATGTTTTGCTGCTTAGCTCATGACATAAAGTTCAAATGTAAACTTAACAGGTACTAGAGATGAATTTGCTTACCTGGCTTTTATATTGTATGCTTCAGTGCATCTGCCCTATGCAGTGTGTTGTAACGCAGAAGCTTCTCCAAAATAGCCTTCAAAATGTGTTAATTTACATCTAGCATGCAACCTAAAATTAATGCCATTAGCTCTGCACAAAGGTCCAAAAACAGTTTAAAAGTCTTATTGGGGTAATGTGTTTCTTCAAGAGTATGTTAATACATGTGTTCTGTTATTAACGTGTGCTGTGGGTCTTTACATATAAAATCCTTGCAGAGGAGCTAACTGTATAGTTTGAAGTATATTTCTGTGTTTCAAAAAGCAAAAATGGGTGCCAAAGCTAAGTTAACAACAGAAAAAAGACAGTCGATTGTAACTTTGAGAAATGAGGGCCAATCACTGCTCAAGGCAAACTACAAAAAATTAAAAGTTTCTGTGAATGCAGTTGCTTGTGCCATTAAATGGTACAAAGAAACTGGTCAAAATAAGGACAGAAAAAGGTCAGGGTGACCAAGAACCACAACAGACTCAGAGGACAAGTATATCTGAGTCACCAGTCTGCGCAACAGATGCCTCATGCAGGGTTCCCACAGCCCTGGAAAAGTCCTTAAACATATTTAGTCCTGGAAAAGTCCTTGAAAGTCCTTAAAAATTGTTATAAATTAGATAGTCCTGGAAAAGTCCTGAATCTTTTTTTGAGAAATTACAAACTTGGTGCTTAAAGTTAACATAGCTCAAAATTAAAACCAAACACAGTTTGATACGTGTCAGAATTTTTTTTTAGTGTGTTTAGGTACACCTATGTACTCTAATATTATATGTATGTATGTGTTTTCTAAGAAATTCACAGATAGTATAAGGAAGAAACCACAGTTACTGAAGCTTGTACTTTTTAACAAGACGTTTCTTTTTTTAATTAACCAACTCAGTTTTATAATCAACTGATGTATTGGCAGATTAGCCAAAGAAAGTAGTCTTGTTAAAAAATGTAAGCTTTAGTAACTGTGGTTTCTTCCTTTTTAATATATGTATGTTATTGTTATTTTTTTACAGGTACAGTTGTCTCTTGACATTCGTAAGGGTTACGTTCCAAATGCAGTCGCAAATGTCAAATTTTCACGAATACTTGACGCAACCCTATATAATACCATAAGGCTTATACAATTTGATATGCGAGTTTACGCGAACATATCAGTAACAATTGTAGAGTATTTTAGTTATGTTTTAAATGTTTTAAAATATGTTTTTATTGTGAATACCATTCATTTTAGTTACTTTTATGACATTTCTGTAAATAAAAAATCAGTTAGATTCTGTACATACATAAAATAAAAAAATAAATATGGGTAGTGTACTGTACTTAACGATGACTATAAGAGTGTAGGCTAAGATGATCCACCTCGATGATGGTGATGATGACGATGAGTTTTTGCCATACAGTACGATGAGTTGATGAATACTGACGAGAAGAGGGTACTGTATGCATGATGAAGCTACTGGAGATCAGGAAGGGGTGGATCATCGACATCTTCATCCGAGTCATATGGCGATAACGGAGGAGGAGAAGAAGGCATTGTAGGCTCGATGGGCATTACTGCTTCGCTCTGACTGGTGGGAGAGGTGGTGGCAGTGGTGGTGGGAGCCAGGGTTGAAGGTCGGACAGGCGTTGAAATACATTGTGATCTCCATTTGCTTCTTTTTTCTTTTAATTTCATTTCATCAAAGATGCTTCTATAAGGTGTCAGTGCTGCCTCTACTCCATTTTTCAATTTCATTGACCGAAGCATCGAAGGGTCAATGTCATAGAAGAAGTCTAGGGTTCGTTTGAACATGTGAAACCCTTCGGCTAAATTGTCCAGTGTCAGCCTTGGTTGGGGAATCGCTATTATGTCACCAAACACACGATAATGGAGGACCTCGAGGATAGTCAAAGTTGCGAATGTTAAGTTCGCGAATGTCAAGGGACAACTGTATTTGCTATGTGCTTAAATGAGCTTTTATTTTGTCTACATGGATAGGTAGGTACCTAATCTTGAATACCTATCAGGTCATCCCATAAGTAATGTTGTTTTTTAGATCGGAATTTGAAGGACAAAAAAAAACAACTGAAACTTTTTAATCTAGTAGTATATATTTTCCATCGGAATCAATGACACTCTGCCAACGTCCTACAAGCTTTTCAATGCCATGTTTATAAAATTCAGGCAGTTTTGAGGCAAAAAATGTACAAAGACTCATGTGCAGGTCATCTAAAGAAGTATACTGTTTCTTGTCAAGATAGTTTCACAGACTCCTGAAGAGATCATAATCTGAAGGCACAAGGTATGGAGAATATGGAGGATATGGAAGTTTTTCCCACCCAAGCTCCTCAATTTTTGCGGAAGTGATCTGAGTGGTATGAGGACTTGCATTGTCGTGGTGGAACACGATTCCTTTCTGATTAACCAAAGAAGGTCCCTTTTCTTTTAGTGCAGTGTTCAATCGATCCAGTTGCTGACAGTAGACTTGAGCGGTGATTGTTTGGTTGTGTGGTAAGGTTTCAAAGTGTATTAATCCCACCAAACACTAAACAACACCTTCCGAGGGTGAAGATTTAGTTTTGGCTGTGGTGTCGCTGGTTCTCCGGCACAAACCCACTGTCAATGGCGCTTAACATTCTGGTACAGTATCCACTTTTCATCACCAGTCACTAAACGGTGCAAAAATGGATCTTGGAGTTCACGGGAATGAAAAGCTGTGCTAATGTTTACCCGCACCCTCAGATTGTCAACTGACAATTCATGTGGCACCCATTTTCCTAACTTAGGCACTTTCCCGAGTTGTTGCAAATGTCGATGGATGGTGGACGGGGATGAATTGAGTTTCTGGGCCAATTCTTCAACAGTTGTTGAACAGTCTCCTTCAAGTGTGGCTAACAGCAGGTCATCATCAAACTCAGCAGGGTGTCTAGAGCGTGCTGCATCTGTCAAACAGCAGTCACCATTCCTAAACTTTTGAAACCATCTTTGACATTTCCTCACATGCAGAATATCGTTGCCATAAACATCCTGAATGTTTTGTGTTGCTTCAGTAGCATTATTCCCTTTTTTGAACTCATAAAGCATTATATGCCTGATATGCTCTTCTGATACCGCCATGTTTATGAGGGGTTCACATAAAGCAAAACACATGTCTTCACTGGTCAAGGTCTGTAAAGTATGTAGTGAAACATGGTAGATCTCCTCTTAGATATAACCTTCGGAAAATTTATGCTTAAACAGAGTAGGACTAGTTTAAACTTAATCTATCGTAAAAAACGACATTACTTATGGGATGACCTGATATACATAGCTAATAAGATTAAAGTACTAAAATTGAAGCAAAAAATATTTAAATTTTTCATATTATTAATGTACTTGAAACAAGAATAAGAAATTGGATCATATTACTGAAATTAAAACAAGAAGTTATAATAATCTTTAAAGGTGAGGAATTGTCATTTTCTAACATAATCAAATGCCACCCCCTTGGGCTTTGAGTTGGTCAAGCTCGTATTTTGCCACCACCTTGAGTGATTTCTGGTTATGGGCCTGAATCAGCTGCCTATATGAGCACTAGAGTAGATATGGTTAGGGAACTGTCATACAGTCCATTCACTTCCAACTCGGCAAATATATCCTGGATACTTATGTTTTATCCCCCTCAACACATATTTGCAAAAGATGCTTCAAATTTCTTAAGTAGGTAACTGCAATATCAATTACCTTATAGGTACCTAATCTAATTTTTGTAGATAAATATGCATATATATATATATATATATATATTCTTATAATCAATAATTTTTTTAGGCATATACCTAATCCTGTTGATGCTAACAGTAGTTAGTGAAAGCTAGATTTATTTATTGGATACTGTGTTCAAATAAAATATATAATCATTGATTTTATTATTTTTTATATAGGAAAAGTATGTATAATGAAAAATAATACACTCTATTCTAGATTGTTGAATATGGGGCCAAACAATAAGTGCCATTTTCAACTTGCATGGCTGAGGATGCCAGAGTTATATTGGCTGGAAGAGGTCCAAGGAGATGCTCATTCAGCGTCATGCAACATTTGTAAAAAAAACTTTAATATCGGAAACATGGGCATTTCAGCAGTAAGGAGTCATGCAAATAGTAAAGTCCATAAGAGTTTCTGAAAGTAGTAGTAATTCACAAGCTGGCCCAAGCACTACCAGTACTGCTTCTAATTGCAATGATATAATGCCTAGCCAAGACCAACAGACACTTGTAAATACAATAGTAGTTGCTGCTGATGTTACTAGAGCAGAAATGCTGTGTGCAATGAAAATGGTAATGTCCCATTATTCCTATAATTCACGCAAAGATATTGATAAATTATTTGTTAACATGTTTCCCAATAGTGAAATAGCCAAAAATTTCCAATATGGTCCGACTAAATGCTCTTATGTTGTATGTTTTGGTTTAGCATCATATTTTGAAGACATATTGTAATTTGTATGATGAAATTAATTCTACTGATTGTTATGCACTCTCATTTGATGAATGCATGAATAAAGTAACGCAAAATGAACAGATGGATATTTTGGTTCAGTTTTGGAATAATCAGGAAAATCAAGTTTCTGTGTGTTATTTAACATCAGAGTTCATGGGTCATGCTATGGCTAAAGACCTATTAGATCATTTTAGAAATGGAACTAGAAAGTTAAACTCAAATAAATTGCTTCAAATATCTATGGATAGACCTAATGTCAACTGGAAATTTTATGGAGATTTGATTCAAGAAAGACAGGAAAGAGATTCACAACTACCCGAGATTTTAAATATCGGCAGCTGTGGATTACATGTCACTCATGGGGCTTTGCAAAAGGGCGCTGGAGCCACTGACTGGCAATTAGATTATATATTAAAGTAACTTTTTGCTCTAGTCCATGACACCCCTGCCAGACGAGATGATTTTGAAAATATAATGGACATCCACCTTCCCACTCAAGTTTTGCTCCCATCGATGGGTTGAAGATATAGAAGTGGCTGAGAGAGCCATTTCTATATGGTCTTTTATAAAACAATATGTATTCACAGTAGAAAAGAGTAAGAAGTGTAAAAAACTCACTTCAGATTCTTTTAAAGTAGTGCAAAATGCTTGCAATGATAATTTCATAATTCCAAAATTAGAATTCTTTATATCTACTGCAAAACACTTGCGCCCATTTCTTATTCAATTTCAAACAGATCACCTGGTTACTCCTTTCCTTGGAGATAAGCTCGAGGAGGTATTAGTAAATCTATTGTCTCGCTTTCTAAAAAAAGAAATATTGGAATCTCTTAATACTTTTCATAAATTAGCTTCTGTCAATGTTTTGGATAAGATCAATCAGTTGAAACCTAAAAACATTGACTTGGGATTTTGTGCCCGAAAGAGTCTGAGGGTATTAGTAGAGGAAGAAGCAGTTTCAGAGATTTCTTTGGAAGAATTTAGAACTCTGTGTAGAGAATTTTTAGCTAAAACAACAGACAAAATTATAGAATAGTCTCCTCTTAAATATCCACTGGTCAGTCATTTAAAATGCTTTGATCCAAACAAAATGATCTCCAGCCCAAACAATTGCACGAATAAATTTAAAAAGGTGCTCGATTTATTAATGGCTAATAAGTGGCATAGTGGTACATTATGGGATCAAATCTTAATAGAATTTAAAAGATTTCTGATAGACATGAAACAGGAAAACCTTGCTGAATTTCGAAGTTTTCATCCTAATTTGGACAGACTTGATACTTTTATGTTTCAATATATGAGCGATGCTAAATATAGAAATTTGCTTAGTATTTTTAAAATGATATGCTGCTTATCGCATGGACAAGCTTCAGTAGAGAGGGGCTACTCTGTAAACAAATCTGTACTGGTGGAAAACCTCCAAGAAAAATCTTTTGTAGCCAAATTTTCATGTCATCTATTTAGGTTTCAATCTTATCCTTTTTAAGTTAATTTTATATATGTACCTTACTAATCACACAAAGTATTACATTTTAGAATTTTGATTAATTTAAGAGATTAATTATTTTAGTTTAGTTCTTGAATTTAATTTACAAATTAATAGGAAATCAATTTGTAAATTTTATTTTCCGAAGTAATATTTGATAGATGATGACGATGAGCGTAAAATGAAATTTATAGAATAACAAGGGCAAAACTAAGTTATATTAGATTGAGTCAGATGGGTTAAGTTATATAAATTTTAAAATATACTTCCTAGCTAGTCTTATAACATTGGGGAATGGTTTCCCCCATACTGGTACTTTATACCATAATGGTTCTTTAAGGGCCAGGGATCCTGCTAGCCAGGACCTTAATCCAGCCTAACCAACTCTCCACCTCCATTCGGCATTCTGCCGCTTCAAATCTTGCTTCCAACTAAAATTCTGCTACATATAACCTAAAAACAAATAATAAATACTTACGTTAATCCCTCCTTACATTAATCCCTCCTTACATTTAATTTTTATTTTATATTCTTCTAAAAAAAATGCATCAGGCAATGCCCGATTATGACCCACCTGCTCTGCCCATTTCCACATGCCTCAACCATCACCCCTGATAGGGATAAAGGGGAATAAGTGTTCTGCCCCTTTTAAAATTACTTATCTCATCATCTGTCCAATGAATTAAAAAAAAATAAAGGGAGAAAAGAAAAGTGCCATGAGAAAACACATGCCAACCAACTGGATTTGATGTGACAAAGGCTTGCCAAACACAAACCAAAAAAACCTCTATACTTTTCCCCTCGCATCAAACTCCGCTTGGCCTAGCAAATCTCCCCATGCCCCCCTTTTTCCCCCTCCCTACATGCCTGAGACAGGTGGATTGAATCACACACTTCTGACAATGCCCTGATTCCCCTCCCCGATCCTGGGTCCTTTCAGAAATCCATCCACAGTTAAACTTTCTTGGACAAGACAGGTTATATTCTATTCTTTCTTACTTTACTTAAAACTAATACTTCCACCAAACCCTTCACCCTTAATCTTACTATATATAAGTTCCTCTGTACTACTGTTCACCAGCCTTTTCTCTTTTCTTCCTTTCCAATACCCCAGGTTGCACCCAGGGTAATTGTAGAGGATCCCCCTTACTACGGGTCAACCTCCCACCAGTACTTTCCCTTGCCTTCTCTTCAAGTTCCTCTGTGAGACTGTTTACAGCCCCACAGAAAGCCACTAATTCCCTTCTCCTACTCTCTCTTTCTGTCTCCTTTTGGAGCCTCCCCTTGGAGGATCACATACTCCTCATGAATGCTACCTAGCAATGAGATTACAGTCTCCTGGGTAATATTTGTTGCCTGGTTATCCCCCTTTTCTGCTCTATTAGTAATTTCTTGTGCCCCTTCCCATTTTCTACATAATCCTGACCATTCTGTATTTTCCCAAAACCTTGTTTGGATATCCTTATCCCCTTCTATACTTCTGAACCCACTAAACTCATTATCCCACAAAAATCCCTCAAAATCTGCCGCAGTATCACCACTTGTAGTGCTTTCCTTAGAAGTGTTTGAGGTCAATCTTTTCTTAATTAATGATGTTTCCATTATAAGATCATTTATTTTTATTACATCATCTGATTCTCTTGGTTTTCTCAGCTTTCTGCTTTTTTTTCCCCCCATTTTCTTTCTATCACGACCAATTCCTTTCCTTCCAAATTACAGTCATTATCTAGGTCACGCTTTTGTTCATGCAGTCTTTCATCCCTTTTACACATCTCATACACTGGATGACACTTCAGGTATTCTGGAATCATTTTCCATCTCAACTGCTTTTGATACATTCATTTCTTCTTTCTCTCCCCCTTTCATTCACCTTCTCCACTACATATGTTACTTCATTCAGCCATGCTTTTACAATCTCATATGGCCCCTCAAACTGTTCTGATAACTTGTACTCCACTCATCTATCTACCTTATTCACTCCTTTCAAAACCCAATCACCTTCCTTAAAAGGTACATACCTAGCATTAGCCTCTTGCCACATCCTCTTCTCAGATTCATTCAATCTTGCATTCGGCCTCACATTCCTTTCATAATTCAATATGTACTGACTGGGAGAAGTCTTCAGAGCAGCATGGTAAGTGGAGTTATAACTCCACAGTACCCTGCTCATTTGAACATCCCATTCACCCATATTGACACACACACCATTCTCAACATTTCACACAAGGTTCTGATTGTTCTTTCTGCCAAGCCATTTGAGGATGGCATATAAGGAGTGATCAGGACCTGCCTCACACCACATTCTCTTAACATACTCACAAATGGCTCACCAGTAAACTCTGGTCCATTGTCACTAAGGCAACTTCTGGGCCAGACCACCATCATCGGAAAGAATCGATCCCTAACTGTGTCTGCTACGACCTTGCTTGCTTTATTCTTGAGGGGGGGGGGGGGGGGGCAGCATAGGCAAACTTTGACTTACAGTCAACCACTACAACCATGGCCACATTACCTCAGCTTGTGCGGGGCAGACTCGCACAATCCACTACAACTAATTCACCTATCTCACTTGTTTCCACTTTCATCACAGGTGGTCTTACAATCGGTGATTGGCTCTTTCTTTTCTGACAGTTCTCACATGTTTTCTTTTCTGACAGTTCTCACATGTCATTGATACATCCACACACACCTCACTCATCCATGGGTGAAACACCATCTCTTTCATGACACCCCACAACTTATGCTTCCTTGGATGCCCATATGCATGGTGCACTAAAATCACTAAACCAATCATCTCCACTAATGTCATCACTGGCACCAACACATTCTCCCCAAACTGATTTTTCCATACAAAATACACTGTACCCTTGCCCACCACCAACTTACTACACCCGCTGCAAAATGACTTCGGACCTTCGTGCGATATTCTGCTGAGAAAGCGGTCTGAAATCGATTTGCATTTCTCACGCTACCAAGTAAAATATTTTGTCTGGAAGTATCTGGCATGCTGTTAGTCGATCCCTTTATGCTACCGCAGAGGCAAAACTTGTCAGTGTTTAGATAGAGGTGACGTGGGGGTGTTGTGTTTCTGCCGTACCGCGTCCAGAATTCTTGGATTTTTGTGTGAAGTTGTTTGTGTTCTTTATTTTTCTTAAAGTGCAGTGTTTTAATCTTTCCCTGTCTATCTGGCAGTCTACTCTGGTTTCATAACCTTTTAATAGGCTTCCAGGTTCCAGGATCAAACAAGGTCTGGAGCAGTTACAGTATTTTTACAGTTAACAGGCTTACTAACTAGACTCCTGTGGGGAGAGAAAATCTTGTGAGAAGAACCAGATAGGACTTGAAAATTGGGGTGGGGGTTTGTGAAAAACTTCACAACCCCCCAGGGAGATTTGAAAATCTGGGAGGGTGGGTTGTGAGAAACTTCACAACCCCCACATTCCTTCCCCCTAAGAAAAAAACCCCTCTCACAATTTTTTCTTCCTCCATGTTCTCTACTAGGATAATGCATCTATTTACAATCTAAACATGGGAGTATACATTACAAAAGTTATTGCATCAAAACAATGCTGAACCTCCCAGTTAGTTAACTTAAACTTACATTAAAACTCAATAGTACCACAAATTATTACAAACTTATTTAATACAGTTGCTTTACTCAAACTGGCCAATTATAACAAACAGGGAAAAAACCATTTACATAACCAAGTCAACTTAACAGAATGCCCAAATCTCACTATTACATTAATCAAATTGGTACCACTAACATTATCCATTAATTCCAGAATATGGTACCACTAAACATTATACATTACTTCGAAATATGCACCACTTAGCACCACTTTCCTTTCACTTAACCTACACATTGTTTACTGGTATAACCTTTTTTCTGGCACAACCTACAGTTTCTGCCCATAGCACCTCCAACCCCCCTTTGAATCATAACATTTGCTGTTTTTCTCTTGCTTGATTCACTTCACTCTATTTCCCATAACACTGGCTCAAGAGACCAGGATCCATAAATTTGACTGTAGTGTTTTTCCCACACTATACCATGGGGTGATCTGGCAAATACCCGCTTTGTTCATCCACCACTCTAGCCAGGTGTATTCAATCACAAATCATCTGGAATTCAAGTTGGGAGGTTTTTTTTTTAAAACCACAGTATCAGTAGGAACAGTCAAAGGAAAGAAGGAAAAATCAGGGCTAGAAGTGCCACATTATTCCTGTCAAAGGAAACCAAATGAAAGAATGGGCCAAATTCTTACTCCAACCTCCCCACCCCATCCCCCTGCCTTTTTTTAAAAACCTCTGGAATGACAATTAGTAGCGTATCTAAGGATTTAAAGGTTAGGAACCAGTGCCTGGAGTCTTGTGCAAAAGCTAATAAGATGTTAGGCTTCATAGCGCATAATTTTGAATTTAAATCAAAGGATATTATATTGCCCCTTTACAAGTCCCTAGTCAGGCTTCATTTAGAATATGCCGTTCAGTTTTGGTGCCCATACTTGCGTGAGGATATTGATAGGTTAGATAGGGTTCAGCGTTGTGCCACGAAACTGATTCCGTCATTGCGCAACAATGATTAAGGGGGGAGCTTATTGAAGTTTTCAAAATTGTTAATAACATTGATAATGTAAATTTTGACATTGTTCACTTTCGATAATAATAATACTTGTAATAATGGATTTAAGTTGCGTGGTAGATGTTTCATTACTAATATCGCTAAAAACTTCTTTACGTTTAAAGTAACTAATAAATGGAATAATCTTCCCGCATCAGTCGTGAACTCTACCAGTGTTAATATGTTTAAAAACCGTTTAGATAGGCATTTTAAAAATATTAACGTTGTTTAATATAATAAAACAATCCCCTTTTCCCTCTCAGCCTCACCCTTTTCCCCCTCAGCCTCACCCTTTTCCCTCTCAGCCTCACCCTTTTCCCTCGTTAAAATTGTTAATGTTGTTTAACCCTTAAGCTGCCAATTTGGTTGGAAATGTTTGTTCTCGAAAAAATGCAGTTTTCCATAAAAAATCAAATTTTCTTTTATAGTAAATTTTATGATTCTCAGTTTTAGATTTAAGCATATACTTTCTTAAATTATCATTAAAATAATATAAATCGACCATTTAATGAGATAAATTTGTATTTATATAACAGAATGTATAACTCACTTTTTTATACAATAGAAACAAGTTTGATTTGCTATCAAAGGTATAAATGACATAAAAAAATATATATATGTATGCAAAGTTTATTCTAATTTAGTAAAATAAAAGTAGGCCTACAAAATATAAAAGGCAAAATTATTTATCCACTGTAAAATAAAATACATTTGATCACATTTTTTTATTTATCAAGCTAAACAACTAGTCTAGGGAAAAAACAATAAAAGTACAAAATATAAAAGGCAAAAATAATTATCCACTGTAAAATAAGTACATTTCATCATCTTTTTATTTATCAAACTAAACAACTAGTTTATGGATATTTAGAAATAAGTTTCCAAATGTTGGTATAGGCTTTACTGGAGTGCATTGAGGTTTCAAATTTAATCATCTTCAGCATTTACACACCATTTTGTAGTCTTTTTTCGTGTGGTAAACTTCAAAACATGGTGTTATACACAATGGTGGATTACCATTGCATGCTTTACAGTAGTAGCACGTTTGCTTTCTCTTACACGGGCCCTTGCCTTTCAGTTTGCATTGGGCTGGCATAATTGAGCAAACTATGCAATTTGGCTTTTGGTTTCCTTCATATTTGGAGATGAAGTGCCTTTCCTTCAGTCTATTTTGTATGATAGGCTGAGAAAGCCTGTGCCCTCATTTACGTGTATTATGCCGTGCATACCCATCTAAAAGGCCATCAATAACTTTCAATCTAAACATTTTCTGACTTAATTTTTTGGTTGGGTTTTGAATGTTGAAGCATATCCTTGAATTTATCAGTGCTACCTCAATGAGGAAATGCCAGATTACTTGATACCATTTCTTCGTTCTCCTGTTGAAAGGATAAGTTGCACACAACTGGTCAAATGTATCTACACCTCCCATATGTTTATTGTAATTCACCTGAATGCTTGGCTTATCAACAACCCGATCTCCTTTTTTAGATTTTATTGCTACTTTTGTTATTCCACAGTCTCCTACAGTTGCTATCATATTTACTTTTCCAGTGTCTTGCCATGTACAGGCCAACATAGTTTTGTTTTGATTTATCCAAATTGTTGGAAGGTCACCTCGTTTCGTTTTCATTCTTTTCATGTCAGGTGGCAGCCCTTTACGATTTGCTCTAACAGTGCCACAAGCACCTATATCTTTTAGTCTAAGGGCTTCATAAAGGTATAATTATAGGTATAATTATAGTAAATTGTAGCAATATCATAAATTATCATAAACTATTTAACATTAATTAATAACAGCTGAGTTTATAAATAACCAAACAAACAGCGATGCCTCAACTCACCTTCCCTTTCCAATGATGTCTGCAGACTGTCGGGGGTCAGTGAGCTTCAAAATTAAGACAAAATTAAATAATTGGCAACTCTTATGAACTCATAGAGACTTCAGTCGAACAGTGCGCCAAAGAAAAATATTATTACAGAATGTTGACTAGAGTCGAATATGGCACTTGTGACTACCAAAAAATCGTTCGACTACAGTCAACTATGGCATCCAAAGGGTTAATATAATAAAACAATTAGCAACAGGAGCTCTAGGGGTGGTGATTGAGGATGAGTCTGTTGACAATAATGCCAGCTTGTGACGTGCCAGTGTGATGCCTGCAAAAAAAAAAAAAAAAAAAAATTAGACTAACAATCGTAGATGTAGCATGTAGCGTAAACTAACCCACTTTTTGTTTTACTTTACCTACTTTTTTTTTTTCCTTCTTATCCCTCTCCTTACTTGCATGTCTGTAGTTTGCATGGTATGATAGTGAGTTAAGACTGTGTTTGCATGGTTTGTAAGCGTTCTTATTTTACTTCTTTTCATCTTTCACCCCTTTCCTATTCTCTCCGACTATTTTTCTGACTTGTTGCAGTGGCCAACTGATGATGATAGTGAGCCTTTCTTTCTCTTTTTCTGAATGAATGTTAACCCATGAGTGATAGGTGTTGCTACTTAATTAACCCCTTATTCTCTTCTCTTAACCCCCTACTCTTTCCTTTCTCTCAGGCTAACCTTAGAGTGGATCTTAGGGTCTTTGTTAGCCTTAGCTTCTGTAGATCTGTAGCAAGCCAGTAGCATGCATCATTCCATACTTTTCCCTCAGAGGTTTATAACTGCTGCTTACCCCCTAGAACAATTAATCATGGATGCCTTAAGAACAAAAGGTTCACTAACTACCTCCTCCCCTGGTTATATACTTAAAATTAACACAGAAATCAGTGAATATTCTATTCTTACATCCCCTTCGAGGACTACATTGGGTATCCCCTCACAGGAAAGAAAACCCAAATCTAGTCATTTTAGGGTGTATTTATTTTTTCTTTAATTATTTTTAACTTAATGCTGTATAATAGATTTACCCACGATACTTCACTTCAGTTTACTCTCTGTTATCTCTGATTCTGTACTCAAGGATCTGTGGTTGTACATTTGGTAATTCCACAGGACCGTGTGAATGGATGGTTGGGCCCTGACTGAGTTAAATTACGTTTCTCTGATTGTGACGTATTGGTCTCAAGCAACTCTTAGTTCACTATCCACTTCTTGACTCCCTTGAATACTGTACCCAACTCTGGCTCCTCTACTTCTGTGTCTGGTACCTCTTCCTCCATGCATGCTGCCTCATCTAGCTCCTCTACTCCAAAACAATCCACTAACTCTGGGTCTCCATATGACCATTCAGCTCCATCAAACTTCATTTCAAGTCAGCCATAATTAGATAGTTTGAACCTAACAAGAAACAGTATGGGAGACTATTCTCTGGGGTTATTGCAAAAGGTAGTTGGATCTTTTCATCTCTACCCTGAATAGTCAATTTTACCAGTCCTAAACAGGATACCAATTTCATACCAATCCCAGTCAAGATTGTACTGATATTTCTTCCTCTTCACTCACTTTTAAACTTTTGACCATTGACTCAGATACTAAGCTAATCTCTGCTCCTAAATCCAACATAACACAGTAATTGACTATGCCCAACTGTACCAAAGTCCAAGCGACCAGTCCTCCCTAGTGTCCACAAGTGACCATTTCACCCCTGGCTTCCAGATCTGGATTCTGCAGTAGCAAATTCCCTTCACACTGTTCTATATCACTTCTTTCTGCTACCTCATGGCCTGTTTCCTGCTCCATAGTGTGCACCTGTTCCACCATCACCTCTGCTGGCTCAGCAAACCACTTCTGTTCTATCAGTGGATTGTAGTGTACTCCAGATGTACACTGCAAATGGACCCTTCTTTCTGGGGTATCATGAATAGTTACATCCATAACACACAACTGGCTTTACCCCATAGTGAACCCAAACCCTCAAGGAATAACAATGGCTTGTAGCTAACAGTACCTCTGGAGTTACCAATACTCCAAGTTGTCCCATCATTTTTAGGTCTTTTATGTGGTGGGCATTATTTGAAAGGTGATACCTCTTGGGAGAGGTAATCAATTCATCCATCAGTTCTCTCAGTAATTCCAATGGGTGTTGTGGAGGATTCCAAGGTGGCCCATGCTTGTAATAATGATCCTGCAACACTTGTACTGTACTAAGCTAATAAACAATGAATCACCACCGCCATCAACTTTCACGAGTACTCGCAGTCCAGGTGGTAAGCGATGAGCGAGATGTTCTATCTTCTCCAGTTGGTCATTCCCAGCAGGTGTTATTCGTGACAGTGCATCTGCAGCTCCATTCTCAGTCCCAGGGCAATATTGAATTTCAAACTCAAAGTCTGCAAGATCTTCATAAGTTTGTGCCAATCTACTATCAGTGATCTTCATGTTGCTCAGGTATTTCAATGGTTGATGATCCATATACAGTACAAAAGGCACACCATATAGAAATGGGTGAAATGCCTTTACACCCCATCTTAGGGCTGCCAACTCTCATTCTATAACTGGGTACACTTGCATTTCCTGAGCTCTCTGATATTGCTTCTGCTTTTCGATATTGCCAATAACTTTACTTTTGGTAAGTTCTGAATTTTATATACTTGCGTTTATATTATAGTTAAGTACTTGAATATAAGTGTTTTTTAGTGATTTAGAAGTTTTCATCACGTGCTGGCTTAATTTAACTTAAACTTGTGACAGTTATAAACTAATTTAATTTGCACGATGCCATTGCAGAAAGCGTCGTGTGTTAGGTGTGGGGTAAATTGCTGGTATACAGATTTTAGGGATTACAATGGCAGTCCTATGGCGATTACCAAGAGGTCAGTTTGTGTTTTTTTGTGAATTAAAGGAGGAAATAGTTGACATAAAACGCAGTGTACATGAGGTAATGGAAAGACTTGCAATGCTTGATGAGGGCAGGGGTAGGGCTACAGTTGACGAAAGCCGAATCAATACTAACGTTGAAGATGCTAGTAATTTGAAGGGTGAGGTGTGTAACCTAGTTTCTAGTTTAGATAGCTTATCGGGAAGGTTGGATAGAGTTGAGGATGGGGTTAAGGTTGGTCTGAGATTAGTACATGGGGAGGGATTTAGAGAAGTTAAGGGTGGAGCTAGGCCGCATATGTTAGGTGATAGGAACCCCCTCCCCTCCTATCAAGGTTTCGAACCCTTTTGTCCATTTGGAAAGGGATGTGAATGAGGGGGAAACTATTTTAATCAGGGACTCTTTAGTGTGCCATATGGACACAGAGTTCATTGAACGGCATCCAACCAAGAGGAGGAGGGTCTGTCTCCCAGGGGCCAGGTTTGATAGAGTTAGAGATAAAGTGGATAGGATTGATGTTGCCTCCCATCACTCAATGTTGGTGACAATGGTAGGAGGCAATGACTCGTATAGGCCCGATATGAGAGTGCCTGACCTTTTGGAGAGATATAGGGGGTTAATTAGGTCCCTAAAGGCGAGGTCAGACAGGACTTTAGTTCTAGGTATTACCCCTAGGCACGGTTTGGATCTTAGGATTATATCTAAAATGATATTTTTGAATATTAAATTAGAAGAGATTTGTGCTGAGGAAAATGTACCCTTCATAAAGCTGTGGTCAGAGTTCAGTGATCCTAGCCTTTTTATAAAAAATGGGGTACATTTTAATGAAATAGGTAATGCTAGGTTAGGTAGGTTAATTGAAGAAAATGTTCAAAAGCTGTATAGGTTGAAGCCTTCTTTAAACGTTGTGGGTCCGGGGAATGCGGGCCCGACATGAAAAATAGTTTAAAACGTCAACCTGTGGTAAAAAATAACTTAAATGTCTTTTATTGTAACATGCATAGTATTAGAAATAAATTAAACGAATTTAAGGCAATAATTTATTCTGGCAACTATGATATAGATGCTATCAATGAAACGTGGTTAAATACCGTGACTCGGGACTTGTTGGGGGAACTTGAAATACTGGGTTTTAAACTCTTTACTAATGATAGGTTACATAGGATTGGTGGTGGCATTTTGCTGTACATTCGTAATTCCCTTAGGGCTATCGAGGTTAAGATAGATTTTCTGGCAGCAATTAATGCGATATGCGTTGAAGTTAGGGCGCGTAGTCTTAGTTTAAATTTTGTTGTTGTTTATAGACCTCCCGTTCAACCCCTCAATAGTGATACTAGAATTTACACACTTCTTAGTAACTTTATTAATATAGGGATAATATAGTTGTCTGAGACTTTAACTCCACTAATGTCAATTATGAGACCTTTACTGGTAATGTTGAGGGCTTGAGATTGATTGAGTTAATGGAAGATAATTTTTTACGACATGTTTACCAAACCAATGCGTGGTGATAATATTTTAGATGTGGTGATGTGAATGATGAAAACATAGTCGAAGGTTTAGAGGTAGGCAAGAGTTTAGGATGTAGTGATCATCAAATTCTTAGGTTTGTTATTGGTAGAAAACACTAAGGATAGTAACATAATACAAGTCCCTGATTTTTGTAGGGCCAATTTTGTTAGTTTTGCGGATAGGATGAGAGTAGTGGACTGGGGTGACTTATTTATGGGTAATGATGCAAATTTGCATTGGGAGGCGTTTAAAGATAGTTTCTTGAATATTGAAAGGGAGTTTATTCCTCATAAGCCCAAGCGTATCTAAAGATTTAAAAGTTAGGAACCAGTGCCTGGAGTCTTGCACTACAGCTAATAGGATGTTAGGCTTCATAGCACGTAATTTTGAATTTAAATCAAAGAATATTATATTGCCCCTTTACAAGTCCCTAGTCAGGCCTCATTTAGAATATGCCATTCAGTTTTGGTGCCCATATTTGCGTGAGGATATTGATAGGTTAGCGTTCAGCATCGTGCCACAAAACTAATTCCGTCATTGCGCAACAAGCCTTATGAAGATAGGCTTAAAGTGTTAGACTTGCATTCACTCAAAACTAGGAGATTAAGGGGGGAGCTTATTGAAGTTTTGAAAATCGTTAATAACATCGATAGCGTAAATTTTGACAAACTGTTCACTTTCGATAATAGCAATACTTGTATTAATGGATTTAAGATGCATAGCAGACATTTCATTACTAATATCGCTAAAAACTTCTTTACGTTTAAAGTAATTGATAAATGGAATAATCTTCCCGCACCCGTCATGAACTCTACCAGCATTAATATGTTTAAGAACTGTTTAGACAGACATTTTAAAAATATTAACGTTGTTTAATATAATAATAAAACAATCACCCTTCTCCCTCTCTGCCTCCCCCTTCTCCCTCTCTGCCTCCCCCTTCTCCCTCTCTGCCTCCCCCTTCTCCCTCTCTGCCTCACCCTTCTCCCTCTCTGCCTCACCCTTCTCCCTCTCTGCCTCACCCTTCTCCCTCTCAGCCTCACCCTTCTCCCTCTCCCTCATTAAAATTATTAATGTTGTTTAATATAATAAAACAATTAGCAACAGGGGCTCTGGGGATGGTGATCGAGGATGAGTCTGTTGACGATAATGCCAGTGTGAGATGCCAGCAAAAAAAAAAAAAAAAATTAGACTAACACAATCGTAGATGAGCTTGTAGCGTAAACTAACCCACTTTTTGTTTTACTTTACCTACTTTTTTTTCTTTCTTATCCTCTCCTTACTTACATGTCTGTAACTCTCTGTACTTGCATGTCTGTAGTTTGCATGGTATGACAGTGAGTTAAGACTGTGTTTGCCTGGTTTGTAAGCGTTCTTATTTTACTTCTTTTCATCTTTCACCCCTTTCCTATTCTCTCTGACTATTTTTCTGACTTGTCGGCAATGGCCAACTAATGATGATGGTGAGTCTTTCTTTCTCTTTTTCTGAATGAATTTTAACCCAAGAATGATAGGTTTTGCTACTTACTTAACCCCTTATTCTCCTCTTTTAACCCCCTCCTCTTTCCTTTCTCTCGGGCTAACCTTAGAGTGGATTTTAAGGTCTTTGTTAGCCTTAGCTTCTGTAGATCATTGTCATCCTAAACAAGCACCAGCACCAACCCCTGAAGCATCCACATACAGTTCCAATTTCTCAGCTTCAGGTCTGTAATCTGGATATGACAGTTGCACTTCATTAACCAAAGTCTCTTTCACTGCCATAAAAGCCTTGTCCATCTCTGGTGTCCATTTCAATCTCTCTCGATCTACCTCCAGTTAAACTTATCACTGAACAATCTGGTACAAACTTTCTCTGAAAATTCACTAAATCCAAAAATTCCCTCATCTGTCGAACAGTTTCTGGTTTTGGAAACTCTTGCACCTTCTGCATATATTCTGGGGATTTCCGCAAACCTTCTCTCCCAACCAGGTGTCCCAAAAATGCAACCTCAGGTTGGGACCACTGACATTTCACAGGTTTGACCTTTATGCCAGACTTCTCCAAAGTATACAGGACTTTATCTACCAGCTGAAGATGTTCTTTGAATGACTTGCCTATTATTAGGATGATATCAATGTAGATGATAACGCTACTTCTCAGAAAACCATAAAACACTTCTTGTACCATCCATTGGAAACTAGTGGGAGCATTCTTTAATCCAAAACGCAGTTGCTTAAACTGCCAATGCCCTCTGATGGTTGAAAAAGCAGTGCTCTCTCAGCTCTCTTCGGCAATTGGCATTTGATAATAGCCTCGTAGCATGTCTAGGGAAGTGAAGTAACAGGTTCCATGAAGACTAAAAACTGCATCCATTAAGTTGGGCATTGGAAATTGGTCTGGTATGGTCACTTCATTCAATTTTCGATAGTCAACACACATTCTAATTGAACCATCCTTCTTCCAGATAGGGACAACAGGTGAACTCCATGGGGAGTTCTGCATCTCTGGAATTAAGTCCAGTTCTGGTACCACTGAGTGATCCAGGATCCCTACTGTAGCTCCAAAATCAAGTACTGCCAAGTAGTTCTGAATGTTCGATCCATATATTCACCTTCAGCAAAGGTTGAGGTGCTAACTGTACAGACATCTCCTCATCGAACCCACCATTGTCATAGAGATTACTATTTACCAGATACATTTTGGGAGCATCAGCTACAGGGTCATTGTTCTAGTCAGGGGGTTGCTGGGTAAATCCAGGTTAAATAGACAGATAAACAACACGATCATGTCTTCAATTTGCATAAAACTTGGTCTGGGGGTGTTTTTTAGTGAAAAAAACAAATTCCCAAATTTTTTTGAAAATCAGTCAAATAGGTCAAAATTTAGGGTCAGGTCAAATTTTGCCAAAATCGTGACCTAAGAATTTTTTAAATCCCAATATTTCGGCTTCTAATTGTCGTAGCTTAATAAACTTTATATGGATGGAAGTGGAATGAACTCATTTCTAAAAATGGTATGTTCATTTGGATAATTTAATAAAAAACCACTTAATTTTGAAAAAACAAAACAATTTCAGGATTTGACATTGAAGGGGTCAATTTTAAAAAAAATTTTATTGAAGAAAAAATGTTGCCTGAGCAAAGATCTACCATAATCAGCAATAAAAAGTTAGCTTATAGGCCATTATATAGCTTAAAACTTAATTTTATTAATGCTGGCTTTCTTCATTTTTTATTTTTTATTTTTCTATTTTCAGATTTTAATAACTATATATTGAAAGATGCAGGTGTACCTAAATATCTATGTAAATAACTTAAAAAAAATGCCAAAAAAAAAGAAATTATGTTGTGATCCTTTAAAAAAAAAAAAAAGAATTTTCAATAATAATAAAAAAGTTATGGAACTTATGGCTTCTGTAAGTTATGGAGTTCTTCAAAAGGATCAGCTATCGTGTAGCAATTGCTACACCTTAATAAGAAGTCAACCTGGAATACTGGAATCTGCACCAGCACCAGCAGAAGAGGCTGTACCACTACAAGAACTGTCCCCCTTACCAGCAAATGAAGAATCCTTTAAGCGCAGTAGTAGCTCATCTACAAATATTTCTACGGCTCCACCTGTTGAGGAAATTTTTTTGGAAGATCCACAACATAATAACGATATACTTAGCGATAAAATATTAGCATATTTAGATGAGAGCCCCATAAAAACAGGTAAATATCTTTAAATAACCATATATTTATTTTTTATATAATTAATGAAATCTTTCAATAAACATATATTTAATTTTTATCTAATTAATAAACCAAGTCTCAGTTAGACAACTAACATACATTACATATATAATTTAATAATATTTGTGTATCAATTGTAATTTTATATAATTCTTTACAGCTGGATTAACGTCACAGCAAAAACACAAAAAGGCCACTTCAAAATTTCAGGCAACATCAGGAAAAGTTAGAAGTATAGAATCCGCCTATGGGACTTCTATCCAGGAAGACGCTGTTGCTGGCCTGTCCAAAAAGGGTTGTTGGGATGATGATTTAAAACAGAAAAAAGTTTATTATACAGGGTGTCCCATAAGTCCGGCACCATAGGAGAAATTCATATTTTTCTATTTCTACAAACCATAATTCATATTTTTCTCTTTCTACAAACCATAATTCATATTTTTCTCTTTCTACAGGCCATAATGTCTGTGAGTGAGGAAGAACGAATCCAGATAATTCTACTCATAGGAAATTGGAGTCAAAGAGAGGCTGCTGCTGAATTTAACAGACTGCATCCAGACCGCGAGCCAATAACACAGAGTTGTGTTAGCAGACTTGTTGCAAAGTTTAAGGAAACAGGATCTATAGAAGATAAACCATGCAGTGGACTTTCAAGGAGGTCCACTGATGATGATACAGCAACTGCTATCCTGGCTCATTTTAACAGAAGTCCCAATAAGTCTCTTCGGCGATTGTCCACCGAGACAGGAGTGTTGAAAAGTAGCATCCATCGCATTCTTCAGTCTCACAAATGGCATCCATATAAACTTCAGATCCTACAGAAATTAAGAGAAGATGATCCTGACCGGCGGATGGAATTTTGTGAATGGGCTACGGAACCATATGCTCGGGATGCCAATTTCCCATCCACCATTCTGTTCAGTGATGAGGCTGTTTTTTATGGAAATGGTGAGGTAAATTGACAGAACACCTGCTACTGGTTTCAAAACAACCCTCACTGGTATACCTCTTCAAAGGAACAAGGTGCATCTCGGGTGATGGTATGGTATGGTGTGGCATTTGGAAGGATCGCATTATAGGCCCCCTCTTTTTTGCTGAACATGTCACTGGAGGCACCTACCTACGTATGCTCAAGGAAGAAGCATTTCCCAGTGTCTTGAATGAAAAAGGAAATTTCCCAACATGGTTCCAGCAAGACGGCGCTCCTGCACATTACAGCACCCAAGTAAGGGAATACCTGTACCAACAATTCCCTGGTCATTGGATAGGTCGTCGAGGGCCTGTGGAATGGCCAGCTAGAAGCCTGGATCTCAGGCCACTAGATTTTTATCTCTGGGGCCACTTGAAAAGCACTGGATACGCATGAGAAAATTAGGAGTGTTGAACATTTGTGGCAGCGCATTATTGGGGCATGTAACCACCATTACTCTGACATCATTCACCTTGTGCTTGCTGACGGGGTATCACATCTGAATTTGTGTATTGAAAACAATGGTGGACATATTGAGCAACATTCTGTAAATAAAAGCTTTTGTTTTGCCTTTTTTTTATTTTTTTCTATGATGCTGGACTTATGGGACAACCTGTACATTAAAAACATGTATCTATTGTTATTTATATGTGCAATACAGTAATGAACAACAGATTTTTTGAGAATAAAATAAAATTTACTACTGAATTTACTAACTTAACTTAGATTTTTACTCATTCTTTTTTATATAATTTTAGGTATGAAAAATGTCATGCAAGGCTTAAAGACAAATTTATTTCTACAACTGATAGCAAGATTAAATTACAAATTATATCTTTATATCCATTTTCAATTGAAAAAACAGCAGAATTCTTGAAACTTCTACGTATGGTGAGAAAAAGTCGGAGTTTGCAAAAAGAATATGGTATATTACCGCATGTTCCGAGTATGTCGAAAGGAAAGGTCATAACCAGTGAAGTGAAGAGGATTGTAAGAGAATTTTATGAGAGTGATGATTATAGCCAAATGTGTCCGGGAATGAAGGATTATAAATTTACTATTAATGAAAATGGAGAAAAAGTGAAGATGCAGAAGAGATTGATGCTATATAATTTACGTGAATTATTCAGAGAATATATAAAAAATGAAGCTAATCCAAAAATTGGATTTAGCTCTTTTGCAAACTTAAGACCTTCTTGGTGTGTACTTGCAGGTCAGAATGGTACACACACTGTGTGTGTATGTACATACCATCAAAACCCAAAGCTGCAGATAGCAGCTTTGGGGATTAAAGATTTAGACTACAAAAGGCTAATCGCCTTTTCAGCTCAAGATTTAGAAGATTTCTCAAGAAAACTTAAAACAAATTAGCATATATGTATGAAGTTAGCACTTAGCATATATGTAGAATGTAGAGTAGATATGTATTTAAATTACAATTAATAATTATAAACACTAAGTATATCCTTATTATATTGTTATCCTACTATTTAATATGTTTAGTTTCATTAAATAAATTTTTGGTGATGAAATTCTGAAAAAATGAAGAAAGCCAGCATTAATAAAATTAAGTTTTAAGCTATATAATGGCCTGTAAGCTAACTTTTTTTTGCTGATTATGGTAGATCTTTGCTCAGGCAACATTTTTTCTTCAATAAAATTTTTTAAAAAATTGATCCTTTCAAGGTCAAATCCTGAATTTTTTTTGTTTTTTCAAAATTAAGTATTTTTTTTATTATCCAAATGAAAGTACCATTTTTGGAAACTAGAGCTCATTCCGCTTCCATCCATATAAAGTTTATTAAGCTTCGACAATTAGAAGCCGAGATATAGGGATTTAAAAACTTCTTATGTCACGATTTGGCCAAAATTTGACCTGACCCTAAATTTTGAACTATTTGACCAATTTTCAAAAAAATTTGGAAATTTGTTTTTTTTACTAAAAAACACTCTCAGACCAAGTTTCATGAATATTGAAGATGTATTAGTGTTATATCAGCACTATGGAAAAACTATACGCGCTTACAACATGGTATATCGTATGTGATACCTTTATTTCATAATTAAATATAAATTATTAATTAATTGAATTAAAT
Source organism: Bathynomus jamesi (assembly GCA_023014485.1). NCBI lineage: Eukaryota > Metazoa > Arthropoda > Malacostraca > Isopoda > Cirolanidae > Bathynomus > Bathynomus jamesi. The sequence goes on from JAJOZX010002175.1 coordinate 443,603, forward strand.
ATCTATACAAAATTGGCTCGGGATTGGCGACATAGCCTAATGGGAATGAAATGATTGCCATACATACATAGAAACCGTATGTAGGCATCAGGTCTGCATAACCACGAGAAACCTTCATTTATTTCACGTGAACAAAATTTTCCATTTGCTAACATGTAAAAATACAAGAGAGAGAGAGTCAACAACCTTTGCCAAATCAGCAATTTATACTGAAATATGAAGATATATTAAAGGAGAAGCCTCGGGGCTGTTTATGTGCAGCGAACGCTTTAAACAGGGAAGATATGCTTTTGTCTTCCCTCAAGTTCTGAGTGAATTCCTTATAATAAACTTAATACTCATAAAAGGCTAGGCCTATGCCTAAAAGTGTTTATATTGTGACTGCCTATATTAATTACATCAAGCCAAATTCGTCGCGTAACTCCATCGTGGCGGCCCTACACCGAAAATGATCGTAACGCCCTACATCGAAGCAAACTAAGACCCAGCAAAAATAAGGTGAGGCAATTTATTTTCATTCTAATATAGGCGTCTAAAATCCCGACGCTAAAATTACCATAAACAATTCTAACGAAAAAACATAGGGCTTTTGTCGTTTAACTCTCCACTGAAATCTGCTGGAAATTTCTAATGGATGAGGGTATCAGGCAATCAACCCATAGCCCTATATAGTTTTTTTCACATGGTGGCCCTGTGTATGGGGAACTAACCCCTCTAAAATTTACACTGACACGCAGTGGCTAGGCTTAGCTCATTAGGCCTAACCCCAATTTCAACCGTAACCCCACTATAGTTTTTTCATATGGTGGCCTATGCAACTGGGAACCGATCCCTTTACCTTTACACTAACCGAAAACAAAGGCTTGTTCATTTAACAGGCATAACTTATTTTAGGTCCTAAAAAAAAAAATAGGCCCACAACATTAAGCCTATTTAATAGGTCATACTCTTCAAACTCAAGACAAAGCCTTGTTAATTTAACAGGCTTAATTAACTCATTTGAGGTCCTATAAAATAATAGGCCTATTTAGTAGGCCCACCTAACTTTACCTTACATAAGAGGCCTATCTCTTAAAGTAGGCCTTACTCTTTACACTCGCTCAACATCATAAAATTAAACTCAGAACTTTAACACTAACAACAATTATGGAAGACTTGGAAAAAAGGGCAGAAAACCCAGACCAAGAAAACAAAACCACAGACCTTAGGGCTATGGCACCATCTCAAAACTACAAAAAATTAATAAGGAAAAAATCAGCACATAAAGTTTGATTACAAACAAAAGGAACCTACAAGATATGATCTTGAAACAACATTAAATTCTATTACTCGTTACAAACAAGAAATTCTCACACTAGATGAGGACATAATTACAGAAATTGATGACACAATTGAACTAACAGATGATGAGTATACTACCATCCTACTTGACAATGAAAATTACATTACAAAAATTAACAACTATATTTCTGAAATTCAAAACCAACTTGATGAGTGCAAAAAACAAGACACAAATGAAAGCTTCTTAGAAGCTATAAGAAATGCTTCATTTAGCCCTCCCAATGTGGCTGAGGGCAATGAACTAAAATCAAAATTGCCTACACTTGCAGTACCCACTTTTGAGGGTGACAGAGCCAAATTTCAATCTTTTATTGAAAAATTTCATAGCCTTATAGGCAGAGATGGGCAAGATCACCAACTTTGGTGATCTTGAAGATCAAGATCAGATCACCAGAAAAATGTGATCTTGAAGATCAAGATCAGATCACCAGAAAAATGTGATCTTGAAGATCCAGATCAAGATCGTGATCTTGAAGATCACTTTTCAAGATCACTTTTTAAGATCACTTTTATATGAATTGAAAAAAGTTGTACTCTTGTAGAGTAAACAAAAACAAATTATTTTGTTAATCACTCCTGAAAAGTATCACTCCTAATACTCCCCTGAGGGCTGAGGCAATACAAGCATCGCATCCTACCCATGTCACCTGATCTAAACCACGGGGATTGACGATTCCCCTTTCAGTTTTTCAGGTGGTAAACTTAAAACTTAGTATTATCATAACTTATCAGCAAAGAAAAAACTATTAAATGACCTACATATAGTTTTTAGTTCTATTTTTCTCAATTCTCATTTCACCAGGTCCATAACCCATATCAATGAATGGTCAGCATATATAAGTAAACATTTTTTACATAGAATTTAATTTTACAGTTTTACTGCAGTACGCAATTACTGACAATATAAGGGTAAAAACCGCAAGTTAAGAGTGTTAATTTAATGTTCAACCGCTGTAAACATTTGCTTTCAGCAAAACCAATTGTTCAAAGTTACCATCCGAGAGACGACTTCGTTTGGGGCTATGAACCATGCCAGCAAACGAAAACAACCGTTCTACTGGTGCAGAGGAAGGTAGCGTGGTGTTATACCTCTTGAAGATCTTCTTTATAGCAGGATACCTATCTAAAGAGTCGAGTGCCTTACTGGTGTCCTGCAAATAATTGAGGACTTCCAAGTCTTCCTTGTTGTTAGGAGCAGAGAATGAGCCATCCATAGTTCTGAAGAAATCGTCTTCAGATGATGAGTCTGAGTTCACCGAACTATTACCACTGCTGTCAGAATTACAATTTCTTACAGCCATTTGCAGCTTGTCTTTTACTTGAGACTTGATTGCTTCATGATCGCCGAAATTAGGCCCTTGCAACAATGATATCCATCTAAGTTTGAAATACGGATGAGATACTGAGGCCAAAACGGCATCAGTTACCTCGGGGCTCAATGACAAAAAATGACCAAATCTGGCATTGAAGCCAGAGACGACTGCTGCCAGTAATGGCATGCAGTGTCTCAAGCGCAGGTCGTTTGGTTGGATAGGCTCCAATCTTGCGAGGGCATCTTGAGTCACTAGGACTGTTGGAAGTTCAGACAACCGTAGTAGCATTCTTTCTCTGCCTGTAATTTGTTGAGGGCTGCTGCAATTGGTTTTAGAACAGACAAATATTCTGAAATAAATTCCAATTCATTGTCTTTGAGGATGGGTAGATTCAGTTCTTCAAGAGCTACATTCACGTCGTTCTTATGTTTATATATTTGGCTTAATGAGTCGTACATTGAGTTCCATCGGGTGACGCATGGGTACCTAAATTGGACACCAGTTATTTCCTGTATTTTTTCTGCTGTCTTGGGTTTACCAGCAGCATTCCACAGCACCGAACATTTTCCCATTGCAGAATGCTTTATCTTCTTTAGTCCAGGTGAATTCAGTCCTTTATCTGCATCAGTTGTTGCTACCAAGTTCAATGTGTGGGAGGCACATCGAATATGGGATGATAGTTTCACTGACTCCTCTCCATGCTCTCCTGAATGTTCAGGAAAGTTGCTGATGATAACCTCTTCATCTGAATCTTTTTCATCTTCATCTTCATCTGCATCATCTTCATCAATGTCGTCAGTACGATTCTGAACACGAACACCGAACTCTTTAAAGCATTTCACCATGTTCGATGCATTGTCGGTGACTGTAGATACAACTTTTCTATAAGATAAACCATGCTCCGAGTTGATCCTGTCCAATATTCCAGCAATTTTATCAAAGCTATGTGTTCCACGAAATCTTCAGCATGCCAGTGCAGCTGATCCTCGCGACAAGTCATCATTGATCTGTAATGTAAGAATATAAAATCAATGTTTGTATGAACATTTTTTTAAGCTTAATTTAATAATATTGGTTAGACACGCACCAGCTAAACTGCGCCACCAAACATTGAAGAGAAGAACTATGTGATATAAAGGAGGCAATTCAGCGATGAGTCGCCTACCATACCACCACATCAGTGACCCATCCCATAAGAGCAAAATGTGGAAGAGTCCATATTCACAGCCTGTGAATATGGACTCTTCCACATTTTGCTGTGAATCAGACACAATGACAGATGACAGAATCAGTGAATTAGTTTGAAATTACTGTGAATCACAGCAAAATGAAGACTCACCAAATTAATGAATGAGGAACACATGTCGAATAATTGAAAAGATTATACTATAAGTCTATCAGACTATCAGTCTATCACCAATGGTCAATTTATCAATTATATAAAAATAATACACTAAATCAATAGCATACCCAATGCGCAGTGACTCCCATGAAACTGCGGTGATTAGTTGACCATATGTCGCATGTAACACACACATGGTCAACTGCTGCCAGTTTTGCTTGTATGTCTTCCTTCATTGTACTGGTTGTTGTTGCAAGAGATCTAGCCAGGGTGCATCTAGATGGCACCTGAACAGCCGGGTTGACGTCTGAAAAAATATTTAAAAATTAAAACAAATACAATAGATTAGCTATGGAAAAAATATCAAAATATTTAGCTAGGCTAGCGATAGTCTAATGTTCATACAAATAATATGATTAATTATTTTAATCAGATATTAGCTATGGAAAAAATAGCAAAATATTTGAGTTATACTAACATGAAAGAAGATCCTTAAATTCATGTAGTTCAACTAGGCTCAATGGTAGGAGCCCATTAGCCACAAGCGAGAGAATCTTCTTTTCAAGGATATCCTTGCATATTGGTGGTCCTGGTTTTTGCTTGGAAATGTGGAACATGCTTAGTGTTGACTGCTTGGCAATTTTGGCAGGGCCAGCATTGCTGCCGCTGGCATCTTCTTCTTTAGCTGGAACACTTGCGAGATTTCTTCTCTGATTCATATTCACCCAAAAGATCTGAATGTAGTTTCTGCACAAGAAAATAAATTATTATCATGCAGAGAGACTTCTTGAACACCCTGTATAATATTTATCAGAGTATCAAACTTCTAGTTGAAATTAATACTTAACAAGATTCTAAAATTTTGTTATCTTTAACTAAAATTATTTTCACCATGATCAGTGCATTTTTATCCTATGTTAAATTGAAAGCCGAATTTCGTCCTTCAGTAACTAAATAGGAGAAATTACAGACATGGATCAGACAGAGAGAAAGACAGATACACCTGGCGTTTTATTATAGTTGGATATCGGCAGTTTTTAATGTAGTTACTAGTCCATAATCTATTAATATCTGAAGTGCACAATATATTCAAATGGACGTCTATGTAAATGTAGCATTAGTCTTGTATGGCACCAGTCACTTAAAATATGACTTGAACCATTATGTTAATGTTGCTACTTACTACTTAGTTACTAAGTAGTACTAACCCTGAGGTGCCTCAGAAGATTGCTTGTTGAGTCAAGGCCAGCAGACAGAATTGTAGTTTTCTTTGTACACTGCCTACAAATAACTTTGATACTGTTTCCAGTTTTTTCGACAATTTGAAAATATTTTCCATTCAATAGCACAGATTGATCCTTATTACCAACATTGTTATCTAAATATATTGAATACTGTTCTGGTGACAACCTAGAATATTTGGTTCCCTTGGGAGCCTGTTGAAGTTGTAAAATTGCACTCATTATTAAAAAATTCAATCTGTAAATAAAATATGTTTAGAATTAATTTATTATGAATACGGACCTATAGGCTATATTTTATGCCTATATATAATAATATATTAATAGAACACTTTTAACATAATTGCACAGTAAATTACACTTTTTACGAGCCTAAATTCCACAGCAACTACACCTTCCATGAGCCCACGCATGACGCAAGTCACCCAACTAACAGAAAACATAAACAGTCGGTGTTGAACAAAGTTGCCACCAGATGTCGCTTGGACAAAAAACAAATGACATTCGCATAGCGGCATATTTAAGAATCTGAAATTAAAAGTGATCTTGAAGTCTAAAGTGATCTTCAAGATCAAGATCACAAGAAATAAAGTGATCTTAGATCAAGATCAAGATCACCATAATAAAAGTGATCATCAAGATCAGATCACGATCTTGATCTTCAAGATCACGATCTGATCTTGAAGATCAAGATCGTGCCCATCTCTGCTTATAGGTAATAAAAACTACATTACAGATGTTGATAAATTTAGTTATTTAGTGAACTATCTGAAAGGCCCAGCCTTAAGATTAGTGGAATCACTACCAGCCATAGGTACTTCTTATTCTGTAGCAATAGAATTACTTAACAGAAATTACATGAATAAGGATGAAATTATACATGATTTGGCTCTTAAAGTAATGAACATGCGAACCCCAAACGACAACTATAGTGACCTCTTTGACTTTTACTGTGAGTTTGAATGTCTCATGGGACAACTTAAAAACAAATTTAAACATTGCAGAAACAGCTTGGATCATTCAAGCTGTTGTTTTTGAAAAGCTCCCTTCTAAAGTCAAAGAGATATTTCATCAGAGGACAACTGACATATACCCTAGCCTTAATAAGCTAAGAGAAGATTTCCCAACTGTACTTGCACTTTACAAATCAAGTTACACACTCCCAAAATTTAACACAGCACAAGAAAAAACCAACAATGCAGAAAACCAAAAACCTAACAAAAGATTTCAACACTTACCAGTTACATCAAAACACAACCGCAAAACTCAATTTGCAGAAAATAAAGTGACAGAAAAAGACTCAAAGACTCCTACTCTGCAAAACTTTAATGTAACTACTTTGAGTATAATCACACCATGCAAATTTTGTTTTAGCAGTGAACATTATTCTACAAATTGTCCCAAATACAAAGACTTTACAGCAAGGTCAAAACGTTGTGAACAACTAAACTTATGCAAAAAATGCACTGGATCAGGGCACCAAAAGCAAAACTGCAAATTAAATTTGAAATACAATTGTAAGTTTTGCAACAGTTTTGACCATGTTACCCCTATGTGTAATACACACACAGACATTGGAAAAACTGACAAACATTATGAACAAACACCCAAATCAAACCAAAACAAACAGAAACAAACTCAAATGCTATGAATGGGCATATCAGTTCATCTAGCATTAACCACAATTCAAAAATTCTTTTACCAACCACAACCTTGGAAATCCAAAACAAAAGGGGACAAATAGTACAGGTTAGGTGTCTTTTAGATACCTGCTCACAACAAACATTTGTAACCAAACAACTGATAGAAAAATTGGGACTTCAGAACCAACAAGGAAATGAAGATCTCTCTATTTCATCATTTATCAATAAAAACCCAGTACAAGCCAGTTTTAAAACTGCAAATATAACTTTAACTCTTGATGGAACATTTGAAACCCTTAAGGTTGTTGTTGTGGACAAAGTAGAACAAGAAAAAATACAAATAGCTGGGTTAAAACAAGCTTTGCTACAACTTCAAAACAAATACACGATAGCTGATAAAACCCTTAATGCAGATGTAGTTGATGATATACATATGCTCATGGGGGCTGACTATCTTCATCTGGTCCATAGAGGCATCATTAAAATTGGGGATGGAATAGCCATACAAACTCCCACAGGTATTGCTCCTTTGGGTGACATAACTAAATACCATCTTACTACTGACACAGAAAACACAGAACATGAACAAAATTCATGCAAAACAAAATCACCACATTCACAAATTTCTGACTATGTGACAAACTCGAACTACAAAAACACTGTCATAATCCCACATCATTTGAATGAAAATGATTCCACATTGGATGAAGGGTTACAGCAGTTGTGACTATTAGAATCAGTTGGCATAAAGGACAGTACAATTACACATGAAGACCAATTGATGACAGAACAATTTAAGGATACATTACAACACAGAGACAATCAATACTATGTAGAGCTGCCTTGGAAAACACCTTGTCCAGAAATAATGGACAATTTGAAAGTAGCTAAGGCACATCTGTATAAAAATTACAGAAAACTAAAAAATGACAATCTTTTAGAACAATACAACAACATATTCAAGGAACAAATAGAAAGGGGCTTCATTGAAGAAGTTACTGATGAACCCTTTAAAAAACGAGGTTGTCATTATTTAACACACAGGGGAGTTTACAGAGAAGACTCATCCACAACTAAACTAAGAGTAGTATACAACTGTAGTTTAAAAGACACAAATTCTGTTAGTTTAAATGATTGTCTCATGGAAGGCCCAAACCTTGTCTCAGATCTTGTAAAAATTCTCCTTTGCTTCCGTTTAGACAATTATGCAGTACAAAGTGACATAGAAAAAGCATTCCTCTGTATAAATTTGAAGCTTGAGTATGATAAAAATCATCTCAGGTTTTTGTGGTTGAATGATCCACATGACCTTAACAAAGGTTTCAAAACCTACAGATTTAAAGTAATTATTTTTGGAGCAAATTGCTCTCCAAGTATTCTTGCTTTAACAATTAAAAACCACCTAAACTTATTTCAAGAGGACTTAACAGTTCAGTTTTTAAAACAAAACTTTTATGTGGATAACCTCATTGGTTCCACTGTAACTGAAGAGGAATTGCTTGAAATTTACCAAATGTCACAACCCATAATGAAGCAAGGAAATTTTGGATTGAGAGAATGGGTTTCTAATTCTCCCAAATTAAATGAACAAATAACAAAAGACAACAATGGGAACATTGAACCAAACAATTACACGAAAACACTTGGAATGCTTTGGTTTTTAAAACAGAATTCCGAACACGATGACACTCTTTGCACAAAGAGTTATAACTTAAATCCAAATGCCAATACAAAAAGACAAGTGCTTTCAGAATCATCCAAAATTTTTGACCCCATTGGATTATATTTACCAGCAACCATAAGATCCAAAATCCTTTTGCAAGACTTATGGAAAAAGAAAATTGATTGGGATGAACCACTTTCAGTGGAAGACCAACTTCATTGGAAAAAATTAGCCACAGACTTGAACAAAGTTCAAGACATCTACGTACCAAGATGTGCTGGCTACAGATTGAAATCGCAAACACTACACATTTTTACAGATGCCAGCACACAAGCTTACGGGTGTTGTGCCTATTTAACAAGTGAAAATGAAAGTAACTTGGTTTATTCAAAGTCAAAAGTGGCACCCTTAAACCAAAAGAAAACTGTACCACAACTTGAATTATTAGCTGTCTCATTGGGAGTTAAAACAGCAGACTTTCTTTCACAAGTGTATAAAGAAGTTGACATAACAAACATTTACTTATGGACAGACAGTCAAATTTGTCTAACATGGGTGACCAACACAGATACAACTTCTTGCAAAAACATATTTGTGAAAAACAGACTAACAGAAATCAAAACTGCAAACACAAACCTTGGTATCAAATTTAGGTACATAAAAACAAAAGAGAATCCTGCAGACTTTTTGACAAGAGGGCTCTCTTACAAACTGTTGAAAACAAATAAAATCTGGTATGAAGGGCCCGAATGGCTAACATGTGAGGATCTTTGGCCAGCCAAAGTAGTAACCTCACACTCAACTCTACGACAACTGAAAAGATCACTGAGGACAAACCTATATTTGACTACAAACATTATTCAGAGATCAACAAACTCTTGAGAATTACAGTCTATTGCTGCAAGTTTGTCAATAGCTACCTTCTCAAACACTGTCCTCAGAAGGCCTTTTCTAACTTAACAGAAACTGCAACAAAACACTGGCTCAAACAGATACAAGCTTCAGAATTTGACAAGGAGTTGAAGTATCTTAGGTCCAGTAACACATTAAACAAAGGAATTCCTTCACTTGTCATGGATCTAAATCTGTACCTGGATACAGAGGGTCTGATAAGGTGTAAAGGAAGGCTTAACAAGTCAACTTTGACTTACAACTCTAAGCACCCAATTCTTCTTCCAAGGAGAAATCACTTCACAAATCTCATCATCAGGGATACCCACAACAAAATACACCACATGGGGGTCCCACAAACCCTGACGGAGCTGAGAAAAACTTACTGGCTACCAAAGGGTAGAACTGAAACAAAGAAAATTTTAAACACATGCATTCCTTGTAAACGTATCCATTCACGACCCTTTAAGACCCCAAGCCCTCCAGACCTACCCGTGGAACGAGTAACATTTACTCGGCCATTTGAAACCACGGGTATTGACTACACTGGAGCGGTAAATGTGAGTTTTGGAGACAAAATGGATTCAAAGGAATACAAAGTGTACATTGTACTCTTCACCTGTGCTGCCACACGTGCCATATGTCTAGACATAGTAGAAGATCTGACAGCAGAAGCTTTTATTGCTGCTTTCAGACGATTTTGTGCACACAATTCTGTACCCAAAACTATATGGTCAGACAATGCCACATACTTCAAATCTGGTGAAAGAATTATTCATCAGATTTGTGACAGTGAAACAGTACAAACTCATTTAATCAAACACAATATAACCTGGAAGTACATTCCTGTTAATACACCATGGTATGGTTCCATTTGGGAAAGAAACATACAGACTGTAAAGAACTGCCTTAAAAAGACTATTGGGACCAAACATCTACAACTTTTTGAACTCATGACTATTCTGTCAGAAATTGAAAATGTTGTCAACAACAGACCATTAACTTATGTGGGAGATGGTATTAATGAGCCAGAACCTCTCACACCTAACCACCTAATTAAGGGAGAAACAGTAAACATGTTACCAGAATCTGAACATAACAGTACAGAGGATCCAGATTGGGAAATAGGACACAAAGAACTCAACACAAAATACCAACATTTGACACAAATCAAAACTCAATTTATAACAAAATGGAGAGAAGAATACTTAACAAGTCTTAGAGAAAGACATAAACAATTAACAAAACAAAATTGGAATGATTCAGTCAAAATTGGAGACATTGTGTTGATACATGACAAGACACCAAGACAACAATGGTCAATGGGAAAGGTCTTGGAACTCAAAACTGGTGAAGATGAAGTTACCAGGGTTGTAAAACTGAAAACAGCAACTGGTGAAACCACCAGAGATATCACATTACTATATCCTTTGGAGTGTGGGGCTAAATTAGAACCATTACCCCAAAGGATGGATCAGGATACTATTGGGGAGGAATCTCTCAATGTACCTGATGTAACTCAGATTAAACCAGACAGGCCTCAAAGAAAGACTGCTTTGAAAGCCAGAAAACTTTTACAAGAAAAAATTAAGACTGGTGACTTATAAACCTTACACAAATTGAGCAAAGTTAAAATATTTAATAACTTTACTTTAATTCCATAAATTTCCTATACCTAAAGGGAGTCAAACTGATTGACATAACTTTAACTAAACTTGAGAAGTTGGCCTCTTGAACTTTCATATTTAAATAGGTCTTGAGTAACCTCTCTCTTCCTAAATTTCTACTTCATTCTTTTGATCCATTTTTTACATGTTTTACACAGTTTGTCAAAAAATTTGATCTATAACATACAAATTTTTCTCCGGCCCCCCCCCAGTATATGGAAAAACTATACGCGCTTACAACATGGTATCGTATGTGATACCTTTATTTCATAATTAAATATAAATTATTAATTAATTGAATTAAATATCTATACAAAATTGGCTCGGGATTGGCGACATAGCCTAATGGGAATGAAATGATTGCCATACATACATAGAAACCGTATGTAGGCGTCGGGTCTGCATAACCATGAGAAACATTCATTTATTTCACGTGAACAAAATTTTCCATTTGCTAACATGTAAAAATACAAGAGAGAGAGTCAATAACCTTTGCCAAATCAGCAATTTATACTAAAATATGAAGATATATTAAAGGAGAAGCCTCGGGGCTGTTTATGTGCAGCGAACGCTTTAAACAGAGAAGATGTGCTTTTGTCTTCCCTCAAGTTCTGAGTGAATTCCTTATAATAAACTTAATACTCATAAAAGGCTAGGCCTATGCCTAAAAGTGTTTATATTGTGACTGCCTATATTAATTACATCAAGCCAAATTTGTCGCGTAACTCCATCATGGCGGCCCTACACCGAAAATGATCGTAACGCCCTACATCGAAGCAAACTAAGACCCAGCAAAAATAAGGTGAGGCAATTTATTTTCATTCTAATATAGGCGTCTAAAATCCTGACGCTAAAATTACCATAAACAATTAAATATAAAGAGGTCCTTTAAAGACCTACATATTCATAACTCTCTAACGAAAAAACATAGGGCTTTTGTCGTTTAACTCTCCACTGAAATCTGCTGGAAATTTCCAATGGATGAGGGTATCAGGCAATCAACCCATAGCCCTATAAAGTTTTTTCACAAGCTCTTCTACCTGTCTATTTACTCTGGATTTACCCTGACTCCTTATTGGACTCTTCAGGAATATCCACACTCCCATCCAGACCAAATGGACCTGGACACCATAGGTTATTACTAGCAGATTCACAAATAACTGGGGACCTATCAGGACAATCGTACCTGGATTCACAATCAATGATTCATTCCTACTACCAGAAACTGGGACTAGCTCTGTTACCTCATATCCCTGGGGGACAAAAGGAATTGCATTTGCACTCATTCTCACAGGCAAAACTGGGTTAACACCCTCTGGATCTCCCCCCCCCCATAAATTCTTGTTCTGGTATTGGGTCGCTAGTTAGACGTAATATTTGTCCTGCTAGGAGCTCTGGGGGTTCCCCTCTGGCCTCAGAGCTCACTGGTTTAAAGGCCTCAGTTCTTGAATTGGCCCATTCCTTCATGGGCTAGTCTGGTTAGGCCCAGGAATTTGTTCCCTTGAGATGGTAGGACTCAGTGGGCTTGAACTGGGCCTTCTCTACTGGTGTAATTGCTGGTTATGACCATACCCATTAGGTGGGTAAGGGCATTGTGGCACCCAATGATCCCACTTGCCACACTGCAAACTAGGGGTGCACCGGATATGATATTCAGCCAGATATTGTGAAATATCCGGCAGGATATGGGTCATATCTGGCTGGATATGCCAGATATAGGACAAGACATTAGAAAATTAATACCTGTATGAAAATCTGCCATAATATGATGATAACACATTACAAATAATATTTTATATACAAAAAAATGGAAAGCTCTCCAGGGACTACCCCTAAACCAGTCCAGCAACACTTTTTATATTAAATCAACACAATACTGATGACGAATAAATAAAACATCTGTCTATCCTTAACGATTACAGTTCTATTAATATAATCAGAGCTTTTTATAAAAATGTCTAGGTGTTAAATTTTTTAAAAAGTAAAATATTGCTAGACCCCTGCATTTCCTTTCCATTCTTTTTTCTCCTTTTTTTCCTTTATTTTCAAAACAAAACAAAACATTACAAGCTTGACAAATATAAAACAATACATTGAATATAATATAAAATGCCTGGAATGAAATCAATAAATGGAGGGCAGTATTGTGTAGGTCAGATGCTGCCATTCAGCCCGGAGGTCTTCAGAATAAAAAAAACTCAACAACAGTGATTTAGAACTTTTTTCCATTGTGGTGCAGAAACAAGAGCATTTCTCCTCTTTTAGGCAATATTTGGGATTGCCTTGCTTCATAGATGTTTCCATATTCAGAAAACATTCTCTCTGAAAATACAGAGGATGCAGGTGTGCAGAGAAGCTTTGAAACAATAATTTTAAGGAGAGGAAATCGGTCCTCCTGCTTCCAAATTTGAACTGGACAGCATTTCCTATCTACAAGAGGTTCAGATGTATATTGGTCTAATTCCCCTGCAATCAGTAGAACAGGAGCAGTCTTTTTTTCAACCTTTCTTCTCTTGTAACTTACTTGCCCAGATTGCTCTCCTTTTATGATCTCCATAAAACACGCTTCAAGAATGTCCTCTTCGTCTTTCCTCTTTTGCATAGGAGAACTGGAATTTGAGCTTCTTTCGCTTCCACTTTCATTTTCATTAGAATCATTACCACCATCATTTTCAATACCTATGACTTCTTCAATCAGCTAGGATTTAGCCTGCTCTTTTTGATCTTGTTGAAAGAAAGATAACTTATACCGCGGATCTATTGCAATTGCAGTCACATAAGCCCTGTTTTTCATTATGTTCAAAGACTTCCCATCATTACTCTCCAACAAGAAACACGCTCAAAGAGAAGTCAGGAACTCTCTCTTTGTCGTTTGAACACCTTGGTCATCATGGCCAATCTTTGAAAGAAATCTTTGTAAAATACAAATGCTTGGGATTATGGAAGACAAAGTTGATTTTTCCGAACTCATTTCCTGAGTTAGTTGGAAGAATGGTTTTAATATTTTAAGGAGATTTCGTATCAGTGTCCACTTGAAGGATGTGATGGTAGGTAATTCACTATGATCAGCCAAATACAGTTGCAGTGGAATTTTTAATTTATATAATCTTTCTAGCATTAAATATGCACTGTTCCAACATGTTGGGACATCTTGAACCAATAGGAGAGGCTCAAGATTTTGCTGCACTTGAATGTGTTTGAAATTGTTACAGGCCAAAGGAGAATGATTAAAGTGAGTTGCAAGGTGGTGACTTTTTGCAAGGATATCAATTACACTCCTCTAAACCATAATTGAGTCACTAATAACCAGTTGGAGTAAATGAATGCTGCTGTGTATTGAAGGTATTTCAGCCAGGTCACTACCAAGAGCCATATTACTAGGTCCATCCCTCACCAATAAATTCCTCTTATTTGCATCAAGATCCCAACTATCCCACATAGAGTGAAACTTTTCAGATATATTCTTGCCAGTATGCGACCCTGAGAAATGAGAGGCATGTAGCACAGCATTCTCTCTCTCAAAATCTTTACCTATCCAGTGACCCGATAATGATATAAAACTTTCTTGAGAGGTTGTGCATTAGGGTGGATTGATTTTACATTTTCTTCGATTTCCATATTCTAATAGAGACAAAAACTTGCGCATGCATGAGAAAATAGCCTCTGCAAAATCTTAGCTTAATAGGTAATCATCTTCTGCCCCCAGCAGAGCGATGAAAATCATATTTTAGTAGTCAAAAACGTATTTTTAAACCCTAGCCTAGAGTCATAAAATTTTGCGTGTGTGTTATGTCATGCCTAAGCAACGATATAAATGCTATGGGAAATATATAAATGCATTATTTAAGACAAAGAGCCGATCTGAAAATATGTATATTATACATATTTTCAGATCGGCTCTTTGTCTTAAATAATGCATTTAAATATTTCCCATAGCATTTATATCGTTGCTTAGGCATGAAATAACACACACGCAAAATTTTATGACTCTAGGCTAGGGTTTAAAAATACATTTTTGACTACTAAAATATGATTTTCATCGCTCTGCCGGGGGCAGAAGATGACCTATTAAGCTAAGATTTTGCAGAGGCTATTTTCTCATACATGCGCAAGTTTTTGTCTCTATTAGAATATGGAAATCGAAAAAAATGTAAAATCGATCCACCCTATTGTGCATGTCCATATATCTGAAGAAAAGCTGACATGCTTTACTACTTCCAGCTTCTGGGCAATTTTAGACTTGAACTCATTATAAAGATGAGGAATTATAGTATCAGAGAAGTACCTTCTGCTCGGTAAGAGATATCTGGGTTGGAGGTAGGCCATTAGATCAATAAAACCATCATCATCAACTAAAGTAAATGGCTGGTTGTTCAAAGCCATCATCATGCCAATTTTATGGTGAATCATCACAGACCTGGAGTCGTTGATATCCCATATTTTTTTAGATGAAAAGCTTTCCTCTGTTGAGATCTGCTTACTCATTTGGTCCATTTTCTTTTCTTTTATGATGGTCTAGCCCGTATTCTGTCTATGCCTATTTCCTTTGATTCAGTCGCAGCTATTGTTTTTTGTCATTTTCGTTTTTGGCTTCAGCATACTCTTTTGGGTGATTAATCTTCAAATGATTATGAAGAGGTGTGCTAAAAGACTTTTGGCCACCTTTCTCCTTCCCACGTTTGATAATCTTTTGGCAAATATTACACTTTGCAGTGATATCGCTAGGATCATTTATTGTATACAGTGACCACACAAAACTTGTCATGATTAATACTTAATAGTTTAATACAACACAAGAACTTGAAAGAGAACAAAACAATTAAACATCTGAATATACTTAAATTATTATTTATCTTATATTTTGGGGGGTGCTTGCCCCCAATGCAAAACAAAACATAGCAATATGAGTGTAAAAATAATGCAGTACCTAATAATATATATCCAGCCAGATAGATGTGGCCACATCTGGTGGCCGGATATGAAAAATTCATATCCAGTGCACCCCTACTGCAAACACTCCTAAACGCTGATGGCAATCTTGTTCCAGATGACCTCCCCCTCCATAGTAATTACAGCTCACCCAGGGATGATCAGATGGTGGTGGTGGAGGGGTTGTTAGAAGTCTGGCTGGCCCTGAACCCTGCTGCGGGGCCAACAACTGAGGGTGAGACTGGTGATTTTGTTGGTTCAGGTTCCTTCAGGGCTGACCTTGTATTCTAGACACCTAGTGGTGGTTGGGGTACCAAAGCAAACATTCCTATGTTCCAGGCCTCCTGCAGGATGGGTGGAGGTCTAAATAAGGTTAAAGGTTTCACTGGAGGTTCCATCTCACTAGCTGCCAATTCTCTCACTACTGGCCAGTTCAACTGAGTCCCAGCTCCATGTGCCATTCATGCCGTGGCTAGGGCAACTTTAACCTTCTGGGAAAATGCCTCAGAAATGGTATGAAGAAATTTTGAAATCAGTTCTTGGCAATTATCCACTTCTACTCCCAGCATTGCAGTCATCTACACAGTTTCCAACCTGGTCACATACTGGTATAAGGTCTCACTTGTCTCTCATCATGGTAGAATGGAGTTATCTGTAGTAAGTCTGCAGTCTTTTCCTGACAACTTCATATGTAATCCCTGGTCAGTCAACTAAATCAAAACCCCCCTACATCTGTCCCATAAAACACACTTGCAGTGCCACTTTCCAGTAGTTGTCTCCTCCTGCCACTGTATTCTCAGCATAATCCTCAAGCTCTTTCCTAAATTCTGTGAATGTTCTCCCATCTGATATATCAAATGGCAATGGTCAGGGAAATCGGCACCCATCTAGTTTCTCGAGGGTGTTAGCAAGGTGTTCCAGGAGATTCTCTGCTGCCAGTGTTGGCAGCAGTTGTGGCCCCTTTTTTGCAGTAAACATCACTGGTTCATCCTCCCCATTTGACTCCCCAAGCTCTCGTTGAAATTTCATATGAGGTCTCTGGTTGATGGTTGTTCTCAGCTTCTTTTCTGAGGCCCCACAGGTAGGGGTTGATTTGGCCCATCTTTAGGCTCCTGGTAGTTCATTCAGGTCTTCTGCTTCTGTCCCAGATGAATCACTCTCATGTGAGGGACCCATCATTCTCTTTTCTCCCCAGTTCACAGCAGGGCAATCTGTTCCACTTTCTGTTCAAAACCTGGACTGTTCAGGGTTGCTCAGGTGTTCTAACCAGGTGGCTACTGTCAATGCCAATCTTCTGAGAGCATATACATCCTGGTCAGAGGTTGTACCAGCAGTGGTAGACTGGTAATTTAAAAGTTGATCCTCAGTATCTCTCAATGGTGATTGGGTGGCTGATGCCACTGCTCCCTCGCCAGGCTGTCCACTAACTTCTTCAGCAACATCCATACTCTGGGTCATCTCTGGATTAGACATTCTTCACTGTTCCCCTTTTAAACTTCACTCTCTCCAACCAACCTCAACTGATCCTGCTGGGGATGCCAAAAAGTATGCTGTGGTGGCTGTGTAGGCTGTAGTCCCCAAGTATCTGTATTGTCAAACCACTCGGCACCTTTTCACGTTTCTGGGTTTGTGTTAGTCAAGAGACTGGGCAAAGAGATAGTCTCCTCAGGTATCCAGGAATGCCTCTCTTGTCAGTTTATTTCCAGGAGATTATTCAGGTCTGACTCGCATGTTAACTGCAAAGGACTTCCCAAGCTCTATTCCCATAAATTCTCCCACCCTTCTTTCCGGAAAACTATTCAGGTCCAGCTCGCACATTAACTGTAAAAGACTCTCCCAAGTTCAGGTGTCTAAATCCAACTCTCCAATGAGTGGGAGAACCAACCACTTAGAGTCAGTGGTGTATTAAGAATTTTTGGGCCCTGGGACCAAAATATTCTTGGGCTCCTCATCAAGACAAATCTTCCAATTGTAAATTAATATAACCATTTCCAAATAAAACCATTTATTTCTAAATCAAGTAATGTAAGTTTTGGGTCATTCTCTGTCAGATCAACCAAAAAAAATTGAAATTAACACCCTCATCTCTCATATTTTGCTGAAATTTGGTTTATAGGGAGTTTGTGAGCCCTGAATCCATTTCTGAAATTATAAAGTCAATCCAACCAACGGTTCAAGAGTTATGACCTCGGGCAATTTGAGGTCACTCGTGAGGTTACTAACATTTGGCGAGCCATAACTTGGGTAATAATTGTCATAATTATATAAAAGTATATATATTTAGAATCAGAAAATGACAAGGAATCCAAATATGCAAGTTTTAGAACTCTAGGTTGAAAAATAAAAAAGTTACACTGTAACCAAAATTTGAGGTCACGATTTGACCTCTGGGGTATCAAATGAGAATTTTTTTTTTAAATGTAAAAAATGAAGGCATAGGCATTGGCTAATAGAATCAGCAAAAAAAAGTTTGTTTATGTTAGTATTTTTCATGTAACTAACATATAAGTGAACACCATATTCATAAGTTGTGCGTCAATTCTACCTATTTTTTCACACTTAAGCTCATAATTTGACCTATAGAAATTAAAATTACATTTTTTATAGATATAAAAAACAAAGTCAGAGTTCTTGACTAATAGAAACAATCATAAAAAGTTTGTTTATGTTGGTACTTTTCATGTAACTAACTTATAAGTGAACACCATATTTATAAATTGCTTGTCATTTTAAGGAATTTTATATCTTAGCTATCAATTTGACCTCAAGCTCCAAGAATTTAATAAAAATTGTATTTCACTGCTAATCTACACTGGCAATAATAGTTATAATAGTGAAAGGGGAAGACTAAGCTCACATGTAGCCTAAACAAACCTGTTGAAACATGTTGCTACTTGTCTAAGTGCAGAATCAACACAGATAGTTGCAAAATTCCTTGTCTACAGGTTAGTACAGTTCCAGCCAGCACTGTGGGTGGTTGGTGGGTATGGTGTTTTAATGAGCCTCAGAGACTATCAAGGCCTAAAATATTAAGTGTGTATAGCTATATATTTTCTAAAAAATATATATTACCTAATTGTAAATCCTATATCTTTACAGATCAAAATACAATGGTTTGGCACTTGAAATACTGCCAGGACCCTATTCAAAAACACAAGAAACGCATAACAATCAATCTTAGAAAAGTGACTGATGTACTTGTTGAAAAATGTGCTGGAAGAGTGAAAAAAGACTCATTGTTGTGTGTGAACTGCTGGACACTGATAATGAAAAACCCCACTATACTTAGTACCACTGAAAACAACTAGTCTGAGCAGGATTCAAATGAATCATCTACTATCAGTGGCTTGAGTAACATCTCTTCAATTCAAGATCTGGACAATGACAGTGATTGCTTGATAAAGGAAAATCCTTCAACTTCAGTTGAACCAGTTCTAGCATTTCTGGACCAAACACCAGTTAAAAAAAGTAAGTAATAAATTAATATAATAACTTATACTTTACTACAAGGTCTGTTTGATCTACTATATAGCCAATTATATAGCATTTAAGGTACTATAATTAATATTTAATTACTAATATTCAGGTGTGTGAAACCTTTTTTTCTGTTCTTTTCAGAAGGGCTGTCATTAAGCCAGAAAAAGCGCAAGGCTCGTGGTAAGCTATCATCTGCTCAGAAACACCTGAAGGAAAGGCTAGAACTCAGTTATGGTGTTCAAATTACCGAGGAGGTAAGTGATACTTCAAAACCTGAAACTAAATCTGAAAAACATCTAGACAAATTAATGAATGAATTGAAACAGTCATTCCTGGAGAGCAAATGTCACCATCACAAACTACAAATATTGACACTCTCACCATACACAATTGAAAAAACAGCTAGTTTCTTTCAAACTACAACATACATGGTGAAAAGAAGCCGTTCACTTAAATCAGAACATGGAATCCTTCCGAAGATTCCACTAATGAGCAAAGGAAAAGTGATATCTGAAGAACACAAAGATATAGTTAGAAGATTCTATGAGTCAGAAGAGGTTAGTCGTATGTGTCCTGGCCAAAAGGATTGCGTGAAAGTTATCAGTGCTGAAGGTGCAATGAAGGTGCAAAAACGATTGGTCCTCGGGAATTTAAGAGAGATGTTTGAACTATATAAAAATGATGAAAAGAATCCCAAAATAGGATTTTCCACATTTGCAAAATTACGGCCATCATATTGTGTGCTTGCTTGCGGTAGTGGTGGGACTCATTCTGTCTGTGTCTGCACATACCATCAAAATCCAAATTGCAGCTGGCTGCATTGGGAGAAAGAGGTCTTTCATACAAGGATCTTATGGATTACAGTGTCTGCAGTACAGAAAGAGAGACTTGCATGATGCAACTTTGCAATGATTGCCCAAGAGAAGAGGGTGTCCTGGATTTTCTTGAGTTACTTCTTACTTGACAGTGTGAAATCAGCTCCAAATGAAATATCTTACAAGCAATGGGTGACTGTTGACCGTTGTACAATGGTTGATAAGGTGGAGCCACTTCATGAATACTTATCATCCCTAAGCATGAAAATATCCCGCATGGTTTGTCATCACTTTGTTGCTCAGCAACAATCACAGTACTTCAAGCAGTTGAAAGAAACACTACCACCTCAGAGCGAGGTAGTTATAGTAGGTGATTTCTCTGAGAATTATTCTTTCATTGTCCAGGATGCTGCCCAAGGGCTTCACTGGGACAATTCACAGTGTACAGTTCACCCTTTTGTCATCTATTATAGATCATCTGCAGACCAGGAACTTAGCCATTTTAGTGTCTGTTTCTTATCTGCATCACTAAAACACAACACTATAATGGTTTACTCATTCATATTGAAGCTTATGACATATGTTAAATTCAGATGCCCACAATTGAAGAAGGTGCACTATTTCTCAGATGGATGTGCTGGCCAATATAAGAACAGATACAACTTCACAAATCTCTGTTACCATGAAGAGGATTTTGGTCTGTCTTGTGAATGGCACTTCTTTGCTACATCCCATGGCAAAAATGCATGTGATGGGATTGGAGGAACAGTGAAAAGAGCTACTGCTCGTGCCAGTTTGCAGAGAACTACAGAGAGGCAAATTCTTACACCAGAACACATGTTTCAGTTTTGTGAAGAAAACTTGAGCAAGAAGATAAATTTTTTCTTTGTAACTACAGCTGATTTGAAAGATGCAGAAGAATGGTTGGAACATCGATTCAAGGATAGTAGGGCTATTCCTGGAACTCAGAAATATCATAGATTTGTTCCCCTAAACAAGGAAGAACTGATGGTGTATCCCATTCAAGTGGCATTGGAGAAAAGAAAAGAATAAGGAAAAGTCATTTTACTAATGAACCTGCAATGCTTGGTAACCTAAAATGTGTCAAACCAGGAGAGTATGTTGGCTGCATTTATGACATGCAAGTTTGGTATGGAATTGTGGAGGAATATTGTGAAGAGTTTGATGATTTCACTGTGAACTTTCTACATCCCTCTGGGTCATCAGGATCAAGTGCATATTATTATCCATCAAACAAGGATTCATGTGCAGTGCCAGGACATCATAATTAACTGTAATGAGCTGTGAGCTGTCCTACCCTAAGAGGAGGCAGCAGAATTCAATACATTTTTCCACAAAAAGAAATTGATGAGAGCATCGAGCATGCAAAATTGTATTAGGCTAGCACATGAATCCTCTAAGTAGTAGGTCTTCCCCTTTCACTATTATAACTATTATTGCCAGTGTAGATTAGCAGTGAAATACAATTTTACATTTTTTGCCTTTGTTTTTATATCTATAAAAAAATGTAATTTTAATTTCTATAGGTCAAATTATGAGCTTAAGTGTGAAAAAATAGGTAGAATTGACGCACAACTTATGAATATGGTGTTCACTTATATGTTAGTTACATGAAAAATTCTAACATAAACAAACTTTTTTTTGCTGATTCTAATAGCCAATGCCTATGCCTTCATTTTTTACATTTAAAAAAAAATTCTCATTTGATACCCCAGAGGTCAAATCATGACCTCAAATTTTGGTTGCAGTGTAACTTTTTTATTTTCAACCTAGAGTTCTAAAACTTGCATATTTGGATTCCTTGTCGTTTTCTGATTCTAAATATATATCTTTTATATAATTGTGACCATTATACCCAAGTTATGGGTCGCCAAATGTTAGTGACCTCGCAAGTGACCTCAAATTTCCCGAGTCATATCTCTTGAACCGTTGGTCGGATTGACCTTATAATTTCAGAAATGGATGCAGGGCCCACAAACTCCCTATAAACCAAATTTCAGCAAAATCTGAGAGATGAGGGTGTTAGGCACTGGTTGATCTGACAGAGAATGACCCTTTTACATATATATAGACCAAGCTGCTACAATTATACCAAACCAATTACATGACTACCAGTCCACTACTAATCTACGAAAGTTGATCACAAAATCATCCACTACCAGTCTACAAAAGTTTTTTGTACGGCTTCATATCACTAAATTTTCCAATTACAAGCTCTGTATTTAAATTCTGCAAAATATCGTTTTCTATGCATAACATTGACAGACTTTGCAATTTCTTTTGGGTTAGCATTTGATGTTTAACATTTTTAATCATGCTCAAATGAGTAAAAGAATGCTCCACAGTTGCATTTGACATCATCAAACAAATAAATGTGATAAGCAATGAAAGCATTTGGGAAAACAGCCCTCAATTTGTGAATTTCCTGTAGTATTCCTAATGGTGGGTGAGTGCTCAGCTAAAGCATTTTGTTTGACAAACAGTACAAAATGCTGAAACTCAAATGGGAAGCTGTCTTCAAAATCATTTGGGTAATGGACTAGCCAGATTTTTTGCTGCTTTTGATGCTTCCTCTGAAGTTAGTTTGAGAGAGATTGTTAAGCATTCCAAATTTATCATTGATATCATTATAAATATCGGCCCTTAAAACAACTGGGCCCCGGTGCCTGCGCCCCCCCCCCCCTTAATATACCACTGCTCAGAGTCCAAGAAAGGGCTGGAATTGAAAGGTAAACCTAATAGAAATAAACTACTATGTTTTTTCTCTTTATTATATCTGAAATAAACAATTATTCAGTATAAAAGTATAAACATACATAATGAAAGGAATGGCAATGAATCACATTCAACAAAACCTCTGGAAAACAAATAACACTTAGTGAAATTCAGCAGAAATGACAGAAAGCAAGTGGGAGACAAGTACTGGAAATGACTTGCACACAATGTGAACCCCTCCCAGCCCAGCTACCCTCCAAACTTGACACCTCCTATGACCTGAGTTTTTTTCTTTATACATGGCAGTTAGCTAGTTAATAGTTTAATACTGGTTCTATGATTGATCTATGTTGTTCATCTAAATTTTAAAGCAAGCACATTAAATGGTGCCAAGTTATATGCACCATCAGTTGCATTAGGATGAGATTTTATCCAAAACCACCCTGGAGAATAGAACTGCATGATAATCTTGACTATATCTTGAAGGTTTTTATCAGGATTTGGCATTGAGATATATAATTGAAGGACCCTGTTGGCTAGTTAGCCAGAGAGCATGGTGAAGGGTACCTGGGGATCGAGTGGACAGATCTTGAGAAGTGTCTCCAGTTTGCACTGCCAGACACATATCATAGAGATATCTTTGATCACTGCTTAACTCCTTCACAACATTTGCTGGAATTTCTTTAATGTTTCCCTTTATGCAAGAATATTTGACTACCTCCAATTTTGTTAAATCTGTTTTCAGTTTATTCCCAATTGAACCCACAAAAGTATTTGGACCTGTTGTTTTACCATCAATGGCTTTGTAGATGTGCATAAAAGGCAGCTCATTCAAATGCAAGAGGCACACCAACCACTGCACTGGTCTGTTAAGATGAATTTCAACCAGTTTTATGACTCCACCAATTTTTCCTGTATTTATAGGAGTACCATCACACAGTAAAGCTTTGATAGTATCTGTGTTGTTCGAGTCTGTAATAATAGTTATCAACTCTTCTGCTATGCAGCGAGCAGTTCCATTATCTAGTGTGACATGGTCTACATAGATGCTTCCAAGTTCTTTCACAATAACATAGTGTTCTTCTTTTATCTTTCCACTTTTAGTTAATGTGCTATCTTTCCTTCCATCAAATCCAAGGCACTCCATCTTCAGATTTTCAGATTTAGACCTAAAAGTATTTGTTTCACCCATGTGATTTCTTTCTCTTTCTAATTTCTTTCTATCAAGCATGTTGGTGTGATTAAGGATCCCCATATCTTTTAAAGCTGCATTGACTATTGCAGCTGCAGCTCTACAACTTACACAATAACGATCTGCTGTTAATGCTAGGTTTTTATAGGAGTGCCTGTTCTGAATATTCTCAGTCAATTCTAAATCAGCCTCAATCTATCAGGTCATCCCATAAGTAATGTCGTGTTTTAGATTGGAATTTGAAGGACAAAAAAAAAACTACTGAAACTTTTTAATCTAGTATATATTTTCCATCAGAATCAATGACACTCTACCAACATCCTACAAGCTTTTCAATGCCATGTTTATAAAATTCAGGCGGTTTTGAGGCAAAAAACATACAAAGACTGGTGTGCAGGTCATCTAAAGAAGTACTGTATACTGTTTCTCATCAAGATAGTTTCGCAGACTCCTGAAGAGATGATAATCTGAAGGCACAAGGTCTGGAGGATGTGGAAGTTTTTCCCACCCAAGCTCCTCAATTTTTGCAGAATTGATCTGAGCAGTATGAGGATGTGCGTTGTCATGGTGGAACACGATTCCTTTCCAATTAACCAAAGGTGGTCTCTTTTCTTTTAGTGCAGTGTTCAATCGATCCAGTTGTTGACAGTAGACTTGAGCAGTGATTGTTTGGTTGTGTGGTAAGGTTTCAAAGTGTATTACACCACCTTTATCCCACCAAACACTAAGCAACACCTTCCGAGGATGAAGATTTGGTTTTGGCTGTGGTGTTGCTGGTTCTCCAGCACAAACCCACTGTCGATGGTGCTTAACATTCTGGTACAGTATCCACTTTTCATCACCAGTCACTAAATGGTGCAAAAACAGATCTGGGAGTTCACGAGAATGAAGAGCTGTGCTAATGTTTACCTGCACCCTCAGATTGTCGACTGACAATTCATGTGGCACCCATTTTCCTAACTTATGCACTTTCCTGAGTTGTTGCAAATGTCGATGGATGGTGGATATGGATGAATTGAGTTTCTGGGCCAATTCTTTGACAGTTGTTGAACAGTCTTCTTCAAGTGCGGCTAACAGCAGGTCATCATCAAATTCAGCAGGGTGTCCAGAGCGTGCTGCATCTGTCAAACAGCAGTCACCATTCCTAAACTTTTGAAACCATCTTTGACATTTCCTCACATGCAGAATATTGTTGCCATAAACATCCTGAATGTTTCGTGTTGCTTCAGTAGCACTATTCCCTTTTTTGAACTCATAAAGCATTATATGCCTGATATGCTCTTCTGATACTGCCATGTTTATGAGGGGGTTCACATAAAGCAAAACACACGTCTTCACTGGTCAAGGTCTGTAAAGTATGTAGCGAAACACAGTAGATCTCCTCTTAGATATAACCTTTGGAAAATTTATGCTTAAACCGAGTAGGACTAGTTTAAACTTAATCTGTCGTAAAAAATGACATTACTTATCAGATATTTTCTATAAATTCTGATGGTAAAACATTGGTGGCTTCAGTCATTTCTTTTTGTGCTTTTAGTTGATGGTTTTGTGTTTCTTGGGCTCTTGCTAAAGATCTCTTCTTTGTTGAACTAACTATGTGATCAATTGGTCCTAACTGATTTTTTCTTTGTTTTTGACCCACAAAAGACTCCCATTCTACCATTGCTATTTTATCCTTACATCTGCAAGATTTCCTATCAATTCCCTTATAGCATTCACAAGAAGATATATCAAACATTTCATTAAACTGAGCTACTTTTAAGGCAAAACTTTCATTTCTTCGATGTAATGGCACCTTGTTCAATTTTGAGGCAGCTTTGGTGTTAATCATAGGAAAAGAAAATTTCATTCAAATGTCTTCAATATCTTTTACAACAACCCTGTAACAATCATTGGCAGTTGCTGATCCTTTTGATTTAACTTCTTCACGACGGCGCACAAAAAGGTAGTCTCTCAAAACATCTGCTTTTGAAGGAGTCATGGCTGCTGGGAATTCCATAGGATATCCAAAGGCTGCATTTGAGGACTTGCTTTAGTAGTCATAGTTTATATTCAGAAGTAAAATCAAATTATATGTAATTTATAATTTATGATAATTCAAATTATAATTAAAGCAAATGTAAATTATTTCTATTTATCTGAAACAAAAATATCAAGCATTAAACAAACAACTTATCATGTAACATATAACAACATTCAACATATGCAAATATGAAGGTAAAAAAGGGAGGAGGGGCATGTGATAGGGGTAGTAGGGTAGCACATGCTTGATTTTTTTAATATTTTGATAGAAATGAAAAAAAACCTTCTCTCATAGTGTACTTTTTAAGAAACAACATTTTTTCCCATTTAAATATATGCAAATATGAGGGTAAAAAGGTGGGAGGGTATGTGCTAGGGGTAGCACATGCTTGATATTTTAATATTTTGTTAAGATGATAAAATGAAACTTTCCACATAGTGTACTTTTTAAGAAATAAAAAAATTACCCATTTTCAACCCAGCCGAATATACAACCCTAACGACTGCCCACTTCCCATCCTCCGACGAGTGCATCGCATACTTCAAGTCAATTGTTGTAGCGGCTGCATCACTAACATCCCATAATCCTCCACCTACCGCCGCACCTGACGGGTACCTTGGTGGACCCCAGAGTGCACGGAGGCTGTACGCACCAAGAAGGAGGCTACTTGACGCTTCTACCATACACAACTCCCCATCCCTTGCATGGAGATGCAGCGGGCCAGGGCCATTGCCCGCCATACAATGAAGACAGTGCACTGAGCTTGTTGGTGTGCCTTTGTATGTGGCGTCACCACCACCACCACACCTTTTCCTACCATCTGGAAGAAGGTACAGGGGTGTCGAGAGGTGACATGTCCCCTCCTGACCCTGAGTCCTCTGGACTAACGATGGACTCATATACGAGCCCAAATTGGTGGCAAACCACCTAGCTTCTACCTTCGCTGCCGTTTCTTCCTCCGCAGTTAGTTCCCTCATACCCACCCCTAACAATAGCTCCTCTTCACCGTTTCTAGACAGCACCTACAACTGGTTGTTCACCATGCGTGAACTACAGCCAGCACTGGCCTCTTGATGATTCCCTTGTCCTGGCCCAGACGGTATTCCCGTACAGCATGATCCAGCACATCCACCCTACCTTAAACATTTTCCTACTAGACCTATACAACTGCATATGGATAGAGGGTGCCTTCCCCTCCCGGTGGAGGGAGCCCACATAACCCCTATCCCCAAACCCGGCAAAGATTCCCTCAATCCCACAAACTACAGACCAATCACCCTAACGTGTTGTGCCTGCAAAATCTTCGAAAAAATGGTTGCTACGCAACTATCATTCTTGAAAATAGTAATTCCTTCCCGGCTACCCAGTCCAGCTTCAGACAATTTTGCTCCACCACTGATGCCCTCCTGCTCCTTAGCTTGAGACATACAGAATGCCTTTGACAGTGGACAGTTCGTCCTATCAATTTTTTTTTTTACATCCAGAAGGCCTATGACACCACCCGTCGGACAATAATCCTTAGTCAGCTCCAAAATCTACATCTCATAGGCTTCCTTTCCTCCTGAACCTTTAAAGTTTGGGTAGGCTCAATCCTCTCAGACACCTTCGTGCAGGAGGAGGGGATCCCACAGGGAAGCATCCTCAGTGTTCTATGCTTTTTCATCATCATGAACACAGCAGTCTCATAATGCCTTCCACCCACCATCCATTCTTCCATCTACGCGGATGACCTTGCGACCTACTTCGCAGGGCGGGAGCCATCCATCGTTCAATGGCAAATTCAGCTTGCCATCTACTGGGTGGAAAGGTGGGTGACATCGGTGGGGTTCCACCTCTCCACCCCGAAGTCCAAGTGTATGCTCTTCAGCAGAAGAAGACCCGCAACCCTTCTAGTTCCCTCTATCATGTTATACAGCAATCCTCTTGAGGTGGTACCCTCCACGCGATTTCTGGGCATGACTCTAGACTGACAGCTCAAATGGGTTCCCCATCCCAAAAACCTGAAGCAATCCCTCCAATGTCCCCATGCTCTCCTAGATCACCTCTCCCACACCACATGGAGAACAGACTGATGCTCTCTCCTTTGCCTTTACACTTCCATGGTCCAGTCAAAGCTGGACTATGGCAGTGTAGTATACGGTTCAGCCTC
Organism: Bathynomus jamesi; assembly: GCA_023014485.1. Lineage (NCBI taxonomy): Eukaryota > Metazoa > Arthropoda > Malacostraca > Isopoda > Cirolanidae > Bathynomus > Bathynomus jamesi. Next base: position 472,025 of record JAJOZX010002175.1, read on the forward strand.
CAACACCTGCCTCCCTATCTTGGACCTGGTCCATAATAGGGGCCTCCGCCTTGCCACCAGTGCCTTCCGCTCTTCCCCAGCCTCCAGCCTCCAAGTGGATTGCAATTACCTCCCTCTCTCCCACTGACAGGGTCTGCTCCTCATGAGGACATACCTCTGTGCACAGAGACTACCCTTTTCGCTTCTCTGCACGATGATTTCTGAACTCCCACCTAAGGGATGGAGCTGGCACTTCATTGAAGCAGTCTGCTCTCCTTGACCTTTCCAACATGCCTTCCTCCTCAGTTATCCCCATTTCATACAGCATCTACCCCCCCCGGCTCCTCACCCCTATCAAGTTTTGCAGGGACCTGTTTGCCCTACCAAAGACTACCACGATCGCTATGGTATACAGGTCACTCTTCCGAGAACACGCAACTCAACACCTAACACAGTCCCCATTTATATAGATGGTTTCTGCTCGGAGGCTGGTATGGCCACCTCAGTAGCGATACTGGCCCAGCCATTTTCTCGAGGCATCAGCCTGTCCCACGAGACCTCCGTTTTCTCGGCAGAACTCTTCACGATTATGGAGGCCCTTGACATCGTGCGCACCCACTCTGCCAGCTCCTTCGTCATTTATTCAGATTCCCAAAGCACACTTCTCTCCCTAGAGAGATTTACCCCCACCCCCACCCCACCCCCCCACCTCACCCGCTCATCTATACCATCCAGCAAACCTTCCACTTTTTAACAGCCTTCCGACACAAGACAATCACCTTCCGCTGAGTCCTGGCACATGTCAGCATCCAGGGTAATGAGGAGGTGGACTGCATGGCAAAGATGGCCTGCTTACTGCTGGCCTCCTCTCGGCCCCTCCCTTTCTCCAACTTCTTCCCAACTCTCTGCTCCCACTTCCGCTCCATCTGGCAATGGGAATGGGACCAGGCCACACAAAATGAACTCCACAAAATCAAACTGCAATTAGGATACTGGGCCTCCTCATTCCACCAGTCCAGCCATAAAGAAGTGATTCTAGCCCATCTCCACCTAGGACACACATACATTACTCATGGTCACCTTATGGCTAAATCGCCACCCTTGCTGTGCCCTACCTGCCATACCCCTATCACTGTCGTACATCTGCTGGTTGACTGCCCAAACCTGCCCACTCTTCATCACAGGTGTTTCCCTCTCTGGTCCAAAATTCCCATACCCGAGCATCTACAATCCATACTCGCCGAAGGTCCCCATTTTTCAGTGGAAGCGATTTTCCTTTTCCTCACTCATTCCCATCTGCTTCATCATGTCTAAGACCATACCCATCCTACCCACTATCCAGCAACTGAACCTTACTCACCCCCCTAGTCTACCATCCCCAACTCAGTAACACCACCCACCCATTGCCTCGCCGTGATATGTACCACTTTCAGTAGGTACGAATCGGCGGTAAATTAAAGAAAGAAAGAATATATATACAGGGCAATTCAATAAGTATCTGCACTTTTTATTTTCACATCTGATAGATTATAAACACACCACTTCTCAACAGTCTCCCTTTTTCTCAATACACTTAGTCTAGCAATCTACAAGCTTCCTAATGCCATCACAAAAGAATGTTTTTGGCTGTGTGTGTAGCCAGTCATGCACCGCTTCCTTCAGGTCATCATCGCCTTAGAATCGCTGACCTCTCAAAGCATCTTTTAGTGGTCCAAACAGGTAAAAATCTGAAGGTGCCAGGTCTGGACTGTAGGTTGGATGTTGGTCAAGAACTTCAAATTTAAGTTCTTGAAGGCACTGGAGATGAAACCTGGATCCATCACTATGAACCAGAAAGCAAATGACAGAGCATGCAATGGAAGCATCCAATATCTCCCATTGCAAGGAAGTTCAAAGCACAGCCATCAGCAGGTAAAGTTATGCTAACACTGTTTTGCGATACACAAGGCCCTATCCCTGAACATTATCTAGAGCGTGGAACTACAGTAACAAGTGCATCATATTCTGACATGCTTCAGAATGAGTTAAAGCAAGCAATTCGCACAAGACGGAGAGGGAGATTGTCAGAAGGTGTTATTCTGTTACATGACGATGCTCGCCCTCATACCGCTGCACAGACTAGAAAATGCCTTCAAGAACTTAAATTTGAAGTTCTCGACCATCCAGCCTACAGTCCAGACCTGGCACCTTTGGATTTTTACCTGTTTGGTCCACTAAAAGACACTGTGAGAGGTCAGCGATTCCAAGGCAATGATGACCTGAAGGAGGTGGTGCATGACTAGCTACACACACACAGCCAAAAACATTCTTTTGTGATGGCATTAGGAAGCTTGTAGATCGCTGGACTAAGTGTATTGAGAAACAGGGAGACTATGTTGAGAAGTGATGTGTTTATAATCTATCAGATGTGAAAATAAAATTGGGAAAGAAAAAGTGCTGATACTTATTGAATTACCCTCATGTGTATATATACTAGTGATGTAGGTCACATCCGCACATTTTCTCGCATCCGCACCCGCATCCGCACTTTGGGCTGCGGATGTCGTGCGGATGTGGACCGTTGAGATAAAATGTCATTAATAAGCTGAAATTATCAAATTCTACTATATTAATAGAACTAGTTCATTGTGCGCAAAAGTGATGCAAGCGACAAGACGAGAGGCTGTTCTTGTATGAAGTTACTCTCTTGCAACCTACTTAGATCCACGTTACAAAGCTAAGTTATTTTCACCTAGTACATTAGAACGAGTTAAATCATCACTTGGCAAAGCAGTTGAAAAGCTTCAATCTCTTGAATCTGTCGCTTCGCCACCCACCAAAAGAATAAAAGTTTCAGTGACAGAACCAACACCTTCAACAAGCAAATCTATCACAGAATCTGTCTCTCAGTTTCTTGAGTGAAGCAGCAATGACGAGACCTACGCGATGTCAAAAGATGTAGTAAAAATGATCGAGAGCTATCACAAGAAAAACGCCTGGCTGCATGTGACAATCCTATTAGTTGGTGGAAAAATACGCAGAATATCTATCCATACTTGAGTAAACTTGCAAGGAAACATTTAGCCTGTCCTCCAACAAACGTACCAAGCGAGAGATTATTTAGCAGTGCTGGATTATATGATGAAAAGAGAAACAGACTGGCAGCAGAAAAGGCAGAAAAATTAATGTTCCTTAAGCATAACCTTCCTATAATTAAGTTTGAACATTAAACGATGAACAATGAACATCTTAGTTTACTTTATTTTAATTACTCATTTATAAATATGCCTAATAAAACTTTAAACTTAATATAAATAGTTATCAAGCTAATTAAAGATCTCTTTCTATAAGGGTGGAGGTTGGGGAAAGAGGTCGGTGGGGGTGCATTTGAGTTGGGTTCACGTCCCGCATCCTGGTAACACAATTATGGTTTCTAATTGTGGCTGAAACTCAACAAAATATAACGAATTTATTTGCAGACGAATTCACTAATTGATTTCTATATTAGTTAGATGCTTGATATTATTTTATATGTTCAGAGAAAAGTACAGCAATTATTGTACAATTAATCAATTATACTACATTATAACTACAGCTCTCTCTATATAATAACTTATTATATACGTTAAACACAACAAATCTCGAATATATCCTAAAAAATAACGAAAATGTAGACATCTGCATCCGCGGATGTTGAAATCAAACATCCTCATCCGCATCCGCGGATGTAAAAAAAATGACATCCGCTATATCACTAATATATACACATACGTACTATATATATATATATATATATAACTTTAAATTACCCCTGTTTTAAAGCACAGAAGACCTCCAAACTATTTAATTTTCTTGGAGCACATCCAGGCTTAGAAGTACTTGTAGCACGTAAACTCTTTTTTTATTAATAATTTAATATTGAAATACTGGAAAGGTAAAACCAGACCATATAATATATATAAACAAAATTAGGTCATCAGTTGTCATATATTTACATTATGCTTCCTTTTTCCATGTAAAAATAATTGTAATAAGAAGAGAAATGTAGGTTACAAATGCCAGACTGTAGCACAAATTATTGGGTCCAACAACGAATTGTTCCTTGAAACTGTCACCCACGATGATTGATGTTTGTAATAATTTTTTGAGAACTTTCTTTTAAGGATTCAATAAATAAAATCTTTCTTCTTTTTTAGTGGAGTTTCGTGCGTTTGCGAAATGTATGTGTTAGAGATTGGGACAAAATGGTCGAATTTTTGGATAGAAGAAGAACCACTGAACTTGACTTGAGAAAAATGGTTATTTTCTCTGGCTTGGTTAGTCTTTAAAGTAAACAGTAACTAATTTAGCAACTTTTTTTTTTTTACTATTTCATGTTAAAAAATTTTAAAATTATGGTCAAAGATCAGAAGTGAAACTTGGTTTCTCTCTTTTTTCAGTTACAGCAGAGCAGGAAAGAAAGTTTATCGGAAATTGAAGAAAGTATGCATGAAAATGAGGATCTTGAAGCCACTTCTGAAGAAAAGGAAAACAATAAGAAAAATGAGGAACTGAAGGAAAGTGATCAGTTAAATGTTAATGAAAATGTCAATCAAGACAATAATAGTACAAATGAGATCCAGAAGAAGAATGATGCCAGTGGTACCCAAGACAAACCAGAGACAGAAGAAGTGAATGAAAATGAAGTTACAATGACTGAAGATGAGAAGATGAATGAAAATGATTCAAACAAGATAGATGTTCCTCTGCCAGGAAATGAAGTCCATGTAGAACTTTCTAATAAAGAAATGGAAGAAGCTCTTGAAAAGAAAGAAGGGGAGAAGGAAGAGGAGGAAGAAGAGGAAGAAGTAATGGAAGTGGAAGAAGAAAAGGAGAAGAGAGAGGAAGAGGAGAAGAGTAGAAGAACAAAGAAAGAAGAGGAGGAAAGAAGAGAGAAGGAAAAGAAAGAGAAAATGAGCTATATCGTTTCCTCCGTCTTGAGCGAACATGACTACTTCGGTCGCGTGCGAACTACCAGCAGTAGCAGTAGCAGTAGTAGTGGCAGCAGTAGCAGTAATAGCAGTAGCAGCAACACTGATAGTAACAGCTCCGGCAGTTCGTCCGAAAGTTCCGATTCTGAGGAGGCACCGATGGACGTGACTGAAGAGGATATTGAGAGGACGTTTCAAAATTTGGAAGACAAACTGAGCATGGAGCTGCCCTTGCCGGTGGGAGAGGAAACTCTCAAACCTCTGTTCATGGATCTCCCTCTTGGGCAGCCTGAAGTGGCCGCCGCTGTGGAAGGCATTACTGAGAAGGCTCAGGAGGGTGTCTTATGTCCTCCGATTCCCTCCAGTGAGAGGAAGGAAGAACCGAAAGAGGAAGCGGAGCAAGGAAAGGAGGAGAAGGATTCCGAACAACCGAAGGAAGAAGAGAAAGAGAAACAACTCTCTGAGGAGGAATGTGAGTTATATTCGGATTGGTCTGTGTCTTTCAATGAAACTTTTTAATTATTTTCCCATAATTGTTATTCTTACTGAATATGAACTGTGCTAATAAACAGGACACTAGTTTTACCCTCTTTTTTTTCTCTCGTTTTTCAGCAATCAATAAGGAATGGGAGATCATCGGCACTTCTCTGGGGAAGATGAAATCTCTTCGTAAGCTCGTGGTCGGCGCGTGTGATTCTGCCACCGTTGAAATTCTTCTCTCAAAATGCAACCAGTTGACGTCCTTCAATTCTCTCAACTTAGGAAGCCAGTCCGGGGATGACCTCATCAGGTTCTCAGAATGAACGTCCCATTTTGTTTTACTATTTAAAGTTTCCTTTCTTGTACGATTTAGTCGGTTCAATTAGTCGCTCAGTCGTCATTTTGTTAAAGTCTTAGAGGTATGCAGATTGTACTGGTTAGATTTTTCTGTGATACATTTGTAATTGAATGTATAATATTTAAACATATACCACTACAATACCCTAGCTAGTTAGATTTGGTCTGATTATATTAACGCATGGAACGATCAACGATCAGGCTCGAATGAAGAATGTTAATTTTAAAATTATTTTTAGTTTCAATCCTTCATATCTGATGCAAACGCGAAACTTGGAGGAACTTCGTCTGACATCACAGAAAAGTTTCACTTTTAAGTCCAACTTCAACTTCATAAAGTTGCCTCATCTCAAAGTTTTGGTAAAATTCCAAAGATGCATTATTGTATATTGTGAATAGTAATAAGGAATTAGAGTATAGGCCCAACAAAAGTGTTATTGCTAACTAAAAACTAAGACTTTGTTTATAAAAAAAATTCCCCGAATTATAATAATGTTTGATTGACTGTTGGGAAGATAAAATTTGTTAAACTATTGATTTGTTGAGAATGCCCAATCATGGGCACTACGTGATTGGCAAGGGCTATGTCGTAACACCGCTTCCCGTTGGTCAGCGATGTTAAGTGACATTGGGTTGGATTGTTTACTCTTAACAATAGGGGCATTCCAGGACAAATCATGCGGTACATGATACCACACCATCTTCAGTTTTCCTATGGTTTGGTATATACCATTGTCTAAAGTTTAAATCAACAAACTCAAAATATAAAATTATATTCCCAGTCGGGGTTATGATTCAAAATTTATGGCCCCCATCCCCTATTTTTATTTATTTTATTTTTTTTAATGGGGGGGGGAGGGGGCCTTATACTACTAAATTTCACATTATCATATCTCAGCCCCTAATTCAGATAGAAGAATTATTCAAAATGCATCTGAGAGGCAGTTTCCCAAAGAATAAATCGTTATAAGCATTAAAAACACCTAAGAGTCGATGAATACAAAGTTAGATTTTTTCATTTTGGGGAAAATACAAATGAAAAAACTATTTCTTCTTTGAATGAAATTGAACTTCGACTCTCTCTTCATGAGTGAAAAGTGAGAAAAACTTGTTTTAGCATCTCAAGGTAGTGTTTTTAGATTTAAGTGATGCTAACTTCATTGAATAATCAAACATTTCACTTTTCCTATAGTTATTCATTAACACTTCACTTGCCATCCTTATTACGAGTTAATTTACAGAATGAGGTGGTGATATGTAAATGTACACTTAGGAGCTGTTTTGTAATTATAGACAGTTGTATCATATATTTATACAATATTTACACAAATCGAGAAGTCCAGGTATTAATTTAAGTTTCTCCCTGAGGCTCCAGTACTTTAATTTCTTTTGGATGGGAAGGACTTGACATGGCATAAATTACGTTCGTTCTTATCCATCAAACATCATCTTTATGTGCAAAATAATCATTATTTGGACTTCCTGAAGAGGTCAAGCAGTTAATTTGATAATCACCAAACTTCTCTGAAGTATCTAACATTATTTCAAACCAAACTTTATCATCATACTTGCAGACAACATATTGGCCAGTATGATACTCTGTCTTTATTGTCATTGTTAACTGGCAGATTGCTCACATCCTGTTCAGTTCTACTAATTCTGAATAAATTAGAATTCTCTTGAATAACATCCAAAGTAACTTATTCTTTGACCTTGGTGCAATTCTGTGGTATCCTCTTGTACCATTTACTGCTAAAGTTTCATCAAACCTATTAGACAGATGTAGTTCATTAGCTGCAATTTGCTTCTTTGAAACAAACAAGAATTTGATTATATCAAAGTGCTTGCTGCAGAAATCATAAAAAGCTCTTAGTGTCAAAATGTGACCAGCATCAGTTCGTTGCAAACTAACCTCTGATACACCCCTATTGACAATTCCTCCAATACCATCACAAGAATTTTTGCCATGACTAGTAGCAAAGAAATTCCACTCAGCCTTCAAACCAAAATCCTGTTCATGATAGCACAGATTGCTGAAATTAAATCCGTTCTTTTAATGCAGCCATCACAAAAATAATGCATTTTTTTTGTACATTAGGGAATTGTTCTTTTACATCCTTCATCAAATACTGCTGGAAAGTGTAAACTGCTAAAGTTGTATGCTGAAGAGGCCACTAATGAAGCAGTAACTAGTGAGAGTTAATTCCCCATCCTTGTTTTTATAATACACTACAAATGAGTGGATTTTCATCTGATCATTAGTCAAATGAAACAGGTGCATCTTGGGCAATAAATTTATAGTTTTCAGCAAAATCTCATAGTACAAGAACTTCATGATAATGATTCTGTTTCATTGTTTCCATAAACTGACTGACTTTTGCAGTGTTGTGATGACGAGCAAGAGAGGTAATTTCAGTGAATTCATCCGTAGGAGCTATATTTTTATGCAATGTAGATTGTAGACCTATCAGCATTAGTTCATTAAACATATTCTACTGAATCTGTCTGTCTCAAGATGGTCATAGTATTCAAGAGGTTTACTACACCTATTTTACCAGGACATTCTCAACACTCGTATCACATATACTTAGAATTATTGGAATCGCAAACATTTTTCTCGATAAGGGTGTGGTAAGTCGATCTTTTTTCACCAATTGAAGGTACCATCAGTTTAGGATTTTGGTGGTAGGTACAAACATAAACTGATTGTGTCCCTTTCCCTCCAGAATCACACACCATTTAGGCCCCTTAACGAAGATCTTTAATCAGTCACTCGAAACGGGGATTATTCCTGAAGACTTTAAATTAGCTAACGTCACGCCTATTTTTAAAAAAGGCGACCGCGCGGTAGCTAGCAATTATAGGCCCATTAGCTTAACGTCAATTGTAGGTAAACTTTTGGAATCCGTAGTTAGGGATCGTATTATCGATCACTTAGAAAGTAGAGATTTGATTAATAGTAGTCAGCATGGGTTTCGACGCCATAGGTCTTGTTTAACTAATTTGTTAGAATTTTATAACGAAATAGTGCGCGAATACGATAGGCATAGAGCAGCTGACGTTATTTATTTAGATTTTAAAAAGGCGTTCGATACAGTTCCGCATAGGAGACTAATTGCGAAGGTTAAAGCGCACGGTATACGCGGTCAGGTAGCTAACTGGTTAGAAGAATGGCTTCGTGCTAGGAGACAGAGGGTCGTAGTTAATGGTAGTGAATCAGGGTGGTTAGATGTAGGTAGCGGTGTCCCACAGGGTTCAGTGTTAGGCCCATTGCTATTCGTAATTTACATTAACGACATAGATGTAGGATTGACTAGTAACGTGTCAAAATTCGCGGACGATACTAAAATAGGCGGTAAGGTTGTTAACGAGGACGATAGAAATAGGATTCAAGACGATGTAAATAGGATTATGGAGTGGACAGATAAGTGGCAGATGCAATTTAACGTAGACAAATGTAAAGTTTTGCATATAGGTTCTCGCAACAATAATTACGCGTATACGATGGATGATAGGGAGTTAGCGAGCGTTGACGAGGAAGTAGATTTAGGCGTACGCGTATCTAAGGATTTAAAGGTTAGGAACCAGTGCCTGGAGTCTTGCGCAAAAGCTAATAGGATGTTAGGTTTCATAGCGCGTAATTTCGAATTTAAATCGAAGGATATTATATTGCCCCTTTACAAGTCCCTAGTCAGGCCTCATTTAGAATATGCAGTTCAGTTTTGGTGCCCGTACTTGCGTGAGGATATTGATAGGTTAGAAAGGGTTCAGCGTCGTGCCACGAAACTTATTCCGTCATTGCGCAATAAGCCTTATGAAGATAGGATTAATGAGTTAGACCTGTATTCACTCGAAACTAGGAGATTAAGGGGGGAGCTTATTGAAGTTTTCAAAATCGTTAATAACATCGATAACGTAAATTTTGACAAATTGTTCACTTTTGATAATAGTAATACTCGCAATAACGGATTTAAGTTGCGTGGCAGGCGTTTTATTACTAATATCGCTAAAAACTTCTTTACGTTTAAAGTAATTGATAAATGGAATAATCTTCCCGCGTCAGTCGTTCATTCTACCAGCGTTAATATGTTTAAGAACCGTCTTGACAGACATTTTAAAGGTATTAACGTTGTTTAATTTAAAAAACAACAAAGTTAGCAACAGAAGCTCTGGTGGTGGTGCTCGAGGATGAGTCTGTTGACGATGAATGCCAGCTTGTGACATGCCAGCGTGTGATGCCAGCAATAAAATTATTAAAAAAAAAAAAAAAAATTAGACTAACACGAATGTAGATGTAGCTCATAGCGTAAACTAACCCACTTTTTGTTTAACTTACCTATTTTTTTTTTTTTTTTTCTTTCTTATCCTCTCCTTACTTTGCATGTCTCTAACTCTTTTCTTGCATGTTTGTAGTTTGCATGGTATGACAGTGAGTTAAGACTGTGTTTGCATGGTTTGTAAGCGTTCTTATTTTACTTCTTTTCATCTTTCACCCCTCTCCTATTCTCTCCGACTATTTTTCTGACTTGTCGGCAGTGGCCGGCGGATGATGATGGTGAGACACTTTTCCTCTTTTTCTGAATGAATGTTAACCCATGAGTGATAGGTGTTGCTCTTACTTAACCCCTTATTCTCTTCTCTTAACCCGCTACTCTTTCCTTTCTCTCGGGCTAACCTTAGAGTGGATCTTAGGGTCTTTGTTAGCCTTAGCTTCTGTAGATCTGTAGATCATCATCATCATCATCATCATTATTATTATTATTATTATTAATCATCATCATGAATAACAATAATGATGATGAATTATTATTATTATTATTATTATTATTATTATTATTATTATTGTTATTATTATTATTGTTATTATTATTGTTATTGTTATTGTTATTGTTATTATTATTATTATTATTATTCAAATGCCTTTGCTCAAGATATTGTCTGTTCACTCGATTTTTAACCTTTATTATACTTGAGAACCTCAGGAAGAATGCCACATCTGGCTTTGTCAACAAAATACCTGATATTTAAAGCTGTCGTTGATAGGAAGATGTAGGACTGAATTCTTCCTTGAGATTAATCATGAGTGTCTCATATCTGAAAAAAAGAAATGAAGATACTTAAGTAGTTAGTTTTAACTGGTTCTGTCATGCTTGCATGACACCACGAGTTTATTTTGAATAAATTAAAACTAAGTAAAATGCAGATTAGATACATTTGTAATATAATGTACAGGGTGGTCCAAAAGTCTTTATCTATTTTGCTGAAATAATGATTTTCTATTTTATTTTCTACAGGTTATAGATGTTGATGGATGTACAAGAACGTGTGATGGTAGTAACACTACGTATCCAAGGGAAGAAGTGCAAAGAAATCCGAGGAAAATTCAAAACAAGATTTCACAAGCTAGGACCTACAGACAAAGCAATTTGCAAGCTGGTTAATAAGTTTAAAAGAACAGTATCTCTTCATGATGAGGCAAGCTCTGGACATCCAGGTACCTCTCAAGAAAATGTCGAATTGGTAAGAGATGCCTTTGAGACAAATCCTAGAACGTCAACTCGCACAGCATCACGTAGACTGAGCATACCAAAAACGACTGTTCTGAGGATTTTAAAATCAACATTAAAAAAAGAAAAGTTACTCTATCCAAGTGCTACATGAGTTACACGAAGGGGATTATCCAAGACGAGTCGCCATGTGCGCAGAATTGATTGAAAAAATTCATACTGAAAACTTAATAAACTACATTCTCTTCAGCGATGAGGCGACATTACACACATGTGGAAAGGTTAATCGACATAATTGCCGTATCTAAGCCAGTGAAAAACAAACTGAGCTCTACAAATGGGAGAGAGATTCTCCAAAAGTTAATGTTGGTTGGGTATGACAAGATCGACGAACTATGGACCTTTTTTCTTTGCAGAAGCTACGGTAACAGGGCCAATTTATCTTAACATGCTTCAGCAGTTTCTTGAACCCCAGCTTCGTTCAGATAGCATTCTTGACACTGTTGTCTTTTAACAAGATGGAGCTCCATGTTACTATGCAAACATCGTTCGGGCGTACATCGATGAACTCTTACCAAATCGCTGGATTGGACGTGGTGAAAACAGGCCCTGGGCAGCACGATCTCTGTATTTAACACCACTAGATTTCTTTGCGTGGGGCTTTATAAAATCTGAGGTTTACAAAATGAGAGTTACAGACCTGCAGGATCTGCGAACCCGCATTGTCGCGGCAGTCGCTAAAATAACCCCCGAGATGCTTGAGAATGTGTTCCGCAATGCAATGGACAGATTTGAGATTTGCGGAGACACTGATGGTGCTTACGTCGAATTTTAGACCTAAGCTTGATAAATAAATATACATATAATTATGTTACTGAAAGGTAACAATTTTTATCCTAAAATACTATTATTTCGCAAAATAGCTAGGGACTTTTGGACCACCCTGTATATAATATAATAAAATTCAATCGGAGTTACCTCTACATTATAAATATAAGTTAACTGATCAGCTGTATCATGTTCATACTTCATATTTAGCATTTGGATGTGTAAGTGCACATACATTAAAGCTAATTGAAGGGTTCTCTCTCAGTTTCACAGTTTCTTGCCTTCAGGGAAGCTTCACAGTCAAGGTCAATGGGTGCAAAGAACTAAATTACCGGGAAAGGTTACGTGAATTAAACCTATATTCACTAGAAAGAAGAAGAAGAGAGAGATACACCATTATTTATACTGGGAAAATAATGGAGAAACTAGCCCCTAATCTTACTTTGAACCCTATAACCCCCCAAGCAACAGTGGAAAGTAGAAAAGGAAGATTGTGTCGTATTTCCAAATTAAAGGCAAGACAAGGAAACATCCTCAACCGTGAAGGAAAATAGTTTTGTTGTGAGAGGACCAAGACTGTTTAACCAGCTGCCCAAGGAACTAAGGAACACGAATGGTGTTGCAGTAGACATCTTCAAAAGAAGATTAGACGCCTGGCTCAGAACAATCCAAGATGAGGTGGAGAGTACAAGAAATCAACTCTCTACTTCACCAGGCCAATTCGAGAGGAGGGGCGACAAGCTTGACCTTCGTGAAATGAAGAATCATCGCACGGAACATTTGAAAGGTTGAAAGGAAGGTCAACTTTTTCCATTAGATTTATTTTCTTGGATGGTTCAGCATCATTTGAAACTTTTGATGAAAATGTTTCTTCTAACCTTTTTAGTGGTGATGAAGCGCGCTCATATTTTTCAGAAGTCATCTTTGACTTATTGCTGGTGTTCAAGCCATTTGAAAATGGTGTCATATCATCAGACATTTAGAAAAGAAACTACTGAGAATCGTATATTCTAACTTTGATATACTTTCAATCTTGTTTATTATATATTAAATTTAATGTGGCATTTCTTTGAATACTTAACGTAATTTCACTGGGGTGACAGCAAGCTGGTCAAGAGTTGTGTTAAGTTTTTCTCTATTAACACATTCATCACCAGCACTTTTTAAGAAGGTGACCAGCAACCGCCAGAATTTGTACAAGTTTTTACCCACCTGCAAGGTCTCGCCAAAAATTTAAACAAAATTTGAAACTAAAGATATCTCTAAACAAAATATACCAAAATAAAACTTATAATGTATACGTTCAAGACGAGATTTCTCGTCTTTGGCAGTAAATGTGTTAATTTCTACATCATGATGATGATGTCACCCCAGTGACATTACGGATTTAAATTACGTGGCAGACGTTTCATTACTAACATCGCTAAAAACTTTTTTACGTTTAAAGTAATTGATAAATGGAATAATCTTCCCGCGTCCATCGTGAACTCTACCAGCGTTAATATGTTTAAAAATCGCTTAGATAGGCATTTTACAAATATTAACGTCGTTTAAAATAATAAAACAATTAGCAACAGGAACTCTTGGGGTAATGGTCGAGGTTTGAGTCTCTTGACGATTAATGCCAGCTTGTGACGTGCCAGCAATAAAATTATATTAAAAAAAAAATTAGACTAACACGAACTTAGATGTATCTCGCAGTGTAAACTAGCCCACTTTTTGTTATACTCTTCATACTTTTTTTTTTTTCTTCTTATCTTCTCTTTACTTGCATGGTATGAGTGTTTGAGAGTTAAGACTGTCTTTGCACGGTTTGTAAGCGTTCTTATTTTACTTCTTTTCATCTCTCACCCCTTTCCTATTCTCTTTGACTATTTTTCCGACTTGTTGGCAGTGGCTGGTGGATGATGATGGCGAGTCTTTTTCTCTCTTTTTCTGAATGAATGTTAACCCACAAATGATAGGTTTTGCTCTTACTTTCCCCTTATTCTCTTCTTTTAACCCCTACTCTCTCCTTTCTCTCGGGCTAATCTTAGAGTGGATCTTAGGGTGTTTCTTAGCCTTAGCTTCTGTAGATCATCATCATCAAGACTCCTCACTCATTCGTCAGCCAAACTCCTCACTGAGTGGACGCATTCCTTGGGCTCTCTGATATTATTTCTACATTTGGATATTATTGATAAATTTACTATTGGAAAGTTCTGAATTTTATATACTTGCGTTTATATTCACATTGTTATAGTTAAATAACTGAATATTAGTGGTTTTTAGTGATTTAGAAGTTTCATAGCGTGCCGGCTTAATTTAATTTAAACTTGTGATGGTTATAAACGTTAACCACTTTTGAGAGATCGGTTTGTTTCTTTTGTGAGTTAAAGTGAAGAGATAGTTGATTTAAAAAATAATGTGCGCGAGGTGACGGGAAGACTTGCATCGCTTGATAAGGGCAGGGCCGGGGTAGGCTTACAGTTGACGAAGTCTGAACCTATACTAACGTTGAAGACATTAGTAAGTTGAAGGGTGAGGTTAGGAATCTAGTTTCTAGTATAGGTAGCTTATAGGAAAGGTTAGAGTTGAGGAAGGGGTTAAGGTAGGCCCGAGATTAGTAGACGTGGAAGGGATTTAGAGTAGTTAAGGGTGGAGCTAGGCCACGTACGTTAGGTGATGGGAACCCCCCTTCCTGCCCCAATCGAGGTTTTGAACTCTTTCGCCCAGTTGGATAGGGATGTGAACGAGGGGGAAACAATTTTAATTGGGGACTCCTTAGGGCGTCATATGGATAAGGAGTTCGTTGAACGGAATCCAACCAAGAGGAGGAGGAAGGTCTGTCTACCAGGGGCCAGGGTTGGCAGAATTAGAGACGAAGTAGATAGGATTGATGTTGCCTCCCGTCACTCGATGTTGGTGACGATGGTAGGGGACAACGACTCGTATAGGCCCGACACGAGAGTACCTGACCTTTTGGAGAGATACAGGGGGTTAATTAGGTCCCTGAAGGCAAAGTCAGATAGGTCTTTAGTTCCAGGTATTACCCTTATGCACGGTTTAGGACTTAGGTTTACGCAAAAACAATATTTTTGAACACTAAGCTGGAAGAGATTTGTGCTGAGGAAAATGTACCCTTCTGAAAGCTGTGGTCAGAATTTAGTGATCCTAGCCTTTTTATAAAAGATAGGGGTGCATTTCAATGAAATAAAGAATGCTAGGCTAGGTAGGTTAATCGATGAGAACGTTCGAAAGCTATATAGGTCGAAGCCCTCTTTAAATGTTGTGGGTCCGGGAAACGCCGGCCCGACGTGAAAAATAGTTTAAAACGCCGACCTGTGGTAAAAAATAATTCAAACGTCTTTTATTGTAACGTGCGTAGTATTAGAAATAAATTGAATGAATTTAAGGTGAGAACTTATTCCGGGAACTACGATATAGTTGCTATAACTGAAACGTGGTTAAATACCGTGCCTCGAAACTTGTTGGGGGAACTTCATATAGCGGGTTTTAAACTTTTTACGGTGAATTTGTTGTTTCGACTTACAAATTGACCTTTATATTCATTTGCGACAAATTTCTATTGTATCTAAGATTCCGTCGTTGTACGAAACTGCAAATTTACCATCATTTCTGTCGCAAATTACTCGTTTCCGCGGTCCCCCCACCCAAAAAACCCGATTTTCCACGGGTTCCCTTGTTCAACTGTCGTTCATTTGCGAGCAAAATGGTAATTAAAAAAGTTGTTCAGAATTTGAAGAGCTCTCGAATGACGTATTTTTCATAAAAAAATTCAGTGGTTGGTCGAAACTACAAATTGATCCTTTTTACTAATGATAGATTACATAGGATTGGTGGTGGCTTTTTCTTGTACATTCGTAATTCCCTTAGGGCTATGGAGGTTAAGATAGATTTTCTGGTAGCAATTACTGCGATATGCGCTGAAGTTAGGGAGCTTTGTATTATCTTTAATTTTGTTGTTTATAAACCTCCCGTTCAACCCGTCGATACCGATACTAGATTTTACACACTTCTTAGTAACTTTATTAATGATCGGGATAGTATAGTTGTCGGAGACTTTAACTGCCTAACGTTAATTACGAGACTTTTACTGTAATGATGAGGGTTTGAGACTGATTGAGTTCATGGAAGATCATTTTTTTGTGACAGATGGTTACTGAACCAACGCGCGGTGACAATATTTTAGACGTGGTGATGACGAACGACGAAAATGTAGTCAAAGGTTTGGAAGGAGGTGAGAGTTTGGGATGTAGTGATAACCAAATTATTAGTTTTAAGCTATTGATCGAAAACAGTAAGGATAGTAACGTAATAGAAGTCCCCTGATTTTTGTAGGGCTAATTTTTATAGTTTTGCGGACAGGATGAGAGTAGTGGACTGGGATAATTTATGTATGGGTAATGACGCAAATTTTCATTAGGAGGTGTTTAAAGAAAGTTTTTTGAATATCGAAAGGGAGTTTATTCCGCATAGGCCCAAGCGCGCTAGAAATCATGGTAGGCCCACGTGGTGGACTAGGGAAATAGGCTAGTTCATAAACGAACGTAACAGAACGTATAGACTTAATAAGCGCAATGGCACGGCAGCTAACTTTAATAGATATATCGAGCTTAGAGATACTTGTAGCTGCGGATAGTAAACATAATCCGAAAAAGTTTGACTACGTCAATAATCGTAAGCCGATAAAAGATCACATAGGCACTCTAGTGGACGCTAACGGTGCTTTGGCTCCCGACGCTCAGGCGATGGTGGGCATTTTTAACAACTTTTTGCGACATTTTTTACGGTAAATGATGAAAATAATGTCTCCGACGTGGACGATATCGTTCCATTTAGTAGCGAGACTATTTTGAATGAAATAACTGTTTACGAGGGTGAGATTGCGCATTATATCGAGAAGCTAAAAGTTAGCAAGGCTCCAGGCCCTAACGTGCTTTATCCTAGACATTTGAAAGACGTTATCGTAGGCCCATTAACAAAAATTTTTAAGTCATTGGAAGTGGGGATTATTCCTGAAGACCTCAAATTAACTAACGTTACGCCCATTTTTAAAAAAGGCGACTGCACAGTAGCTAGCAACTATAGGCCTATTAGCTTGACATCAGTTGTCGGTAAATTTTTGGAATCCGTAGTTAGTAGTTAGGGATCGTATCGTCGATCACTCAGAAAATCGCGATTTGATTAATAGTAGTCAGCATGAGTTTCGACGCCATAAATCTTGTTTAACTAATTTCTTAGAGTTTTATAACGAAATAGTGCGCGAATACGATAGGCATAGAGCGGCTGACGTTATTTACTTAGACTTTAAAAAAGCGTTCGATACAGTTCCGCATAGAAGATTAGTTGCGAAAGTTAAAGTGCATGGTATACGCCGTCAGGTAGCTAACTGGTTAGAGGAATGGTTTTGTGCATGAAACAGAGGGTCGTTGTTAATGGTAGGAAATTGGGGTGGCTGGATGTAGGTAGCGGTGTCCTTCAGGGTTCAGTGTTAGGCCCTTTGCTATTTGTAATCTACATTAACGACATACGTGTAGATGTAGGCTTGACCAGTAACGTATCAAAATTCGCGGACGATACTAAAATAGGTGGTAAAGTTCTTAACGTGGATGATAGAAATAGGCTCCAAGACGATGTTTATTGGATTATGGAGTGGACGGATAAGGGGCCATTCAAAAACCACCTGGTCCTCAAAGGGGGGAGAGGTTCCTCATTTTACCACCAAGGGCCACATGGGGGAGGGGGGTCTTGACGTTTAACCACGTGGCCAATACTAAGTATTAAAATACCCTGTTTATAATATATATATATATATATTTTTTTTTTTTCAAAGTATGACCGCTCATGGCCACCAAAAGAAAGGTGGATAGCAGAGCGAACACAGGACGAAGACTACGGAACAGCTAACGGAAATGAACAATAGACGGGGAGGAGGAGGAGGAGGGGAAAAAAAAAAAGCAGAAAGATCATAGCGGAGTCACAGCCGGTAAAGAAGTCGGGAGCGAAAGAGAAAGGAGAACAACCCGGTTACCGAAAAGTAGGGACCTTCAGATAGAATAGCGCCAAGCCTATCACAAGGCCCGACGCTCTCCAAAAAGGGAAAATACTCTGCGCGCAGCGCAGAGTAAAGCGGACACTCCACCAGGAGGTGGGCAACTGTAAGTGAGACGTTACAATTGGGACATCGGGGCACCCGATCCCCGGCCATCAAATAGCCATGGTTCAGGTGGGTGTGGCCAATACGGAGGCGGGCCAGAGCCACCTCCTTATGGCGCGACCGATGGAAGGAAGAGGCCCAACATCCCAATTTGGGTTTAATCTTGCAGAGTTTGTTATTTGTAGCGCCATCCCAGCGACTCTGCCACCGGGAGCGCAAAAACCTACGGAAGCCAGGGATATAATCGGAAAAGGGGAAGGACATGGGTGAAACCTGTAGTCGGCACGCGGAACGGGCAGCTCGATCGGCAGCCTCATTTCCAGCCACGTTAACATGTGCAGGGACCCAGCAAAATATCACCACCTTGCCACCAAAAGCGACAAGGATATGGCACAGTAGCTGGATTCGTCGGACCAGTGGGTGGACAGGGTCAAAACACTCCAGGGCACTGCGGGAATCCGAGTAGATGACAAACGACCCATCCAGATGCTCCCGCACCACCTCCAGACCGCTCAGAATGGCATAGAGCGCAGCCGTGAAAACGGAAGCCTCATCAGGGAGACGGGTACATCGGGGAGCAAGGGCAGACGACTGGGAACAGCCGCAGCCCCAACACCCCCCGACCGACGACCTCGAGCCGCTGCATGCTGAAGGAACAGAGACCGAAGCAAGGCAGAGTCAGAATCGGCCCTGCGAACGGGGCGCAACGCCCTACAGCACGCAACAGGGGTGCTCTCCCAAGGTGCAACACCCCTGAAAGACCGGTATAACGGATGGAGGAGGAGTGCCCATACCATCGAGGAGGGAGGTCACCGTGTCGGTGAAATACCAATCCCCATCCCGGCAGAACGCCCTCTCAACCACCTGGAACAGAGGAGAGTTGGGAAGACGGAGAATCCGGAGATAGTGCTTGGCAATGAGGAACGACCTCCGATCCTCCAAGAGAGGGATGTCGCACTCAACCTGCAGACTATCAACCGGAGAGGAGCGGAAGGCGCCAGATGACATGCGCAGTCCTCTAGAGAGGACCGGATCCAGTATCCGAAAGGCCGTACGGGAGGCGGAGCCGTACACCACACTCCCATAGTCTAATTTTGACTGTACCAGGGACACGTACAAACGTAGGAGTATCCGCCTATC
Source organism: Bathynomus jamesi (assembly GCA_023014485.1). Lineage (NCBI taxonomy): Eukaryota > Metazoa > Arthropoda > Malacostraca > Isopoda > Cirolanidae > Bathynomus > Bathynomus jamesi. The sequence continues at coordinate 491,425 of JAJOZX010002175.1, forward strand.
CGCGCCCCATGTAGTATGCGACAGATGTCCCAGCAAATCCAGGGTACGTCTTGTAGACTCGCGCAGCCAGCGAAGGTGGGGAACCCAGCTCAAACGGCTGTCGAAAACCATACCCAGGAAACGTACTGATTGAACGAGGGCCAGAGGCTGACCCCGGAGTGTAAGATTAAAGGCCGGGACGGCGCCGGATCCCCGTCTCCTCGACGGAAGGAAGGCCACACACGAAGTCTTCGGGGAAGACAGCGTAAGGCCCACCGACGACGCCCAGCGTTCAACCCGATTGACCGCGAGTTGGACTTGCCTCTGAACGAGGGGGGGACTCGCCCCGCAGCATAGAAAGCCAGATCGTCGGCATAGATGGAACAACGCACCGAGGGCGGAAGGGCTCCCGGTAGCGCAGACATGACCAGATTGAAGCAGGAGACGCTCAAAACACACCCCTGGGGCACCCCCTCCTCCTGAACATACAGGTCAGATAGGGCCGCCCCATTACGGACGCGGAAAGTGCGACGGCAGAGGAAGCTACGAAGAAATGTCGGCAAAAAGCCCACAAAACCAAGAGACTTCAAACGGTCCATGACAACTCCCCGACGGGTCGTGTCATAGGCCTTTTGGACGTCGAAAAAGACGGCCAGAACAAGATTCCTGCGGGAAAAGGCCTCCCGTACATCATGACCAAGGAGAAGGGGGTCTAGAGTACCCCGAAATCGACGAAAGCCATACTGGGTCGGGGGATATAACCCAAGTGACTCCAGTGTAAAGGAAAGTCGGACGGCCACCATCTTTTCAAGGAGCTTGCATAAGCAGCTCGTCAAGGCAATAGGCCGATAGCCCGCCACCTCCGCCGGATCCTTCCCCGGCTTAGGTATCGGGACCATAATCGCCTCCCTCCAACGGGAAGGGAACGACCCCTCAACCCACACCCTGTTGAAAAGATCCAGCAAGAAGTGTAGGGCCATCGGGTGCAGATTCCAAATAAAGTCATACGGAATGTCATCAGGGCCAGGTGCGGAAGAACGACGGGTTGCCAAGGCAGCCCGAAGTTCCCGCATCGTAAAGAGACGGTTATAGGGCTCGTTCCCAGGCGGTGGGAACGTAACATCCGACAAAGGACGATCTGCAGCTGAAGGCGAACGGGAAACCGCAGCAAAAGCACCGGCCAGCCGATCGGCTACAGCAGCAGGATCCGAAAGGAAGCCGTCCCCGTCCCGAAGGACAGGGCGACTAGCAGGGACCGGCTTCCCCTCGATACTCCGTACCTTCCGCCACACAGCAGCAGAAGGGGTAGACGAGGAAATGCCGGACACAAAAGCACGCTAAGAGGCCCGACGGGCCAACTTGAGAGTCCGGCGGGCGAAAGCCTTCGCCCGCCGCATCTCAATCAAGTCCGGGTGCGGTGGAAGCGGCACGTTGCCCTCTTCCTCTCACACACCGCCTGGTGACATGCTGGAGTCCACCACGGGACGCTACGCGTCCGCGGGTTACCGGAAGATCGAGGAATACAGTCCTCCGCGACGCCCATCACCACCCGCTCGAAGAACTCAAAGCTCAACACCGAACGGGCAATGACGGAACGAGCTCTGAAGGATGGCCAGTCAGCACGCGCAAGGCACCACCTCGGCCGAGACGAGACACCCAGCTGCGGTCCGACCGGCTCAAGACAGACTGTGTAATGATCACTGCCATAAGAGTCCCCCAACACCTTCCACGAAAAATCGAGTAAGGCATTAAGGGACACCAAGGAGAGATCAATACAGGTAGATGAACCCGTAGGTTCGTGGAAGTAGGTAGGTTCACCGGAATTGAGGCACGCGAAGGAAAGTTCCTCCATTAAGGAGAGCAACATACCAGCAACATTAGTCGACCGGACATCTCCCCAAGCGGGGGCGCGACTGTTAAAGTCCCCGAGGAGGAGAAACGGTCGAGGCAGTTGCAACACCAACTCGCGAACCGCGTCGCGAGAAGGAGGGTCATGAGGAGGAATATAAATCGAGCAGGCAGTGTACTGGTGATCTAAAAAGAGCCGCACAGCCACAGCCTGCAAGGAAGTACGAAGAGGCACACCTCGCGAGGGTAATGAATGATGTACATAAATCGCCGCACCCCGCCGGCGTGTGTGCTCATCCGGGGTGCAAGGGAAACCAGCATAGCCAGAGAGACGAGGGAGCCCCCGAGCAGCCAGGATAGTCTCCTGGAGACAAACACAGGAAGGCCGCTTGCTCTCCAGCAGGGAGGCAAGGTTCTCCCAGTTAGCTAAAAGCCCCCTACAGTTCCAATGCAAAATGGAACTGTAAGGGGAAGTGGCATTATAAGAAGCAGAGAAAGCAGAGAAATAGCCACGGACCAAGCTGAGCAGCAAACTCAACGGTCCGTAACCAGGGACGGAATCGGCTTCCCCGACTCACCCCGAACGGGGGTGGTAGGGGCCACCGACCCTGCAGCTGCTTCATCCGTAGTAGAACGAGTGGTGGAAAGTGGAACAGGGAGTTCACAGGGGGGGAGAGACGACGAGACGGGCCCAGCCGAAACCCCCGACTCCCCACCAGAGGGGGGCCGGGGAGAACCAGATGTTCGAGGGCTCGTCACACCAGACAAGTGCTGACGGGGGGGGAGAGGAAAGGTCCACCACAGGTGGGAGAGGTAGATCCAGGAGAGAGACCCGACCACTCTCAGCAGGAGCCGAAGGGAGAGAGACTCCATGAAGAAGGGCCAGGCTCCTCTCGACCGGGTCCACCATGGGAACCGAGTCAGTAATCGAGGGTGTCATGGGGCGGTGTACCTCAACCGACACCCGGACACTAGTTGGGGCACCGGGAGGTGACGCCTCACCAGCCCTCCGTATTGGGGGGGGGGGAGTCCCGAGCGGATCAGGAGCGGCGCGCCGCTTCCCCTCCGGTGAAGAAGGGGAAGCAGGGCGAGCAGCAGTCATGATCGGGTCTGGAGGACTCCGACTCCGACCACGGCGACGCTTCCTCCTTCCCTTCGGGGCATCACCTTCCCCACCCGAGAGATGAGTAGGCAAGGATCCAGACCCCAAGGCCTGAGAGGGAGAAGGGGCACTTGTAGGCAGGGAATAAGATGGGATGTCTGAAAGTGAGGCAGAGGGACAAGAAGGTCCCGCGGCGCCAGGAGGACCATCAACCCCCGGAACTTCCAGGTGGGGCACCACTTCGGTAGGCGCCGGGGTAGCACGGGAGGGGCCCGAGGATCCGCCAGGGCCAAGAGCCGCAGCATAGGACAACCCCCGCCGCGGCTCCCGGTCACGGACCCTATCGCGCGCCTCCCGCGCACTAAGGAATTCGGTAGTCCTTAAGGACCGCACCTCGAATTCAAACTTGAAAACGGGGCAGTCCCGAGAGGAGGAAGGGTGGGCCCCCGAGCAGTTCGAGCACCGCGGGGGCTTCGTGCACGGGGTAGGGTGCGCAGGCCCACCGCAGCGGACACATAGCTTACCCTCACGGCGGCACGCAGAGCTAACATGGCCGAACCGGTTGCAGCCAAAGCAGCGAACCAGGTCAGGCACATACGGTCGCACCGAAAACTCACACGACCGGCGATCACCCACGCCCCAGAACACCTGGGCCGGAGGCACAAGGGAGTCAAAGGTCAGGAGCAGACGAGCGGACGGGGTAAGAGCACCATCCCGGCGCGACGAAAAGCGGAAGACCTTCGTTACCCTCTGGCGCAAGATCCTCCTGCAACTTGCCAACCGGGATTGACAACAAACGGGAAGCGAAAATGGTGCCCTGACAGCTATTCAATTGCGGATGGGGAGTCACAGAAACTCTGCAACCCAAAACATCCTGCAACTGTAGAAGGGACTCAGTCACCCCCGAAGAACGGGACTTCAAAAGAAGAGACCCATCCTTCAGAGGGCGGATATCATAACGACAGGGAACCCCCACCGTCTTAAGACACTGAAACACCCGTTCCGAGTTGCCCGGAAGAGAGCCAGCGAAAGGGCGGAGAACAAGGAACCTGTCTACCGGACAGAAATTGACAGCAGGGACAGGTCCATGTGTAACGGTAACCGAGAGTGGGCGAGAGAACGAGGGCCGCGAAGACCCCGCCCTACGGCCACCACGAGTCCGGCCACGAGAGCCGCGAAGACCCCGCCCTACGGCCACCACGAGTCCGGCCACGAGAGCCGCGAAGACCCCGCCCTACGTCCACCACGAGTCCGGCCACGAGAGCCAGACGCCACAGAGGACGAGAGGGGGCCATACTGCTTTAACGTCAATCCAGCGGAGGCAGAGGCCGCTGAACGACCAGAAGTAGAAGTCTTATCCAAATCCATGGGCGGGCCAGAGTCGTCAACAGGAGGGGATTGAAGTTTTGAAATTGAACCCATCAACAATGGCTTTACAAAAAAGACAGCCTCGGACCCAAGGCAATGCACCATCCGCCGCTGCATCCTTCAAGGCGCAGGCCCAACGTCCCGGATAGCCCGCCCCCCAACATGACTGTCGTTTTAAAAACAGTAGCTTGGCTCTACGGAGATTTGTCCGTTAAGGGCCTAGCAAAGACCCAATCCAGACGCAGCAGCGGTCCGGGCGCCCGTACCGTCCCCAGAGCACGGCTCAGCCACGGAGCGATACCCCCCGGCGGGTGCACCAGATGACCCCAAGGCTGCAAAATACAAACAGAGAGGGGGGGATACTACAATTGACAGAGGCTCAAGACCGAGTCAAGACAAAAAAATTCCGGGAGAGACGGAAAAATAAAGGGGAGCAAAAAGAAAAGGAAGAGGGAAAAAAAAAAAAACGTAAAAGAAACGCAACTAGGTAACTCTTCGCCCACACTCCGCGAGGAGTTGAGGAAACCCCAACAACCTACGAGGTGTACGAGCCCCTTCGGCCCGGCAAGCCGGAGTACCTAATCGAGGGGGATATATACAGGGTGTCCCATAAGTCCGGCATCATAGGAGAAATTCATATTTTTCTATTTCTACAAACCATAATTCATATTTTTCTATTTCTACAGGCCATAATGTTTGTGAGCAAGGAAGAACGAATCCAGATAATTCTACTCATAGGAAATAGGAGTCAAAGAAACTTTGCAACAAGTCTGCTAACACAACTCTGTGTTATTGGCTCGCGATCTGGATGCAGTCTGTTAAATTCAGCAGCGGCCTCTCTTTGACTCCTATTTCCTATGAGTAGAATTATCTGGATTCGTTCTTCCTTGCTCACAGATATTATGGCCTGTAGAAAGAGAAAAATATGAATTTTGGTTTGTAGAAATAGAAAAATATGAATTTCTCTTATGATGCCGGACTTATGGGACACCCTGTATATTTCGTAAACTCCAGAAAATTCCAGAAGACTCGAATCTTTATAAACACAAATTCGCTGTAGCTTTATTTCGGAAAATTCTAGAGGATTCGAATTTTTAATGTTCATGAAACACAAATTCGCCATACTTTTAATTTTATTATTTTTAATTTACTTTATTTTAATTTGCATTTTAATTTACATAAGATTAAGAAGGGGTGGGGGTGACATCAGAAGACCATGTTGTTTTCGAGGGGGGTTTAAGTCATCGGCCACAAATGACCACAAGTGGGGGAGGCGGGTTTGAAAACCGCTCAAAAAAGAACCACGTGGCTTTTGAATGACCCCGAAGTAGCAGATGCAATTTAACGTAAACAAATGTAAAGTTTTGCACGTAGGTTCTCGTAACAGTAATTACACGTACACGATGTACGATAGACAGACATCGAGCGTTGACGAAGAAGTAGATTTAGGCGTACGCGTATCTAAGGATATAGAAGTTAGGAACCAGTGCCTGGAGTCTTGCGCAAAAGCTAATAGGATGTTTGGCTTTATAGCGCTTAATTTTGAATTTAATTTGAAGAATATTATATTGTCCTTTTACAAGTCCCAAGTCAGGCCTCACTTAGAATATGCCATTCAGTTTTGGTGCTTGTATTTGCGTGAGGATATTGATAGGTTAGAAAGTGTTCAGCGACGCGCCACGAAACTCATTCCGTCACTACGCAACAAGTCTTATGAAGATAGGATTAAAGAGTTAGACGTGCATTTACTTGAGACTAGGAGATTAAGTGGGGAGCTTATTGAAGTTTTAAAAATCGTTAATAAAATCGATAACGTAAATAATGACGTTGTTCATTTTCGATAATAGCAATACTCGTAATAATGGATTTAAATTACGTGGTAGGCGTTTCATTACTAACATCGCTGTTACTTTTTGTTATATTCTTCATACTTTTTTTTGTTTTCTTATCTTCTCTTTACTTGTATGTCTGTAGTTTGCATGGTATGACAGTGTTTGAGTTAAGACTGTGTTTGCACGGTTTGTAAGCATTCTTATTTTACTTCTTTTCATCTTTCACCCCTTTCCTATTCCCTTCGACTATTTTTCTGACTTGTCGGCAGTGGCCGGCAGATGATGATGGTGAGTCTTTTTATCTTTTTCTGGATGAATGTTAACCCACGAATGATAGGTTTTGCTACTTACTTAACCCCCTACAATCTTCTTTTAACCCCCTACTCTCTTCTTTTAAACCCCCTACTCTCTTCTTTTAAACCCCCTACTCTCTTCTTTTAAACCCCCTACTCTCTTCTTTTAAACCCCCTACTCTCTTCTTTTAAACCCCCTACTCTCTTCTTTTAAACCCCCTACTCTCTTCTTTTAACCCCCTACTCTCTTCTTTTAAACCCCCTACTCTCTTCTTTTAAACCCCCTACTCTTCTTTTAAACCCCCTACTCTCTTCTTTTAAACCCCCTACTCTCTTCTTTTAAACCCCCTACTCTCTTCTTTTAAACCCCCTACTCTCTTCTTTTAAACCCCCTACTCTCTTCTTTTAAACCCCCATACTCTCTTCTTTTAAACCCCCATACTCTCTTCTTTTAAACCCCCATACTCTCTTCTTTTAAACCCCCATACTCTCTTCTTTTAAACCCCCATACTCTCTTCTTTTAAACCCCCATACTCTCTTTTAAACCCCCATACTCTCTTCTTTTAAACCCCCATACTCTCTTCTTTTAAACCCCATACTCTCTTCTTTTAACCCCCCATACTCTCTTCTTTTAACCCCCATACTCCTCTTCTTTTAACCCCCCCTACTCTTCTTTTAACCCCCCTACTCTCTTCTTCTCTTGGGCTAACCTTAAGGTTTTTGTTAGCCTTAGCTTCTGTAGATAATCATCACCACCACTCATTGAATGTTTTGCTGGAGACTTGAGAGATATAGAAGCTTCATTTGAACTTTCTTCCACAACATTTGGAAGTGACTTCAAACTTTCCAAGATAGGCTTTTTGTGTATTTTAAAAGGGTTACAACAGCAGTTGAGATAGTTTTTATGTAATTTCTTATTAAAACGCTTTCATAAACCCACTACAAAAAAAAAAAAGATGAGTCCCAACTCAGAATTAATGAGTTAAAAATGTCAAATAGTTGCCATATAGAAATTTTGAAATCAAGTATTGAATATTCATCAACTTTTCACTGCACCACCACCACCACTGAAAAAGGTTACCCTGAATTCAGCTACAGTTTGTGGAGTTAATATAGCAAGTTATACCATTGGCTTTTGATTCAGGCTGTTTTCTAACTGTTACTAAAATTTAAAAAAAAAAAAAAATGGTATAAATGCTGGCTGTACATATACATCAGGGAGTCAAGTTCTTATTTTTTTTCCTAATGTTTCCTATTTTTCAAAACATTCCTATTTATTCCTATTTTTTCCGAACTTTTCCTACTTTTCCCTGTTTTATCAGCTACAGAACTTGGAAAAGATGAGAAAAATTGGACCAAAAAGTTCCAATTACAGAAGAGTTCGTGCCTTGCTGACTAATGAACTAAAAAAGGTAACAAAAGTGCAGCTTGAGTTCTTAAAGGGATGTGCCCCTATTTTTGAAGAGCTTCTGACTGATTTCCAGAAGAGCAGCCCAACTATTCACTTCCTCTATGACAGTGTGTGTGAAAGTCTCTTGAAGCTCCTGCACATGTTCATGAAGCCAGAAGCAGCGAAAGGAATATATGGTGTTAACCTGTCATTGGTTACTATTCAACATCGAGATCTTCAGCTTACTGATAAGGAAGGACCTTGTCATCAGTTACTATTCAACATCGAAATCTTTAGTGTACTGATAAGGACCTTGTCATTGGTTACTATTCAACATCGAAATCTTCAGCTTACTGATAAGGACCTTGTCATCGGTGATGCCGCAATCTCTATGAAGCCTGAACAACAGAAGGTGCCTATTCTTGGAATGAGGTCATTTTTTAAAAAATATTTATATTTTGCTCCTATTTTTTTCCTACTATTTGAAAGGTATTGGGTGCTTGACGCCCTGATATATATAGGTGGGTGGGTATATAATGAAAGGTTTATAGTTATTATGTATTCTTCAGTGGCCTATATTTACATATCTATTTCTTAGGTAGATATATTTTTATTGTAACTGAACAAATGACTGTGTTTGAATGAGTGTTGGTTCTGGGCCAAATTGTGGGTTTTTCAGTGAAATTAACGATCACATGTAAAAACACCACCTTTGTTATGCTAAAACACAGTTTTTCTCACTTTTCACTGATGGAGAGAGTTGAAGCTCAATTTCATTCAAAGAAAAAAATTTTCATTTACATCCTAGGAGGAAGGTCCCCCAAAAGGAAAATTTATCTGTAACCTTTTATTCATCCACTCTTAGGTGTTTTTTATGCTTATAATGATTTATTCTTTGAAATTGCTTTTCGGGTGCATTTTTAGTAATTCTTTTATCTGAATTAGGGACTAAGATATGACAAATTTGAAATTTAGTAATGTGTGGAATCAGGTTGGACCATAACTTTTTAACCATTACTTCGATTGAGCTATAATTTTATATTTTGAGTTCGTTGGTTTAGATCAGCGGTGTCCAATAGAAATTCCATGCTAGCCACTTAAGGTTTTCTATTTTTCGTATTCGCCACATCATAAAAAAAGGATTAAAAAACATATTACAAACGACATTTCAAATTATTTATTATTAATATTAAAAGATAAATATTACAAAAAAAAAAAAATAAAAAAAAAATAAAATAATAAAAATAATAAAAATAATAAAAATAATAAAAATAATAAAAATAATAAAAATAATAATAAAAATATATTAATATCGCCACGTGTGGCGAGTGGCGAATGTATTGGACACCGCTGGTTTAGATAATGCCATTTACCAAATTATAGGAAAATCTAAGATGGTGTGATGGTAAATTTAATTTTTTTTGCATGATTTCTCCAGGAATGCCCCAATACACAGCTGAAATTGCTTTAGTAATTTAGAATTTTGAAGTGTCTATTGCTGTGCCAATGAAGATTGACATTTCATTTAGTGGAATTTTGAATTAAGTACTAAATCATTAATTGGTTTGCAGATGCTTAAGGGTTTGAAAACAACCGACATTGGCTGGCCTTACTTGGGAACACGGTTGACACATTTGTACCTAAGTTCAATTAGTACATTTTCACATAACAATTGGTTGAATGTTTCTTCAATGATAGGTATGGTTTGACCTTCAATTTGTTTTGTTGGATTTTTTTTGTTTTTAATTATTGTCAGATTAATATTTTATGCTATGCAAAGTTTTAATTAAGCCTTTTTTATTTTTGGTTGCTCGCAGAGTTTCCAAGATTTGTTTTAAGTCACCCGGTCTTCTTGTAGTTTTCTGTTATTTTCTATTATGTATTTGAGGGCTTTATTTGAATTGGAGTTTGAAGTAATATTAAGTAAAGCCTTTGTTAATTAACTTATAGAACCCTTTGCTTTGTCCGGAGCTATAGAGCACGTCCCTCTGTGGTCACTGTGCCAATGCATCTTCCGATGTAAGGGCTCTTTCTGCCTTTGTGGACCATTGAACCCGTCTGGGGACCTTGACTTGACTCTTTCCTTGGACCTTGGGTGAGGGAGATGGTTGTCCTTCACCCTTGTCGCTCTTAAACCAAACCTAAGCCCTGTCCCTGCCATGTCTCACCGCGCGTTGGATGAGAGTGGCCGCCTTTTCGGCACGGGGACTGGGTATGGGTGTATCTCTCCTGCGTGACATCTATTGGCGGTGGGACCGAGTGTGCCCACGATTCGTCTTTCCCTTGTTGGAGTCGGTGGTGGTTGGATGTGCGCGAGGGATGGTTTCCTTTTTTTTGTTATGGCTTCTTCTACTCTTCGGTTTACGATCTCTGCTTCTAATTCTCGGACTACTCCTCTTAGCACTCCGGTGGTGGGCAACCAGGCATTCGAGTCCTCTACCACTGGAAGACCGCATCTTGATGGGGTTGACCCCCCTCGGGCTGCGGAACACACTCGTCCTCCACGTTCTAAGACTTCTCGTACGTCATATTCCCGAAAGTCTTTTGACCCCTTCGAAGGGGCCGACGACGCTGACTCTGATTATCCTCAGTTCTTCCGCCTTTCCCCCTCTCTCACAGCAGGATGTTTTTGAGGTCTACGATAACTTCATTTCCCGTTGTGACGATCCCCAACAGATGTGGCCCCCAGAACGATGGCTCTTTTGTGGTGGAAGTCTCCGCCAGAGCCCAGCACCAGAAGGTTTCGTCCCTCTCGACCCTGTCTTCTGCTCCCCTGGATTGTCTCCCCGACTCTTTCTTTAACACTTGTACGGGTGTAGTGCATGCCCCCTAACTTTTGGAATACTCAGAGTCGGATCTTTTCACCCGCCTCTCCTCTCGGAAGGTGACCCGTGTTTACCGCCTCCCCACCCCGTATGGTTCAGCGGGCAAGGATTCCATCTCCCTTATTGATCCTGACTTTTGCTCGTTCCCAGTTACTTGAGAAAATTAGGGCCGGTTATCTTCAATTTCCGGTCCGCCGTTATATCCCCAGACCACGCCGGTGTTTCACTTGCCAGAGGTTCGGACACGTCAGTAAGACATGCCGAAGTTCCCCTGGCATTTGTGTTAACAGCGCATCTCCGACACATGGTTCCTCCTGTTCGAATCTTCCCCGGTGCGCCAACTGTGGAGAAGATCACGCTGTCGCCTCCTCTTCCTGTCCGACCTACTTATTCGAACGTAAGGTCCTGTTAGTCCGGAAATCTGACAAGGTTAGCTTCCAGGAAGCGAAGGCCCGCGTTAGGTCACGATTCGCGTGTCCAGGCCTTACCTTCGCCCAAACTCTGCGTTCTTCCCGCCCGGCTACCTCCCGTTCGCCCGGACTTCGGTCACCTCCGTACCGTCTTCTTCCACACCCTATCATTCTAGGCCTGATCAGGCCTCATTCACCCGTTCCCTTATCCCTTCCTCTACCTTCTCGTCGTCTTCACCCCGCGTGTTCACTTTTCCACCCTCCCATCCCCCCAGAACTTCCAATTCCACTGTCCCACCTCAGTAGCAACTAATCTGCTTACTCACCCTCCTGAAACCATTGCTGACATTTCAGCATATACAATAAATACATCGAAAAACCGAAAACCGCTCCCTCTTCTGGTCTCTCCTCTGCTCTGCACTCTTCTGTTAAACGACCCACCGCCAGCCCCCGACGTTTGGGTCTCTCTGCCCAACTCCCCTGCTTAAGTCCCCCGTCTCTCCGTCCTTTCATGCCCTTTCCCACCAGTTCTCACCCTCCCCCCCCCATACCCCTCCCGTTTACAGTGATCCCTCTCGTCTTGCCGGCTCCTCTGAGTTCCCCCGCCTCCCTTCGCGACCGTCCCTTCCCCTCCCTTATTCCGGATGGTGATCATGCAGCTTCGGAACTTCGAGTCAAGTTGACATCCACCCTATCCCCCGCTTCTCCTCCACCTCGCTCCCTCCTTGACCTCCCGATGCCCCCAGCATCCTCTTCTCCACCTCCACCCCGTAAATTTGACTCACCCCGCCCCGCTTTGCACCCTTCCTCTCGCATTCCCCGACTCCTCCCGAAACCTAAATTCCCTCCCTCCCTCCCTCCCTCCTCTTTAACCTGCACCCCAGTCTCATCTATTCGTTCTACTGGTCACTCTTTTAAGTCTCGCCCGATAACGTGTCTCCGCCCACCCCCCCACTGTTTTCCGCACGTGATGGCTATCATCCTCCAATGGAATTGCCGTGGCCTTCTCCCTAAATGAGAGGACTTCTTATCCGAGATTTTTCCCCAATGTGTGTCTGCCTTCAGGAGACCCAACTTGGGGTTCGCCCTTTGCGCGCCCTCCGCAGGTTCGCATCGTACCTCTCCCCCCCCCCCCCCTGATGCAGCCCCCTATTGGGGATACGGCCGTTTTTGTCCGCGCCGACGTGCCGGCTACTCCCCTTCCCCTTCGTACCCCTCTCCAGGCTGTTGCGGCCCGGGTTTTCCTCGACCGATTTTATTCAATATGTTCATTATATCCCACCGTCCCAGGAAGTTTCTGCAAATGATCTTTCTACGCTCCTTTTACAGCTTCTTTCCCCCTTACTCCTACTGAGAGAGTTCAACGCGCGCCATCCTCTGTGGGTGACACGGTCACCAACCAGCGGGGGCCGGGCGTTGTGGTCTCCCTTCTCTCAACTCCTTGTCTGTCTTTCTTCTCAACACTGGTCAACCCACAGCTTTTCACCTCCAGACCCGTACATTTTCTTCCATAGATCTTTTGCTTGCTTGTCCTTCCGCTTTCCTTGATTTCTCTTGGTCCGTTACTCCAGACCTTTACGGTAGTGACCACTTCCCCCCTCCTCATCCCTACGTCCCAGACTTCCGGCTCCTCTGCTCTTCCTACCCGATGGTCTCTCGCCAAAGCTGACTGGCCCCTTTTTCGATCTGAAAGCCAAACTTTTGTAGTTCCGAGTAACTTTTTGACGATAGATGCTGCCTCCACCTACCTTACCAATCACGTCACTTGTGCCGCTCTGTCCTCCATCCCCAAGTCGACATTTCCCCGTACCTCCGCCCCTTTGGTCCCATGGTAGACCCCAACATTCGCCTTAGCCGTTCGAGCTAAGCAGTCAGCCTTTCGTCGTCTTCAACGAATCCCATCCCTTGCTAATACAATAGCTTTCAAACGTGCGCGAGCTCAGGCCCGCCGCCTTTCCTGGCGAACTTATGTCTCCTCTCACTTCCTGCACCCCCTTCCTCCCGAATCTGCACCATTGGCTCCATCTCCCGACACGACCACTGTGATCCCGCTTTTCTCCGACGTAAGGCTTTGCTTGCTCTCTCCCCTCATCTTTTCCAGACTCAGAATAACTTCCCTTACAGCCATTTTTTTTTTGTGTCGGACTGCGCTCGGCGCTGGCTTCTTGCGGCAAGTCTGCTCCCGGCCCCGATAGCATTCATTTTTATATGCTCCACCAACTACACCCTTCGGCTTTTTTCTATCTGCTCACCCTCTATAATTGAATTTGGGTGGATGGCACCTTTCCTTCCTGTTGGAAGGAGGCAGTGGTGCTCCCCTTTCCTAAGCCCAGTAAGGATCCAACATCTACCCTTAACTACCGTTCAATAGTCATTCGAAACTCCTTGAGAAGATGGTTTCTCGGCGCCTAGTGTGGCACCTCGAATGCCACAACTTGCTTTCTTCCACACAGACCGGTTTTCGCAGGGGCCGTAGCATCACTGACATTTTGGTTCAGTTGGAGAATGCGGTCCGCGAGTCCTTTGCAGAACGACGTCATCTCTATGCAGTATTTTTTGATTTGGAGGAAGTATATGACACCACCTTGGAGGGCTTAAAATACCTCTTCGGCCCCTTCACTTCGACCTACTTTGACCGTCGTCCCCATTTGGCTCGACCGTACGGTCTACGGATGGCTCCCATCTTGTCTTCTCTGGGGGTGGAAGGACGAGCACTCCCTTCTCCTCCCTCTACCTTCCCCCGTGGACTCTTCCCTCCCCTCCGTATCTGTTCCTTCCTCTCTACTGCACCAAAGTCAAATTTCCACCCTTTTACCTTCCGTCAGTTGTTTTTAATCCCATTCCTCTACCCATTCTGATTCTATCCCTGTGTTCACTGACGGTTCTCGCTCGCCTTTTGGAGTGTGTTGTGCGGCAGCCTTCCCGTCAGTCGCTCATTCGCTATCCCTTCCCCCAACGGCTTCCATTTTTACGGCAGAACACTCTTATTCTCGCCCCCTTCTGCCCTTGCGGCATTCCTCTCTCCGTTCCACATCGCCTCTTGGTTTACCCTGCCTTTGCCACTGCCCGCTCCCAGTTCCTCCCTTTCTGCCCTTCAGACTCCACTCTTACTCTTTTGTTGGGTGACTCTACACCTATACCGAAGGACATACTTTTCTCATTTCTCCGCCAGACTGGCCTCTTATTCTCCATTTAATGTGACTCGAGTATAATTTCTTCCTCTTTTTGCTCTTCCTACTACTTTCTCTTTTTTCTCACGGTCTTTTTTCCGCTGCTCCCTCTCCACTCTTTCTCACCCCCCGTTAACTCGCGTTCTCTCCTTATTCTAGTATCGGCGCGATATGACCTCGGCAGTCGAAGCGCCGGTGAAGCACTGCTATTCATTCAATTTAATTAACTTGTAGAAGAATAATAATTTAAATGTGTGCGTCAGTGGTTGAAACGAAGAATTTCAATTTACTGAAATGTATTTATTTGTTTTGTAGGAAGGAGGGGCTAAGGGCGGACTCCCGCAAAAACGCCCCCTCATAGAGGAAGAAGAGAGCTAAAATCAAGATAAAAGGTTTTCGACATGCCTGGACACTGCGTTTGAAAGATTGAAGGTCATACACGGGGAAAGATGGATTGAGGAAGGTTGTTCCAGAGTTGACCGGTTAAGTAGACGAGTGATGAAGAATACAGATTAACCCTTGCATTAGAGAGTTGGACAGAAAAGGAATGATGAGAATGTGTAGAAAGTCTGGTACTGCGTGCTCTCCTTAAAGGAGGAGGCATACAGTTAGAGAGTTCAAAAGAGCAGTGTCCATTATATTAGCGATAGTAAAGAGAGAGAGAGGTTGAAGACAGTGAGTAAGAGGCGGGGAATTTATGAGACGAAAAGCCTTTGATTTCATCCGGTCAAGGTACAGAGAGCAACTGAGTGGTGGGTGAATAAACTGCGGAGCCAATACGGTACATCTAACTTCTTAAAAATTGTTTTAGAAAGAGAGTATATGTGATCTTTCCAGGAAACATCACGAGAAAAGGAAATACCAAGAATGTTAAGAGAAGAAGGATTGAGCTATGTATTGTTGAAGAAAGGGGATAGTTGTGTGGAAGGTCATGACGAGCAGACAGATGAAGAAACCGAGTTTTTGAAGCATTGAAAGAACCAAGGTTTTCTTTGCCTCAGTCAGAGACAGTAGAAAGATCAAGGGTCAGGTGTACTACAGCTGTCCTACGCAAATCATGGGAGTGACTGTTGGGAGGGATGCTTTGTGAAGCGGGTGCATAAGTAAAGGGTGGAATCAGAAGGCAGTTTGGAAATTAAAGATTTGTGCCAAACTCTATCAAAAGCTTTTGATTTGTCCAGCGCAGTAGCAAAGGCAACTGAGTCGTCGGGATGGAAAAGAGGAAGAAAACAAGGAGGAAAGATTTTTTGGGTAGGTGCCAGGAGTGAGAAGAATTAGAATTGGATAGGTTTTCACATTTTTGTATGATGAAGGATTTTTTGGCGAGTCGAACAACAGATTTTGCACAATTCCGGGCAGAAATATAAGCAGAGTGAGAGTCAGGAGTTGGATGGCGACAGTACCTTCTAAAAGCCCTCTCTCTGTTGCAGATAGCATTAGAGCAACCAAAGTTGAACCAAGTTTTTTTTTTTTTGCATTAGTTGTAGGAATAGAATTTGGAATGTACGCCTCCATACCCGAGAGAATCACCTCCGTGATGTGCTCAGCACACTCGGAGGAGCCCGGCCGCGGCAGCAGTTATCATTCCATGGGAAACCAAAGAAGTAACAACAACTGACGAAGGGAATTCTTTAGTATAATAAACGTACATATTAGTGCGAAAATATCCTTCACATTTCGTTAGTGTAAATTACATTGAAGATATATAATTTTTTCACTACCAGAGACTTAAAATAATTATAATTAATCGTGATCTCTTTACCCCAAGGCAGAATATGTATTTCTCTTTTCTTTTGCGATATTAAGACTGCCGTAACCTCTCTGACCATTTTAATCTCTTCTTTTAATCAGAGTTAATAGAGTTGGAATTGGACGGTAGCGGAAGTGATCATGATACGGAGTTGTGCGCAGCCCTCGGCAAACTCTCCAAATTGGAGCGATTAACATTACTCGATTGGAACATTGGGTCTAAATTGCCTCACACACTGAAGAGACTTCACAACATCAAATTCCTTCATATCATTCCTGCAGTTGAAAGTCAGGTAAATCTAATTGACGGTGAATTCTCTGTAGCAACCTTAAAGAAACCCCTTTCAAAATACCGAATAGGATGAGTACCACCTTTGAATGTAAATATGGCTATTATTATTATTCATCACTTTTATAATTACATAAAAAATTCCGTTTTCCATTCTCTGTTGGATGGGCACAATATTTGAACTTCGGACCAGACACACGCAACCAACTTAGTCACTTACACACACAGGATCATTACCGGGAATAAGGTTGCACGTCAGTCTTGGAGATCCAACTTTATCCGTGATGAAAAAGTTGGGATTGTACATCTTGCAATCCGTAGCATAAGACCAAGATTTTCACTTGTCGTTAGCTTGTGTGCCACTTTTACCTCGTTCACGTTTTTTCTCACATATGCTAATGACATCTTTCTGGCTTAGGTAACTGAGTTCACTCCCACCCTCGGGGTTTCAGATATTACTGTGGTGTACAGTAACGTGTGCGTAAATTTGCGAAGCAAGAGAAATTTTTCTGCTCACATCTACATACCCACTATTGTACACCATTTTTTACAAATGTATCATTACTCTTCTCCACATGACTATATTACTAGGCCGGGTCGAAATCTAGTCAAAATGATTTTTTTAGATGGGCACTATGTGAGGTTTATGAAATGATATCCTGACCAACATACTCCAAAAGAAAGTTTATGTTCCCCTCCGTACCACTAGCATACTCCCTCTTATTTTTGGCTCCGCCCCCAAATTAAAAATAGTATCATAAATCAAAATGGAGATCATTTAGAGCATTTTTTTTATAGAGATGACCCCCCTTAAAATTGTATAATATACCTCATGTGCAATTTTCAGGCAATTATCCAAGAAATTTCAAATCCTTGAAAAATTGCCGCATCCCCAAAAAGTGTTATCAGTATATAGAAAAGGGTGGCATAAACTTTAGTTTGGAGTACTGATTGCCTAGGAGACCAATTCATAAACCTCATATAGGCCTAGTATATTTGTCTGAAAAGAAGTCAATTAGTCTATTGTACCATTTATTACACAAAACAGCTTTGAAGTAAAAACAAAATTTAATTTAAAAATTACCTTCACAATTCATTAATTACTTGCGGATGTGCCTTGGCCCCATTTGGCTTTTCCATTCAAACTGTGGCAGTCTTTTTCTTGATTCTAGTTGATTGAGGATAAATTTGTGCCGATTGCCATAGCCAATCCTTTGTTCTGATGCTTTTCTCACTAAGTTCACTGCACTTTCCACACTTTGACTGTGGCATGAAAAGGCAGCAATTTTCAAGGGTTCCGTTCTTGTATGCAGTAGCTCTTCATTGCTGAAATTCCTTATCAAAGGTGGAGGATTGATAGCTTCCTTTCTCCAGTCAATCATCTCATAGTAGTCTTTGGAATCGAAATTTAGAGATTTAGGAAGCTCAAAATTTCGTGCGCCACTGAAACGTGTCCGACTGAGTATCTTCTGAAGAGCATCTTCTCTGACATGTTGTCTGCTATCAGTAAGCATTGACAGTAGGATAGCTTCGGGATTGGCAAAATAGGCATTATTACGGAAACCGGTTCCATAATAATGCGATGTTTTTCTTCCAATCCTCGCATCAAGACAATCAAATGAAAAAAATTCCGTGCTCCGTCAGTAGCTTTAGGATGGGATTTGATATGAAACCATCCAGGAGCATATGATTTCATGACGATGGTTACCAGTTCTTTCAGATTTTGTTCGGGATGCAAAGTCGATACATATAAACGAAGAATCCGGTTTGCTCGGGTAATCCAGCGAGCATGATGAATGGCACCTGGAGACCTGCGGGCTAGACTTTCAGATACCCATCCAGATTGCACTGCTAGGCACATATCATAGAGATACTTTTGATCACTGTTCAACTCTTTCACGACATTCGGTGGTATATCTTGGACGTTGCCCTGAACTGGTGAAAATGCCACTAAGTCTAAAATGGTTAAATCACATTTCAATTTGGCTTCAATTGAACCTTTAAAGGTATTTGGCCCTGATGTTTTTCCGTCTATGGTTTGAAATATGTGTCTGAAGGGGAGTTCATTCATGTGTAAAAGACACACGAGCCATTGAACTGATCTATGCAAAAAAATTTCAATCAATTTTATGGTACCAGCAATTCTACCAGTATTGACAGCAGTACCGTCGCATAGCAGAGCATTGAGAGTGTCGATGCTCGCTGAATCAATTAAGAACGTTATAATTTCATCAGCTATACACCGAGCATTTCCTGCGTCAGGGTAGAGATGGTCTACATAGATACCTCCAGGGTCTTTGATCAGCACATAATGTTCTTCTTTCTCTTTTCCATGCTTGGTTAACGTATCATCCTTTCTTCCATCAAACCCTATATATTCACTATTCACATTTTCACATCTAGATCTAACAATATTTTTCTTGCCTACACGAATTCTCTCTCTCTCTCTATTTTCTCCCTATCAAGCATGTTAGACTGATCGATTATTCCCATATCTTTCAATGTAGCATTAACAATAGCTGCTGTAGCTCTCGAACTCACACGGTAACGGTCTGCCACCAATGGTAATTCATTGTATGAATACCTGTTTTGATCATTTTCAATCAATTCCACATCGGGCACGAATTCTAGCTCATTGTCACTGTCTTCTATATCTTCGCTAAAGTCATCTACTGAAGAAGATGGTACAACTTCCATAGCCTCTGCCATTTCCACTTGTGACCTTTGTTGCCTCTCTTGTTCTTCTCTTGCTTTTGAGAGGGATCGTCTCTGGACAGCGGCAGCTTCACGATCAAATGGCCCTAATTGATTTATTCTTTGCTTTTGGCCTACAAATGACTCCCACTCTACCATTGGGATTTTTACCTCGCATCGACAAACGGCCTTTCTATTCCTTTATCATAACATTTGCAAGTATAAATGTCAAACATTTCATCATATGAAGCAGTTTTTAGCAAAACTTTCATTCCTTGACGTAGAGGAACCTTGTTCAAGGAAAGAGCTGATCTGATAATCTTTCCACTGCAGAAGAAAATAGATCTTTCTTGAATGACAGGAAAGAGAACATGGCCCAAATATCTTGAAGATCTTTGGTAACTATATTGTAGCAATCGTTCGCAGTTGCTGATCCCCTTGACTTGATTTTTCTCTCTTTTGATGAAGAAATAGTGTCTGACAACGTTTGCCTTTGTAGGAATCATGATCGGCGGAATTCAGTGGCAAAACCAAAAGCTGCATTCGAAAGATTTGTTTCTGTTGACATTTTTTCAACCTTTTTTAAAAAATTAAAATCCAGCCTTTTATAGAATCATGCATGGATCATAAGTAAATCTAAAGAGCATAAATCTTATAATTCCTGTAAAAATATATGATAATTAGAACATGAAATTTATTGGTATTGAATTTGAAATTCAACACACAGCTCAGTAAATTGATTACACATAAACGATGTTTATGTGTAATCAGGGGTGCAGTGCCAATTTTATAGGTGCCAGAGCTCTGGTGGGCCTGACAAAAGCCTGCTATTTCCTATCCTGTTTCAATATATGCCACACGATGACTAAGTATTTCGTGTTTGCACTCACTCACTAAACTGTTGATAATTAATGGAGACAATTTTTTTGTTGCTTGTTATGGTAATTCCTCCAAACTTCCTCTTGCAGAGGTGCCGGAGCGGCGCTCCGGTGAGCTCCGGCAGCACTGCACCCCTGTGTGTAATCAATTTTCTGATATAGCAAATACAGTATTGAGAAAATACGCGTGGTGAAAATTTTTAGAAATCCAAATTTTTGAGGTAATTGCCTGAAAATTGCACACGAGATATATTATGCAATTTTAGGGGGGGTCATCTCTATGAGAAGATGCTCTAAATGGTCTCCATTTTCATTTATGAGACTATTTTCATTTTTGGGGTGGAGCCAAAAATAGGAGGGAGTATGCTAGTGGTACGGGGGGGGGGGGGGGGGGGGGCCTAAACTTTCTTTTGGAGTATGTTGGTCAGGACCCCAATTCATAAGCCCCACATAGTGCCCGATCTGCCCCCCAGAAATTCGACCCGGCCTACTATATACGTCCATACAGCATACTTTCCTCCTCTCACACACCCAGTAATTTTCGTTCTACACATTTTTCCCAGCTTTCCTTCTCATTCGGTCAGTCTGTTTTAGAGTAGTCGTGTTTCACAAATTAAATATACTGCTTACACTTCTGAAAGCAAACTATCATGCTCAACAAGCATCTCACATTTTACGTCAGCGTTAGCCCAGATCAGCGTCATGTAATACCTCTGCATTTACACTTGACTTTTTCTCGCAATCATAGCTTTTTTGCACTCATAGTTGGTGCTTGTCCCACCTTTTGTGCTTTTAATCGCGATTTACTCATCTCGCTTGTTGTGAAAAAACTATATAGGGTTATGGTTGATTGGTGTCAACCTCATCCGTTGAAAATTTCCGCTAAATATTCGTGCAGAGTTGACAGCAAAAACCTTACGTTTTTTCGTTAAAAAGTTGTTTGTGGAGGTCTTCAAAAGACCTCGTTAAGTAGTTTTTATTGGTAATGTTAAATTTATTTGCCTGCTGTATTTAGCCCTGCCTAATGGGAAAGGAAATTACCATACCTTATTATTTTGTTGGACCTCGTTGTAGGACGCGCAGCTGCCTATGCTCACTTTCCTTTCATGCTTCACTTCATGCTTGAGCATGCTCACTTTCCTTTCATGCTTCACTTCATGCTTGAGCATGCTCACTTTCCTTTCATGCTTCACTTCATGCTTGAGCATGCTCACTTTCCTTTCATGCTTCACTACATCCATATGCACATTAAATAGTGATGGTAACCACTTGAGCCAAACAACCACTCACCGCATTTACCACCGACACTGAACATGTTAAGTACTTTCCGCAAAGTAAAATATCTTTACTTTATCATAGGCTTTCTCTAAGTCCAAAAACCACACTATGTACCTTTATCTAATTTAGTTTCTCCATCAACTGAAGGAGTACCTGAAGGAGTAGGCCTATCCTTCTGAGTTATTAGTTTTATATTATTAGGTTTTCACTCAGAACTTGTAGGAAGATTAAGCACGTCTTCCTTGCCTAAAGCATGCTTGTAACTAGACAGCCCTGAGATGAGCTAATATAAATTCCTTTGTCTTATGCTTACTTTACAAAATCCCCAGACGTCTAATTTTTGTGTTTTCATTATTTCTTCTCTTGAAGGAAATAATACGTGTTTCTTCTTGTTATGCAGGCCCAATGCCTACATATTGAGTTTTATGTATGGCAATTACGTAAAGTGTATGACAGGCATGTATAATTTTTCCATACTTGTCAGTCAAGCATCCCAGTCTCTAATACTTCGCCATAATATATGCTGACCTGCAAACAAACAAGTCTTTATTCAGGAAGAATATGCTACATTACAAAAACCATAAGGTATACACTATACAATATTAAATACCAGTAGTTCGAGCGAAACATGACATCGATGTAGGTTTACAGAATATTGTCATTTACCTTTCATCTTATATTTAATGGCTAGTAGTCTGATCAAAGCATTTTTAACTGAGTATGCCTTTGGAGTGCATGAGAACTTTTCAGGCTTCACTTCATGCTTGAGCATGTTCACTTTCCTTTCATGCTTCACTTCATGCTTGAGCATGCTCACTTTCCTTTCATGCTTCACTTCATGCTTGAGCATGCTCACTTTCCTTTCATGCTTCACTTCATGCTTGAGCATGCTCACTTTCCTTTCATGCTTCACTTCATGCTTGAGCATGCTCACTTTCCTTTCATGCTTCACTTCATGCTTGAGCATGCTCACTTTCCTTTCATGCTTCACTACATCCATATGCACATTAAATAGTGATGGTAACCACTTGAGCCAAACAACCACTCACCGCATTTACCACCGACACTGAACATGTTAAGTACTTTCCGCAAAGTAAAATATCTTTACTTTATCATAGGCTTTCTCTAAGTCCAAAAACCACACTATGTACCTTTATCTAATTTAGTTTCTCCATCAACTGTCTCACTGCAAACGCTTGATCCACACGCATTCTGCCTTCCCTATAAAGTCGCCTTGTTCATTTCTAACCAAATGACATTTCATCTTTTTTACTCTAATTTATTATGACTCTTCCATATGCTTTTGCATCTCTATTAAAGACTTAAAATCCCCATGGTTTTTACACTTCTTTTACCTTTATTTTTATACTTTGGCTCAATTACAACTCCCTGTCATTTGATATATACCTACTTTTCCATTGTATCTGACACAGCTCCATTTTACCGCCACATTTAATCTTTTCACTACATATCAATTCCTGCCGCCTTTCTTTTCTTCAGTTTTCATACTATTCGTTGTACTTTCTCCAGATTAATAAGGTATCTTTCACACTAACAAATTGCCATTCTTCTCTTTCATATTACCAATCATTCCACCAGACATTTGCACATTCTCTCTTTCCAGAAGGACAATACACCACATGCCCCCGCAAGGGGGTTCTAAGCTCGTGCTCTTTGTGCTAGTTTGTACGTGCTTGTTGCTGGAGGTTTCACGTGCGCCCTCCGGGCCCTAGCACCCAAGGATGATGGGGCTCGACCCTGCAGTCCTTGTCATCCTTGGTCTTTTTCCACTTCGACTGGCCCCTCCACCGTTTCTTTTTCCTCTGTCTTTCCTCTCACTTTTTCTTTGTTTTTCCGCCGAGATATGCCCTTTTAAATAGAGGCGAATCGGTTCTTCCCGAACTTAAAAAAAAAGAATACACCACATTCAACTTTATCTGCTATCCTGATCTTTATTTACCCTTTTTACTATTCCGCTTTACCTTCAGTTATTTGTACAACTCGTTACACCTTTCATCACTGTTAGGCTGCGTTTATAAACATTCTTTTCCAGACTCTTTTCTCTCGCTGCATTCTTCACCATTATCTCACTATACGGTCGGCCTTTTCTTCACTCCATACTTTGGTCAATGGTCATCCATACACATTAGACATTCTCTTCACTGATCTCCTCTTATAAACATTCCACATATTCTCTACATTCATTTGTTCACCTTTTACCTTATCTAAGAATTGCCCTATTTTTCTGTATTCTGTTGTAACCACTGAAATTCGGTCTCCCAGTGTTCTTATTTTCTCTTTATTCTCTTTCATACTAAACACCAGATAGCTTAAATTTACACTATATAAACATTTGGTCTGGCAAACCTCCACTCAGCCCACAGACCGTTTTTATATCACATACATCTGTAGACATATTTTTACCTGATTTACCTGATCCTCCTCTTCTCATCAGTGATGATGTAGCTCATATCGATCTTTAAAGGATGCCACAGTTGGTGCGGTAACTTCATCATCAGAGAGTCTGTTTCATAAATCAACCACTCTGTGGTTGAAGAACTTCTCTTAGCTGAGTGCGTGCTCTTGGTCTGAAGTTTTTTTTTGCTGTGCCCTCTACAAACTGTATCTGAATATTTGAAGAATTTGTTCTTATCTATTTTGTACTGACCATTTAATATCTTAAACTCTCAAACTTTGAACCACACAATATTTCGCACTTTGCTTGTATAGAATCAAGTTCTTTAATGTCTTTTAATATCCACGGATCACATATACTTGAATTATTTTCTAATATGGGGCGAATGGGTGCTTTATATAATAAACCAATTGTCCCTCTAGATCTACCCAATATACAGTTATTTATACACCTCTTGACCATTCCAATTCTACTGTCTGCCTTCCTTGTTATATGCTTAAATATGCTTAGAAGGTTTCAGGTCCTCCGAAATGATAACTCCAAAATCAGATTGTTCTGCGACAACATTGAGTGCCTCTCCGTTCAGATAATACATAAAAGGTATACTTCCTCTGATGCGTAACACTGAACACTTGATGGTATTGAAAAACAGCAGCCACTTCCTGGACCATTACGATAATTTATCCAAATCTGTCTGTAATTTTACACAATCTTCTCTCTTATTTATCTTTCTATAAACTTTACAGTCATCTGCAAATAGCATGACTGTACTTTCAATCAGGTCTGGTAGATCGTTAATATACAATAGAAAAAGGATAGGTCCCAAAATGGTACCTTGGGGACTCCTGAGATGACATCTGTCCATTACGCTTTTGAACCATTTATAACAGTTTTTTGTCTTCTATTTGTGAGGAAGCTTGTAAGCCATTTGTCACTTTCCTTTCAGTCCAATGTTCTGTAGCTTGTGTAGTAATTTTTTATGGGGGACAGAATCAAATGCTTTCTTAAAATTCGTATAAATATCTACTCCAGTTTCCACTTCATCATAAGCTTCTGTCCAGTCATTCATACATTCTAATAGTTGTGTGAAGCAAGAACATCCAGTCTGAAAGCATGCTGATGACAGGAGATCAATCCATGCATGCTACAGTATTCTAAAATGTGTTTCAAAATTAGGCGTTCTAATATTTTTACTATCTGGCTAGTAAGTGAGACACCTGTAACTGTTGACCATATTTTTGATCCTTTTTAAAATAAGGCACAGATATCTGCCTCAAGCCAATCTCTTGGCAATACTCCCATATCAAGGGAACACTGAAACAGTAAATGTAAGGGCCTGCCTAGGCTCAATCCCTCTCTTAGTACTTAGGGGATGTATATTATCTGGAATGGACCACAAGATTTATTATAATGGAGTTAGCTCATTAAGTACCTTACACTCTCCTCCGAGATTTCAATATCAGTAATTGGGGGCCCAAGCATCACAACATTTTCAATATCAGGAACATTTTCATCTTCCCTTGTCATTACTGATGCAAAAAAATTTATTAAGAATCTTTGCTTTCCTGGCATTATCAGTAACAATTTTTCCATCATGTTTAAGGCAATCAACATTTGCTTGTGATCTAGTAAAATTTCTTATGTAATGGAAAAATATTCTTGGATTGTCTTTTGCTCTCCGAGCTATATTAGTTTCATATTTGAGTTTAGCCTGTTCTAATTCTTTGTCATATATGTTCTCAGTTATGTGTCTATCCTCCTCATCAACATAGAGGCCAGTTGTCGCGGCTCTGTGTCTAGTTTTCTTCCTTCTTTTCCTGGCTTGATTGAGGCTTTTATCTCTCAACCAAGGAACCTTGGGTTTATATTCTGGTTTAACAAACTTGTATGGAACATATTTATCTAATAAATCCTGATACTTCTGTTTAAAATATTGCCATTTTCTTTCCATAGTATTAAACTTGGAGATGTTTTCCTCCCATGCAGTATTACTTGCTTCCATATTAAAATCTATGTACTTCCTTTAGAATAAAGATATACTTTCCTTGGATGCTGAGGTGTTTTTGGTATAAATGTATTGACTGTAAATTGAATACTTTTATGATCACTTCTGTGAAATTTCCTATTAACAACGACTTCATGTACAAATGGAAGTGTTACTAGTTATCAATAAATCATTAATATATTTGTCCCTTATAGGTTCTTCAACGAGTTGCACCAAACAATTTTCTTTTAGAGTATTAACAAATAAATTAAAAATATTGGAATTTGCTTCGTATGTCGACCAGTTTATATCTCTAAAGTTGAAATCACCTGTAATAATCACATCATTATTATTGATATCATTAAGGTTATCACATATGGTCCTCGCATAATCCTCACCAGCAAGTTCTGATCTACAGGGTGTCCCATAAGTCCGGCATCGGAGAAATTCATATTTTTATATTTTTCTCTTTCTACAGGCCATAATGTCTGTGAGCAAGGAAGAACGAATCAGGATAATTCTACTCATAGGAAATCGGAGTCAAAGAGAGGCCGCTGCTGAATTTAACAGACTGCATCCAGACACACAACTCTGCGTTATTGGCTCGCGGTCTGGATGCAGTCTGTTAAATTCAGCAGCGGCCTCTCTTTGACTCCGATTTCCTATGAGTAGAATTATCTGGATTCGTTCTTCCTTGCTCACAGACATTATGGCCTGTAGAAAGAGAAAAATATGAATTATGGTTTGTAGAAATAGAAAAATATGAATTTCTCCTATGATGCCGGACTTATGGGACACCCTGTATATATGCATCCAAATAATGTCTCTGCATATCTAGTAGGTTGAATATTAATCCATGTTATTTCTGCACAGCTGTGTTATTTAATGGTGATTGTGAAGCGTTCAAAATACTGTACTTCTGCCATATATCAATGTTCCACCTCTATTTAAATTTGTATACAAATTATCAGGGTAATATGTTAGATCTATATCCTTTCTGAACAATTTGTAACCCTCCACTTCAGTTCGCAGTTCAACACATCTTTACTAAGCCATGTTTCTGATATCATTAATAAATCTGGATCCTCTTCATATTGCTCTCGTCATTTTCGTTTAAACTAACGAAAATATCACAACTTAACCTAACCAATCATCAAGGGCGTTCAGTTGACTTAACCGGGCATTTTCCGTTTTATTTTGTTTTTCCGCTTAAAACGGAAAAATGTGTTTTTCGTAGGTAGTCCCGATAATACTAGATGAAGACAAAGCATTGGATGTTTTTATCAATTTCGGCGTTATTCTCTCATCCTTAACTTGCCCGAAATGTGATAGTGAGTGCCTAATACGAAAAGATCAGAAGATATTTAGGTGAAATAACCAATATTAACCTGTTAGGTTAATTGAATGTTTGGTTAGGTCAACTGTACGCCCTTGATGATTGGTTAGGTTAAGTTGTGATATTTTAGTTAGTTTAAACGAAAATGACGAGAGCAAAAATACATAAACAGTTTGGTAGTCCCGATAATAAGTAGGCAATGAATTATCCTGAGCGGTGAATTGTGGGCGATGATTTTTCCGGATATCGTATATTCCTGACCTCTTCTCGTGCGTATATAGAGGTTTGAGAGTTTTTGAAATATCTCGGGCTTGAGATGCAACATCAGCACTACCGGTAACTCTTACATTTACCCTTGCATCCCTCTGTGGTAAAGAATCTGAAGGGACCACATTTTTACTCTTTCCTACTACCTCCATTTCACTTTCTCTGGTTTCCTCCATACTAGCATGCATCCGTGTAGAGAGAATCACAGTTTGAGATCCACTATTTATCTCCTGTGTGCTTCCTTGATTCACTACAATCTTGCCTTTCTTAATCTTAACTTGTGGATGGGACTGTCTTACTATTTTCAATTTTTGAATGAGTTCTGTTTCTTGTTCTCGTAAAATTGTCAAGTCTGGCCAAATGTACACACTATGTGGGTTGAATGGAAGACCCTCGCTATCTGTTTGTCTAATTTTCGTAGCATTCTTAAGGCATGCTGCTTTTACTTCCACACTAGGCATAATCACTTTGATAGGTCTTTTCCTTGCACCTGTATCATCCCTTTTACCAATTCTGTTTACTTGTTCTAGAGCAGAAGTAACATTGATACATTTCAAAACTTGTAAAACCAATTCTTCATCTGAAGAATCATTCATCTCAGGTATACCATTAATAACTAGATTTTTCTTCCTCTTTTCAATTTCACTTGGTTCGTTCCTTAACGTCTCAAATTTTTCTGATATTTTCTGAATATCCTTTTTGTAGCCATCACTCCTCTTATTGACTTTTTATTTGTGGATGAGATATAATGTCATCCAAGTTGGCGTTTTGTGCAACAGGCTCATTACTACACTTGCCTTGTATGTCTGTTACAACTTTATCAAGTTCCGGCAATTTATCCTGTATTGCCTACATGTCTGTATCATATTTTTCTTGTTTTTCCTTCACTAAAGTTAATTCTTGCATCATAATTTCTTGATCTCTCTTAATACCTTTTATTTCTCTGAGTACTGGAATATCTTTCTTACATGGAATGCATATGAACAACAATGTCTCGTTATCATTCCCTACAAGTTCTCTTTACAATTTGATACTAACTTTCGTGCATTTTAAGCAAAACCATTGTATGCAAAAATCACATTGTAAAGCTTTATCACTTGCCTTTACTTCACGTTTACACTGTTCACATTCATTACATGCAATAGCTGGTTCCTTTTCCGCCATCTTGGAAGTTCCACTTTGTTTACAGAACCAATTAGCTTGTACATCAATATATGTACTTTACCAAGACGTTTTGCTAAAAACTTTTCCGCAACATCATCCTTCCTTATCTGAATCTTATCAAGAATACTAGAGTTTAGAGCTAGTTGCGAAAAATATCCTCCTGCGAGTATCTGCGAGTTTTCTTTCCTTTTCAGTCTTTTATTCCTATTTTAACACTCAAAATATCTGTAAAATGTAATTAGAAATTCAACTGATTTTATTAATAATCAACACTTGTAGTACTACTTCTACTGGTTCGTGTTTATTTGCTAGCCTACTTTGTTCTATAATGAGAGTCACAACACAGCCTACTCAACAATGTGACTAAATTTTTGCTAAGATCTTTTAACAAACAAGTTACTCAGTAACGTCATCGTAACTCTCGTGATACTATGTATACATGTGGATGTCCTTGCGTTGGAAGTATGTATTTTCAACACAGAGCCCTCCTTCTATACACGATTCTTGTATTTCATCTTCAGTTTCATAATTCAATGCAGGTATACCATGCTTTCCAGGCACTCTAGGCCCAAGTTCCGCTTTCACTTTTCCATTCAGATGACATATTACAGTTGTTCTATTTGCATTCCCATACTTCCAACCAATTCACACATTCCACAACGTTTCACGCTTCGCATATACAAATGTCACTTAATTTCACTCTCTTAACCTTAATTTTTCCGTTAGATCGGCGAGGTTAAACGACGTTAGATCATATCAATGACTGGATGGGTGGCCGTTTTCTGCGTTTAGATAATGATGTGACCCGTGGTTCGGATCCCACATAAAGTTGTAGGTTCCCTCCTTTGCCTCTACGGAGGAGGTTCAACAACCCTTAACATTATTATTATGTAGGCTTCTGTCGGTAACACGCTTATCTTCTCTCGTATATTCATGCCACTCAGTTTTCACGCAACTCATTTAGCGGTTGTTTTTCTGATTAATCATGCATTCATTTCCATGTTGTTGTAATACCTGAGAGAGAAACACTCCATCTTCTTCAACAGAGCATGAGGGGTATTTTTGCTGGTCGATTGATGGTTGTTTTGGAGTCTTCCAAACATTTGATAGAGTTCATTTGGGGAATTCAACCACAGAATATAACCATGGATGAAACAGCAGGAGAGAAAATTTTCATTCTCAATATGAAGGTAAGTTTTACTTTCATCGTATTTGCATCTTCAATACATTTTGGTAGATTGTTAATTCGAAATCATTTGTAAATGATAAAATTAGATGTTAGTTGATTAAACTTTTTGTGGAAAGAGGATAAATAAATTATTGAATACATTAAAAGATAGTAAGAAAATGGTAAACATTAGAAGCTACACTTATCTTTGAAGTAAAAGGTCGTAAATTTGTGATCCTTTATATGAAATGCTTCACTTCAGGGTGGGAAAGAAACGGGAACGATCGAAGGGGAAGAGGTGAGAGGCGTGGCCATTGACAGCTTGAAAGGTTTTATCAAATGCAGAATTCCCCACACCAAAATCACCGTGAGGAAAGTTTCATCAAACCCTTGGACTTGGACTACGGGAGAATGGCGATAGGAATCTCATTCGGATCAGATTCTCCATACGGCCTCCTCTTTATGAAAATAATTTTTATTCCACCATTGACTCTTCTATACAACTATTTTATTACGTTTCAGTAATCGGATGATCACGGATTAGCCTCCAGTTGATGCGGTAAAACTTGATATGGTTTGAGGCAAACCACAAAGGAATGAAGAAAGTATAAAAAATCTTTTCTTCCGCACTAATATCAAGAGAGTTCATTCTAATTAATTCATGCGTGAAGCTATTAAAAATATCTTCTTTAATAGTAAATTATATCTGAAAAATTAAATTATTCACAGCAAGAAGAGAAAACAGTAGTGTGGTAATTTTCTTTTACCCCTCTTAAATAGTACAGTAAATCCTCAAATACGTACAACAGGGTTTGATAAAGTGTATTATTGTATAGTATTTTCATTTTTTTTCTCATCAATGTGTAAGTTTTCTGGTGAATGTGAAGTACAAACCTTTTTAGTTTATAACTTTCATGGATTAATAGCAAGTTTTTTAATGTAAATAAAATGTACAAAACTTTTAATTTCATTTTTGAAAGTAGAAACTCAGAAAGGCATTTCAGTAATGAGCACTATGTTTATTGGCTAAATAAATTCTTTTTATACTCTACAGTTTAAGTTGAACCTTCCGAGTCTGAATGTTTCTTATAAGTTAGTTTCTTCGTTAATTAGTATTTCAGCTTAAATGTTTCGAAAATGTGCTTGGAACTCTTGTTTTAGTAGACAGAAAACAACCCATTGCAGTTAGGCAAACAATGGGTAACATTACGTATTACACGACTGACTACCGTGTTTAGAACCAAACTTTTAGTTGCAGAAAAAAGTAATTTAAATTATTCGTTGTTTAAATAGAGAATCAAGATAAAATACCACGTGAATAGTCCACAATCTTAAGCGCAGATGGTTGTACTTGGAAACATTTGGTTAAATCACTAGTCAGTGAAGACCCAATTCTCTGAGCTTGGGGTCACTTTTCACGTAGGGACTGAATTTATATAGCTCATAAGTTATGGTATTCTCTCATTAACTATTCATTCTCTCCGCATTAAAATAGCAGTTTTCAGTTGCATGTTTCTCTATTATCCTTATTTTTTCTACCAATCTGTTTTATACCAATTTCGTGCTTTTCAAAGACATGCATACATATAACAAAATCTCGTTTCCCAGTGAACTCGGGTAAGAAGGCAGAAATAGCTCGGATGTGAAAGAGAGAAAGCAGGGAATAAGAAAGTAGACAAATGTACACATCCGTTCACGCACACATCCTGATGAACCAGCACAACATAGAGGGTTGGCCTCAATGGTCCCCAACCCAGTTGTCCCCAGTAGGTTCTATAAAAATATAAACCTGGAACCCCCATATTTAGGGTTTTTTCTTCAAAACTTTACAATTTCCCTAAGTTTTATAAATGCGAGATTGTCTCGTGGCTCGATCGGTTAGGGTGCTGCCCAGCCGAGACTCCGTTGAGTCGTTGGTTCGAACCCCGGTTCTGTCCAGTTGAACAGTTTTCTGTATCTTACGTCACAACGAAGCGGCGGGTCGGCCAGCCCCTCGTTTCTTTGAACAATATGAGACATGGATGTTACATTTATTTTTTTAAATGTAAATACCACATTTTAAGAGTGAATTAAATTACGGTAAGTCCAGTGTACTTTATTACTATTCATTGTAGAGCTAATAGTCGACTCAGATTTTAGGCCATTCATTTGATAAATTTAATTTTCTCTATTATAGCTTCTATAATATAAATATACACCAACTGACACCTTTTCTGCACCTAATTTGGTCAAAAGCTCGGTAGTCTGTATGGCAACTGCTAATTATATATTTGTGTATCCATAAACAAACTTATGTTGTTTCTTTTACCCCCAAAAACTATTATTATTAGGAGAATTTATTTAATATTAGACTGAAATAGGCAAGTTATGGCCTACATTTGGAGTAGGGAACTTTTTTCACCCCGCGGGCTAATGTCAAACTAAAAATCAAACTGCAGCAGTTTGTTGGTGGTTGCAGACATGCTGTCATAGTTACTGAGAACAAGTTTTAAAATAGTGCCAATCTCCATCCTCTTGTGCAATATTATAAATTTTTGTAGTTTTCTTGAGTTTAAAATAAAAAGCGCCGGTGATGGGGGACTAAAATATTATTTAAACCAATCCAATTTACTTCTCATTCATAAAGCTAACCATGACTTTGTGGCGGGTTTATTCCTAAAATAATAATGTATTTAGACCTACAACAAATATATTTGCAAATGTAAATACAAGAATGTGGACCAATACTGATAAATAGTAAAAGAAGTTATTCAGTTGTGTAGAAAATAAAACATTTTTATTATTTAGGCTTGTTATTAGAGTAATAATCTGAATTGTATTGCTTCTACATATATATTAATAGGGTTTGTAAGTACTGTGCAGAAGTATATAATTTTTAAGAGCAAATATGGAACGAAAAATTATTTTCTCTGAAAATCCCATTAATTTTGATTAAAAACTACTGCCCATAAATGCTTCCAGATCAGAAGTGACGTCATAGCGTCTTCTAGAACATTCGAGAAACGCACTGCTAGTATATAAGTGATTGTCAAGCCATGAGATGAGTCAGTCTGTCTAGTGTGTCGCTATGGCAACCAGAGGGTGTGTAAATAGCCCAGACATTTTCTGTTATATTTGTGGAAAATTTACTGTGAAGAAACAAAGGCGAGATATTACAGACTTCGTCAAGAAAGCATACTATGTATACTTCGGAATGAAACTTGGGGATCAAGACAAATCGTGGGCGCCACAAAGTTTGCAGTGTTTGTGTTGAGACTGTGGAGTAAGGGTAAAAAGGATTCTTTACCTTTTGGGATTGCAATGGTCTGGCGTGAGCCTAGAAATCACAGCAATGACTGCTATTTTTGTTCATGTAACGTGCAAGGCTACAATACTAAAAATAAAAAGGAAATTTCTTATGCAAACTTTCAGTCTGTTATAAGACCTGTTGCTCATGGACCTGGTATATCTGTACCCAGACATGGGCACTGTAGGGTAGGGCGGAGTGAAAAACTCATTTTTCGAATTTTCAAATTGGCTAGTGTGGAAAATGTGTGGAGTAGTGAGGAAATAAGCTGGTATAAATTTAAAATCATAACAATATCTTCAGGTGCCACAATGACCTTCAATATTGAAAAAGGCAGATTTTAACCAATAATTACAGAAGAGTCCACGATGCACAATAGACAAGAATTTATTCACACGTATAAAAATAGCTCAGTCAACCTTTAAAAAAAGTTTCTATTCTCTAAAAACAGTTTTCTATAGTCAGCTCACTCAGCTGTCACGTGAGTACCTCGGTTCAGTGTAGCTGTCGCTCTCGTAGCAGGTGGGTGTTCTGTTGTTGGCGTTACTCAGATAGTCTAAACTATATTTCTTATATATTTTGCATTTCTGTATTGTGTTGCCCTAAGTTTGCCATGTACTATTAACTGAAATTAACGTATAATTGATATTAGCTCTTTCTTTTTCAGAATTGTATACTTTCAAAATGTCTCGAGTTTGTGCAAAATCAACCAGGGCCTCAACTGAGTGCCCCATGTTTGGTATGGGGGAAGATTTGTGGCACAGGAATCTTCCTACATACGAAGGAGTTTTTAAATATTACTTGTTTGTAAAACGATTTGAAACAGAATACTAATAAAGATCCTTCAATATCTCAAATATTAGAACAAGTTGTTGATAAATTGAAAACAATTTGGGAAAGTGCTTCCGTCCCAATTCTGTCAGACAGGCGAATTGAAACAATGTTCAGAAGCTACCACGAAAAGTATCGTGTCATTATGAAGCCATACCAAAGCAGAAAAAATTCTGAAGCTTACAAAGCAAAGATTGATATGTTCAAAAAAGAAGCACACACGAAACTTTTTGACATTGCAGCGTGCAAGTGCAAAGTACTAACACAATGTTCTTGTCCCAAAGAAAAAACGGTTCCAAAGGAAGAAGTGACGTTCCTCTTAGATCAAAGGAGTGAAAGAAAACTGTTTATTGAAAGAGTAGATATTACACTCTCAAAGAAAAAAGTATCTACGTTGCTAAGAAAGCAAAAAGAAGCTGTGAGGCTCACCAAAGAATCTTCACAGGAGAAATTGCAGGATACAAATGTTGAATTATCATCATCGACATCAAATAGTGAAAGTGAATCTGGCGAGATATCAGACGATACATTTCCAGAGCCAGTTAGCTCGAAGAGAAAGCTCGAACAACCTGAAGAACAATTATTCAAGAAAAGGAAAACTACAAATCTACCTTCAGTGGCTACTGCTTGTGACAAGACTGCAGTTTCAGATCGAGCTGCAGCATTCATTGTTAGTGCAGTATTGCAAGATATTGGAGAAGTTTCTATTGACAATACATCTGAAGTAGTGGATAGGAGTAAAATCAGATGAGAAAGACAAAAGAAGAGATCAGAAATTATGAAAGATCAAAATCAGGTCCCAATCAGAGGAATCTATTTTGATGGTCGAAAAGATTCTACACACTTCCAAGAAAAAAAAGAGTCCAAAGTATATCAGAAGAAGGTAACAGAAGAACATATCACTTTAGTGAGAGAACCTGGTTCAGATTATTTGGGCCATTATTCTGTGAATTCTGGATCAGCTGAAGAAATATGTAAAGGAATGTTTGAGTATATTGGAAATAATGACATGAACCTGGAAAACCTTGTTGCCATTGGATGCGATGGTGCAGCAGTCAACACTGGAGAAAAGGGAGGCGTTATAAGGCTTATAGAATTGAAGCTGAAGAAGCCAGTTCAACATTTAGTGTGCCAGCTCCATGCCAATGATTGCCATTACGCCATTTAGTTGCAAAGCTGGATGGAAAAACATCTGGCCCCCGCGGATTCACCGGTCCTATTGGCAGGGAATTAGAGAACTGTGAGAGTCTTCCTATTGTCGAGTTTGAAAGGATTGATGCTGAGGAACCAACTGTAGACTGTGAAGATCTTAGCACCGACCAAAAATATCTAATTGATATTCATCAGGCCATAACAAAGGGATATTGCTCTCCAGATCTTGCTCATCGTAGTCCAGGCAAAATGGCACATTCACGATGGCTGACTACAGCAAATCGTTTGCTTCGTCTATACGTTTCAACTGTAAGTCCATCTGAGAACCTCATGAACATTGCTTCTTTTATAATGAAGGTCTACATCCCAATGTGGTTTTCTATTAAGCAAAGTACGTCTTTTGTCAATGGCTCAAAACATGTTTTCAAAACTATTGAACTAACAAGAACACTGAATGACGAAGTAAAGGATATTGTAAACCCTGTCATACAAAGAAATGCATTTTTTGCAAATCCAGAAAATATTCTAGCATCAATGATTCATGATGACCGCAGCGCCATAAGAGAATTAGCGTGGAGGCGAATAAAGAAAGCAAGGCAAACAAACAAGGAAAAAGTTGTGAGGCGTTTCACAGTACCTGTTATTCAATTTGAAGCTACTGATTATACTGATTTAATTAATTGGCAAAAATGCATTGTCACTGAACCACCTGTGACAAGACACCTGACAGAAAATGAGATTGAAGAATTCATAGAAAACAAGAGTACCCCTCCATTCGAGAAATTCCCTTGTCATACACAAGTAGTAGAAAGAATGGTAAAATTAGTGACTGAAGCATCATCAAAAGTATTTGGATTGAACGCGCGAGATGGCTTCATAAGATCAACACTTCAGTCACGTAAAAAAATGCCATCATTCGAAAGTAAAGCTGAATATAAAGTTTAAATAAAACGTTAATAGAAAAAAACATGCGCAAGGATGGGTGGTTGGGAGGGCATGGGTGGAGCTCGACACGCAGCCACCTCCTCGTGGTGAGTTCTGGATTATTTAGATCATTAATCAAAAGCAAAGGTGGGCAGTTGCGGCGCAACTTGCGGCGCAACATTTTTGGTTGCGCTTGCGCTTGCGGCGCAACTTTTTGAAAAGGGTTGCGCTTGCGCGTGCGGCGCAACTATTTCAGCAGAGTTGCGGTTGCGGTTGCGGCGCTACAAAAATTGTTGCGCGTGCCCACCACTGCAGATATACATTAAATGCAAAGGTGGGCAGTTGCGGCGCAACATTTTTGGTTGCGCTTGCGCTTGCGGCGCAACTTTTTGAAAAGGGTTGCGCTTGCGCGTGCGGCGCAACTATTTCAGCAGAGTTGCGGTTGCGGTTGCGGCGCTACAAAAATTGTTGCGCGTGCCCACCACTGATCAAAAGAACATTGATCTAAATAAACTAAGAGCTGCGTAATTCAGTAACTATTTTGGTAATTGGAACACTTAATATATAATAATAACAAGTAAGTTTCAGTTATTGTACTAATGCAGAATATAAGAAAATCATTATATTTCACTTTTTTCGACGGCTTTGTGGCACCTGAAGATATAATTTCGCAGGACTAATATTTATGCACAGTCATTATCTATAGCACCCACATATTTTCCGCACTAGCCATATTTGAATTTCGAAAAAAAGTTTAAAAACCTCATTTTCGATCCGCCCTACTGTAGGGTGGATCGATTTTACATTTTTTTCGATTTCCATATTCTAATAGAGACAAAAACTTGCGCATGCATGAGAAAATAGCCTCTGCAAAATCTTAGCTTAATAGGTAATCATCTTCTGCCCCCGGCAGAGCGATGAAAATCATATTGTAGTAGTCAAAAACGTATTTTTAAACCCTAGCCTAGAGTCATAAAATTTTGCGTGTGT
Source organism: Bathynomus jamesi (assembly GCA_023014485.1). NCBI lineage: Eukaryota > Metazoa > Arthropoda > Malacostraca > Isopoda > Cirolanidae > Bathynomus > Bathynomus jamesi. Next base: position 528,048 of record JAJOZX010002175.1, read on the forward strand.
GTTATTTCATGCCTAAGCAACGATATAAATGCTATGGGAAATATATAAATGCATTATTTAAGACAAAGAGCCGATCTGAAAATATGTATATACATATTTTCAGATCGGCTCTTTGTCTTAAATAATGCATTTATATATTTCCCATAGCATTTATATCGTTGCTTAGGCATGAAATAACACACACGCAAAATTTTATGACTAGGCTAGGGTTTAAAAATACGTTTTTGACTACTACAAAATGTTGTCCTCGTCTAATATGATCAGTAGGCTAAGGCTAATTGCACAGTTAGCGCTGAACTTTACACAGCCACATTGCTTAGGCATGAAATAACACACACGCAAAATTTTATGACTCTAGGCTAGGGTTTAAAAATACGTTTTTGACTACTACAATATGATTTTCATCGCTCTGCCGGGGGCAGAAGATGATTACCTATTAAGCTAAGATTTTGCAGAGGCTATTTTCTCATGCATGCGCAAGTTTTTGTCTCTATTAGAATATGGAAATCGAAAAAAATGTAAAATCGATCCACCCTAAATTGGGCAGTAATGTATTTGAAAATACTTAAATACGTATTTAAATACATGTATTTATAAATACTTTTTGGAGAGTATATTTAATTACGTATTTAAATACTTTCAAAAAGTATTTAGTATTTGTAAATACCTGTTTTTAAATACATTTTTAAAATACTTTTTTTGTGAAATGTTCAATTTTGCGAGGATGTACAGTACTAACCACCCAGTATTTAACTGGTACCACAGAACACAGTAAAACATTTTTCAATATGCTTGTGCTTCCAGAAAGTTCCAGGCTCAGCAGGCTGGAACTTTCTGGAAGCACCTTGAAAAATGGAACTTCCACCCTGCTCTAGTGGTGATTGTCACAGACTAACAGCTGCAATGCGGCAGCTGGCAGTCTATCTTGAGGCATCGTCATATGTGGCTGTGTAAAGTTCAGCGCTAACTGTGCAATTAGCCTTAGCCTACTGATCATATTAGACGAGGACAACATTTGTAACATGGCTGCAGCAAGTGGAAATGGTGGAAAAGAAGGTGGTAAAATAGAAGTTGTTTTTGAAAAAACTATATAGGGCTATGGGTTGATTGCCTGATACCCTCATCCATTGGAAATTTCCAGCAGACTTCAGTGGAGAGTTAACGACGAAAGCCCTATGTTTTTTTGTTAGAGAGTTATGTATATGTAGGTCTTCAAAGGACTTCTTTGTTTATTTGCCTTCGGTATTTGCACTGCCTAATGGTAAAGAAAGGAATTGCCTTACCTTATTATTTCGTTGGGCCTCGCTTCTGTTTCGATGTAGGGCGCGACAATCTTTTTCGATGTAGGGCCGTGGTACGATGGAGCTACACAATGAGTTGACTCGATGTAACTAATATAGGCAGTCATAAGGCGATGTAAACAGGAAGAAGAGTCTATTCGAGCATCAAAAGCCTGTGAAGCTCGCATAAATAACGATAATAACAAATTTTGGAAATTTGTTAAGGATCAAACGGGTGTCAAAAATGTCCTCCCTCCGACAATCGATGGGGTCGGGGGAGGATGAAATTGCAAAGCTATGGAAAAACCACTATTCTAACATTCTTAACAGTGTGAGTAGGGATAATCTTAAGATAGATTACAGCGAAACGATTGTGGGAGGGACAAGGGAAAATACTTTGATATCATTTTCTGAAGTAAAGAGTTAAAGACTGGTTCTGCGTCAGGGGTAGATGACTTATCGAATGAGCACTTAAAATATGCAAATGACGGAGTATGTCTGCATATATTATTGCTCCTATCAGCCATGCTGGCTCACAGCTATATCCCTGCAGAGTTCATAAGGGTATATATCTTGCCCCTGGTCAAAAATAAGCAAGGCTGTGGAGTCGGAGTCGGAAGTAAATTCATTGCTAGAGGAGTCGGAGTCGGTAAAAATGGACCGACTCCGACTCCTTTTTTTTTATGATGTACTTTATATTGGTTCAGGTTAAAGCTCCTAATAAATAAATAAAAACGCCATAATGGCAGAGCTACAACCATTAAGACTTAAATTTAGAGAAATTGAGCTTAAAAAGTAGCCTGATGATTCACTTGGTAGTGATGAAGTGCCATTCTGGGTTAATATAATCAAAGTATATTTTATATTATTATTTAGAGGCAGGAGTCGGAGTCGGAGTCGGCCCTTCTAAAATTCTAGGAGTCGGAGTCGGAGTCGGAGGCTTGGTCTACCGACTCCACAGCCCTGAAAATAAGTACGGAGACATTCTGTCCAGCAATAATTACAGGCCTATTGCTGTCGTTTCCTGCTTCTCGAAACTACTAGAAAAACTCTTATTACGCCAATTAAATGATTTCCTATGGACATCTCCTAATCAGTTTGGCTTTAAAAGGTCCCACTCAACTGACCTGTGTATCTACGTACTTAAAGAAACAATATCTAAATACATTGACAGTAATTCAACTATTTATAGCTGTTTCCTAGATATAAGTAAGGCATATGATAGGGTGAACCACAATATTTTATTTGCAAAACTAGAAGACAGGAAGGTTCACATGTACATATTAAATTTATTGAAATTTTGGTATTCCCACCAATCTTTCACTGTTAGGTGGGGCAATGTACTATCCGAGTGTTTTGGCTCCTCTTGCGGGGTGAGACAAGGCTCCTTGTTCTCCCCTATGCTGTTTAATTTGTATATCGACGGATTAATTGCTTCACTTAATGAGGCAACAGTGGGATGTTGTATAGATAACACAAGGATAAATAACTTAGTTTATGCCGATGATATGGTGTTAATAAGTCCCTCTGTTAAAGGTCTGGATCGGCTACTAAAAGTCTGCGAAGTGTATTCGCAGAAACATGATATTCTTTTTAGTGTTACAAAAACTAAGGTTATGCAATTTCATCCTAAAAGCTGTAATCAGCCAGCTGATATAAGGTTTAAAATGAATGGTGAAGTAATTGAGGAAGTACAAGAGTTTAAGTATTTGGGTCAAACTATTACCAGCTCCTTGAGTGATGACTCGGATATAAGAAAACAATCTCGAAGCCTGTGTGCTAAAGCGAATATGACCATAAGGAACTTTCGATTCTGTACAAGTGAAGCTAAAGACACTCTCTTTCGTACTTTCTGCAGTAATATATACGGACAGCAACTGTGGGTGAATTATAAAAAAGGTTCTGGCAGAACTCTAAATTTGCTGTACAACAGGTCTTTTAGACTCTTACATAAATTACCCCCGAGATGCTCAGCTTCGCAAATGTTTGCCACCCGTAATGTCTCGAGCTTCCCGGAGGTAACAAGACGTGCTCAACACAGTCTAATGCAAAGAATTAAAATATCAACCAACCCGATCATCCAAGCTATCCATGAGCAGGGCTGCCACATTTGTTACGTTCGTAACAAATGTGTTACTTTCTATCTTTTTCATACTTTTGGTATGACGTTCAAAAAATTTGTTACGTTTTAGAGTTTTTTATATGCTTTATCGGTTTACCTAAAAATATTTAAAATTATTAGTTTTATAAAGAAATTAGCATATTTAAAACCATTAAATTACAGATGGAAAAAGTGCTAAATAATTTAAATGGCATATACTGTATATTTCTGGTTATATATTTCGTACATCGTTCATTCGCGTATAAATCTCACGAGTCACGACTATACGTTTGAAAACGTTTTCGGTTCTCGGCTTACTGACTCAGTGACTCCCCCACGCTGTCTCAGTCAGAGTCAGTCAGCAGTCTGTCAGTGTTCCAGTTGCAAACTTGTAACAACATTTATCATAGATTGTGTTTGTGAACGCGCTTGCTCTTATTTTGTGGTCATTTTTGAATGCGAATATAATTGAAGCACAAATACCCGAAACGGACAACTGTATGATTTTAACTCAGACACTTAAGGACTATTCTTTTCTTCTCTCGTAAAGGGAAAATAGGCCTTAAATCTCCGAGTCAAAATCATACAGTTGGTACATTTTGGGTATTTGCCCTTCAATTAAAACACGGCTTTGTAACTTCGTTCATAGTGTCTGGGAGCCATCTCAAGAGATGGTGAATAAGATGAAGGAAGTGAAATGGCGTGTAAAAGAAGATATGGATGAAGAAGAAGCAATATTAAAAAAAAAATCGGGTAAATATAATGAACTTTGTTATTTTATAATCAATTTTAATTTTTTTTTATATTTTGTTACCTTTTTGGCTGATTTGTTACCTTTTGTTTGTCAATTTTGTTACCTTCACCTAAAATCTTGTGGCAGCCCTGTCCATGAGTCCTGCCATTTATCCTCTAAACCAGGGGTCCCCAACCCTGTGCCCGCGAGCACCATGGTGCCCGCCGACCCTTTTGTGTGTGCCCGCCACTGACTGACTACGATTGATAAGGTTTTATTTAAATTTTTAATAAAATGTTAAGTATGTTATATATTTTAAATATTTAGTTACTAAATATTTAAAATATGTAACATACTTAACATTTTATTAAATTTTAGTAGTTAATTACAGAAACAGATGCTCATTTATTTGAAAATAATTATTTCTTTATAAATAAATTAAGTTATCGTTTTGATAATTTTTCTAAGATCCTTAGTTAGCCCATCCTTGTTTTTTTTTTTTTGTATTATGTTCATTATTTTACATAGGAATTAAAAATTTTTTTTGTGTATTATGTTAGTTTACATAGGAATTAAATGTTTTTTTTGTGTATTATGTTCATTATTAAGTCCAACTATAAATTTGCCTTGAAAAAGTAAATGGTGCCCGCCGCACTACCGGTAGTCTTGAATGTGCTCTTCGGCACAAAAAGGTTGGGGACCCCTGCTCTAAACTATGGACTTCTTGGTACGAAAACGTCTGTCTGTAGCTCCACTTAATTTCGACATTACAGTATTATTTCTAATCAATTGTATATATTTCTATTCTTAGTATATGAACTGTCATTGTATTAATAATATTTGTCATATGGACTATAGTCTGCCAATAAACCTTTTCATTTTCATTTCATTCATTTAAACACCTGAAGGAACTGGCCTATCCTTCGTATAGTTATTACGTTTTATATCAAGAGGACCTCACTCAGAACTTATAGGAAGACAAAGCACATCTTCCTTGCTTAAAGCATCGCTGTAACATAAGCAGCTCCGAGCGAGCCGATATAATATAATCTTCGTATTTTTATTATTTGCTGATTTCGCAAAGTTCGTTGACTTTTCTCTCGATGTAATTTTCATGAGTTGGCAGTGGAAAAATTTTGAACAGGAAATAACAAATTTGGTTTTCTTGTTGTTATGCAGGCCCGATGCCTACATATGGGTTCTGAGGTGACGTGTATGTATATATATGTATATAGTCTAAAAGTCACTAAAGAGTAAATATCACTAAATCTAAGCTAAATGGCAAGACGAAGCCATAAACAAACGAACGGGCTGTTCGTATTGCTTTGGTCTGGCCTAGACATGTTTTTTCCTATCTGACCTAATCTTTGGTGCTGAGTAAAATTAGGTGATGAATCTAAGGCAACAAATCGGGTAGGAAGTTGTTCGTACTTAAGTATAGTTAGGGGTAATGTCTATAGCTTCTAAATTGGTAATGTAAGAGAGAGTTAGGTAGGCTGTTGTGGGACACAGGAATAAAACGGTAGGCTTCAAGGAATACCTAATTCAACGCACCGGTAAGTGCTTTTGATTGTTTGCTAGAACCTAAGTAACCTAACTGGGGTGTCTACCCCACGCTATCACATTTGGCGACGAGGATGGGATTTGGCTCATTTGGTTAAATTTTGTTCATTGGGTTAAATTTGGCTCATTGGGTTAATTTGGCTTATTGGGTTAATTTGGCTTATTGGGTTCAAGTGGTTGTTTGGAAAATTGGATGCAGACTAGTGGGTCGTCCGATTTGGTTTGTTTGTGTGGGGAAGCTACCGTACTATAGCGTAGGTCCGCGCCCTAATTCTAAAACTAATTCCTACTCAGCCCTAACTCTAAAAACCTACTAAAAGCCCTATTATTACTCAGCCCTAACTCTAAAACTAATTCTTACTCAGCCCTAACTCTAATACAATTCACTATTCAGCCCTAACTCTAATAAAATTCACTATTCAGTAACTAGACCAAATTTAAACCTAACCTAACCTACTTCACGTGAGTTGGCCTAATTCGGTTTTGCTCTAGCATGTCGGTGATTGGCCATATAAGCCCCTACGAAGACAATGGGGAGGACTTCGAAGCTTATGCCACTAGGGTGAGGTTGTTTTTCGAGGCAAATTCCATTCCGGATGCTAAGAAAGTACCTACCTTTTTAACTATAATAGGCCCTAAAACGTTTGGTTTAGTTATGGACCTAGTTTCTCCTAAAGCACCGGAAACTTGCACCTATAATGAATTGGTACAGGCCCTAACCGATCACTACAAACCCCGAGTAGTTCTCATCTATGAACGTTTCAAATTTTATTCAAGGCATCAGATGGGAAATGAAAGCATTGCAGAGTTTGTTGCAGGAATAAAAAGCCATAGCCGTACGTGTAAATTTGGGGACAAATTAGATGAAATGCTAAGAGATAGGTTTGTAATGGGTCTCAAAGAGGAGTCTACCCAGAGAGCCCTATTAGCCATACAGGACCTAACTTTTAGTCAGGCTGTAGAAATAGCTACGGCTAGAGAAGCAGCTGCTAAAGATGTTAGAGCTTTTGGAAATCATAGTAGTAAAGCCCAACACGTAAATAGCTTTAAATCTTCTAGGCCTGGCAGACCTAACGAGCCTACTAGACAGGCAAATAAAAGGTATGAGGCGAATATGACTAAGCCTACTAATTCTACTAAGCCTTCCAAGCCATGTACAGGGTGTGGAAAACACCATTGGAAGAAAGATTGCCCTTTTAAAGAAGCAGTTTGCCGAAACTGTAGTAAAATAGGCCACATAGCTAAAGTGTGTTTTTCAAAGAAAACAAAGGGTGAAAATTCTAATTTTAACATTTCTAGTATAAATCCTCAAAAGGGAAATACTTCGAACATTGGAGTGGAGTACCTATTCTATGAGCAGCAAAGTGGGAAAAATACAGGCCCATATATTGTAGAGGTAGGCCTAGATGGAATTACAGTTCCTCTAGAATTGGATACGGGTGCTGCCCGGACGGTCATGTCCAAGGTAGTTTTTGATAAGATTTTCAAAACACACCTAAACTACATGCATCTAAAACAATTTTGAAGAAGTACGGTGACACACAAATACCTATTTGTGGAGAAGCATACGTCACAGTTACACTTAACCAGAAAACTTTGTCTCATCCCTTAACCCTTTTAGTGGTGGATGAGCAAGGGCCTACTCTACTAGGCCGTGATTGGATTGATGCTTTGGAAATGCCAATTGACAAAATCTTGCCAAGGGGTCAGGCAGATGTGCATACACTTTCATATCCATCTGACATAGACTCATTGTTAAGGGAGTTTTCTTCTATTTTTGGGCCTGAAGTAGGCAACCTAAAAGGCCATCAGGTCTGCATAGAAGTAGATCCTAATGTAACTCCGAAATTTTGTAAGGCTCGTTCAATTGCGCATGCACTGCGGGAGAAGGTAGATTTAGAAATTGACAGGCTGCTAAAAGATAAAATTATTGAACCAGTCACACACGCTAAGTGGGCTGCCCCAGTAGTTCCTGTACTAAAACCGGACAAGTCCGTGCGGTTATGCGGGGATTACCGTTTAACAGCAAATAGAGCCGTCCTTCTAGATTGCTATCCTATACCCAAGCCTGATGAATTATTTAGCTCTCTTGCTGGGGAAAATATTTCACAAAACTCGATATGTCCCAAGCCTATGCTCAACTAAGTTTAGATGAAAACTTTAAAGAATTAACTATCATAAATACGCACCGAGGCCTATATAAGTACAATAGGCTATGCTATGGAATAGCATCGGCTCCAGGTATTTTTCAGAGGACAATGGACCAAGTTCTAGGTCACATTCCAGGGGTACTTTGCTTTCTAGATGATGTCCTCATTTCAGGTTCGACTAAAAAAGAACACCTAACTAGATTAACCACGGTTCTAAAAAGACTCCGGGATGCGGGACTTAAGCTAAAGAGAGAAAAGTGTTCATGGGTCACTAACGAGGTTTCATATTTAGGGTTCCGCATAGATGCCTCAGGCATTCATCCAACGGTGGATAAACTAGAAGCAATAGAAAAGGCACCACCTCCACAAAACATCACACAGTTACAAGCTTATTTAGGTCTCCTAAACTTTTATAGGAAATTTTTGCCTAATGCATCGACTTTCCTTGAACCCCTGAATAAGCTATTACGATCTGGGGAACAGTGGAGATGGGAGAAAACTCAAAAGGAAGCATTTGAGGCTTCCAAGGACGTACTACTAAAGTCCACTCTCCTAGTGCATTATGATCCTAAACTTCCTCTCGTAGTTTCAGCAGACAGCAGTTCTTATGGAATTGGGGCAGTGTTATCTCACCACATTGATGGTGTAGATAGGCCTATCTGTTTTGCTTCTAGAACACTAACTGAGACGGAAAGACGATATGCACAAGTGGAACGTGAAGCATTAGCCTTAGTATTTGCAGTAAAAAAATTTCATTTCTATCTATGGGGTCATGAATTTAAACTAATTACTGACCATAAGCCTCTCTTAGGTTTATTTTCACCTAATAAAAATATTCCAGTTATGGCCTCAGGTAGGATTCAACGATGGGCACTGATTCTACAAGCCTATAAATTTGACTTAGTACATCGGTCAGGTAAACTTCTAGGTACGGCTGATGCGCTAAGTAGGTTGCCCTTAGAAAATCCAAATGATTGTGTACCTATACCTACAGAATGGGTTCACTTGGTGGAGTTTTTGGAATCCACTCCAGTATCTGCAGTACAAATAGAGCAGTGGACAAAATCAGACCCTATTCTGTCTAGGGTCATCCATTTCTGCTCAGTTGGTTGGCCTACTAAGGTTGAGAGTGAATTACAGCCTTTTATTCAGCGTCAGTCTGGCCTCTCTATTCAAAATGGCTGTCTCTTATGGGGCCACAGAGTGATTATTCCAAATAAAGGCAGGTCGAATTTAGTGAAGGAACTTCACGCTGAACACATGGGCGCAACAAAAATGAAAGAGCTGGCGAGAGCTTATTTCTGGTGGCCTGGTTTAGATGGAGAACTCGAATCATTGGTTCGTTCCTGTCAAAGCTGCCTAGAGAACAGAGATCTCCCAAGGAAAAGTCCACTTCATCCTTGGGAATGGCCTACTATACCGTGGCATAGGATCCATGTTGACTATGCAGGTCCTATAAATAATATTTATTTCCTAGTCATGGTGGACGCCTACTCTAAGTGGGTGGAAATTTTTCCAACCACTTCCACGACTTCGGGTGTTACTATTCGCTTACTCCGTTCAGTTTTCGCTCGATGGGGTTTACCCGTAGTCCTGGTTTCCGACAATGGTACTTGTTTTACCAGTGAGGAATTTCGTTCCTTCGTCCACCTAAATGGCATTAGACATGTCCGGTCTAGTGTTTTCCACCCATCTACTAACGGTCTCGCGGAAAACATGGTCCGTACTTTCAAGTCGGCCTTGCGTCATTCTCGTGGGGAGGAAATGCAAGTGGTGTTGGATAAATTTTTGTTTAAATATCGAATAACACCACGACAGGGGTGTCTCCCTCTAAACTTCTGATTGGCCGGGGAATTCGTTCAGTTTTTGATTTGTTACGTCCAAACGAAATGTTACAACAACGAGTTTTACGCCATCAGGAAAAACAGAAGTTGTACCACGACACTAAAAGAGGGAGAGTTCTAGAAGCGAAACCTAATGATCCAGTTGTGATTCGCAACTATGGGGCTGGACCAAAATGGGTTCCTGCAACTGTGCAGGAGAGAACGGGCCCTGTTTCCTTCAAGTGCCAACTAGAAGATGGTCGTTCTATTAAACGCCATCAGGACCAGATATGGGAACGGGAAGTGCAGAAGGACCAGAGTCTTCCGGAAGAGAGAACTGATCCTCCGGAAAATGGTTCAACTTGCCCGCCTATACAGGTTGCACCTGATCCTACTACATCAACCCCGCTCCGCAGGTCGTCTAGGGTCCCTCATCCCCCTGACAGACTAAACTTGTAGGGGAGGAGTGAGGTGACGTGTATGTATATATATGTATATAGTCTAAAAGTCACTAAAGAGTAAATATCACTAAATCTAAGCTAAATGGCAAGACGAAGCCATAAACAAACGAACGGGCTGTTCGTATTGCTTTGGTCTGGCCTAGACATGTTTTTTCCTATCTGACCTAATCTTTGGTGCTGAGTAAAATTAGGTGATGAATCTAAGGCAACAAATCGGGTAGGAAGTTGTTCGTACTTAAGTATAGTTAGGGGTAATGTCTATAGCTTCTAAATTGGTAATGTAAGAGAGAGTTAGGTAGGCTGTTGTGGGACACAGGAATAAAACGGTAGGCTTCAAGGAATACCTAATTCAACGCACCGGTAAGTGCTTTTGATTGTTTGCTAGAACCTAAGTAACCTAACTGGGGTGTCTACCCCACGCTATCACAGGTTCTATGTACGTATGGCAATTATTTCATTCCCAATAGGCTATGTCGCCAATCCCGAGGCAAATTTATAGATATTTAATTCAATTAATTAATAATTTATATTTAATTAAGAAGTAAAGGTACCACATACGATACCATGTTGTTAGCGTGTATAGTTTTTTCATATACTGGGGAGGGGGGGCCGGAGAAAAATTTGTATGTTATAGATTAAATTTGTTGACAAACTGTGTAAAAACATGTAAAATGGATTAAAAAGAATGAAGTACGAATTTAGGAAGAGAAAGGTTACTCAAGACCTATTTAAATATAAAAGTTCAAGAGGCCAACTTCTCAAGTTTAGTTAAAGTTATGTCAATCAGTTTGACTCCCCCTAGGTATAGGAAATTTATGGAATTAAAGTAAAGTTATGAAGCATTTTAACTTTGCTCATTATTTGTGTAAATTTTATAAGTCACCAGTTTTTAAATGCTGGCTTACTAATGTTGTTTTGGAGTTTTGTCATGTTTTGTTTTGTTAACGATTAATGTTCTGAAGTGACTTCTACGATGGTGAGTTAATTGAAATGTACTGTACTTCCATGTTGTGTTGTTTGGTTAAAAGAGTTTGTACTGTATTCAAACCTCCTACCACTTCAGACTAGTCAATACCCGTAGTTTTAGTAGAGTAAATGTTACTCCTCCACAGGTAGATCTGGAGGGCTTGGGGCTTTGAATCCTGTACTGTTTTTGTGTTGTTTGGTCTCTGTCTATGAGAGGCCATAAGATCGTTGTTGTTTGGCCCACGGCCAAAGGAGGCCATAAGACCCTTGTTGTTTGGCCCATGGCCAAGGGAGGCCATAAGACCTTTGTTGTTTGGCCCATGGCCAAAGGAGGCCATAAGACCCTTGTAATAGTTTGCCCTATGGCGAAGATAGGCCATAAGGGCCTTGTTGAATAGTTTTGGCTATGGCCAAGGGAGGCCATCAGCCCCTTGTTGAATAGGTTGGGCTATGGCCAAGGGAGGCCATCAGCCCCTTGTTGAATACGTTGGGCTATGGCCAAGGTAAGCCATCAGCCCCTTGTTGAATAGGTTGGGCTATGGCCAAGGTAGGCCATCAGCCCCTTGTTGAATAGGTTGGGCTATGGCCAAGGTAGCCTTAAAACCCTTTAGAGTAGAGTAGTTTGGGCTATGGCCAAAGTAGGCATAAAACCCTTTAGAGTAGTTTGTTTGTATGTGCTACCAGTGGCGGCTCGTGACTTTCAGTTATGGGGGTGTTGCTTCAGAAATTGCGAACAATTGTGTCGATTATAATCTTATATATATATATGAGAGAGAGAGAAAATCAAATAGATAAATAGATAACTACTCACTACTCAGTCATAAAAATAAGTAAAATAGTATCATAAAATCAATTATAGGGTACTTACGCTTAACGGGTAATTTCGAATTTGCCAAAAATTTTATTTATAAACAAATTCCATTCTTCTGTTTTTATTCTGAGCGAAAAAATATTCTAAGAAATGAAAGCTATATATTGTAAATAATCCAATTATTATATAATTAACTTCAATCTCACGACAAAAAATAAATGATAACGAATCATTGATAAATGCAATTCGGAAATTAAATTTCGAATTAGCAAACGATACAGCAACACAACTATCACGTCAAACAAACAAATCGGCACTGCTCTGTCCACAGTGCTTTGGATCCTCTTAAACCCGCGATTCTGACTCGCTCTTCGTACGTCCGCCACCGAGGTTTCAAGCGTTTCGAACAAAATCTGGAACTGTTAAGTACGCAGTTCCACGGGAAGGCTGAAGCTACTTTCGTGATTCATTCGTTCGGCATTGAAATAGTTTAAGGAAAAAAGGATATAATCTGATTTAAAAACTCAAGGTTCATTGAAAAAAAACAATCAGAGAGGCTATTTTAAATATTAAATATAAAGATCATAAGATCATGGGGATGCTGCAGTTCCACAGTGCCTACCTGCGAGCCGCTCCTGTGTGCCACTGTCTAACCATATAATTTTTTCGCACAAAATTATGTGCACAGAACCAGAGCGCAGCAAGAAGAGCTTTTACTCTCCGATCCTTGGTTATGTTCAGACAGGTTGTTGTGTTTGACACAGGGAAAGAGTACAGTGTGTGTGTGTGTGTGTGTATAATATATATATATATATATATATATATATATATTTTTTTTTTTTTTGCATTCCTCTGAATCCAGTTGGTCTTCAAAACTTGGATTCACCACTCCAGTGAAGTCAATACCCGTAGTTATGATTGAGTAAATGTTGTGTATCCTACAGGTAGGTCTGGAAGGTTTGGGGTTTTGCAAGGAACGTATGTGTCTGTTAATGAAATCTGTTGAGTGATTCTTCCTTAAAAGAAGAATTGGATGCTTGGAGTTCTATGTCTCATATATATTTATATACTGTATGTATGTGTGCAAATGTATATTTTGTTGTAGGGTTTTATTTTTGAGTTTTGTGTTAGTTTAACCAATTTGGCTGAGTAAAGTTCCTCAAATGTTGCATTTGAGACCCTTATATCAAGCTTGCCTGTTTTATGCCTATATGTGAAATAGGACTTAGAATAGGTTGCGCCTATATGTCAAATAGGACTTAAAATAAGTTGCGCCTATATGTCAAATAGGACTTAGAATAGAGTTACGCCTATATGTCAAATAGGACTTAGAATAGGGTTACGCCTATATGTCAAATAGGACTTAGAATAGGTTGCACCTATATGTGAAATAGGACTTAAAATAGGTTGCGCCTATATGTAAAATAGTGTGAAAAATGCTCTGTATGAATTGGTCCACAATTAACCCACCCCTTATATCTCCAGTCTAACTATAGAGTAGATCAAGTCTAGCCTAGAGGGGTCAGCCTAGAGATTCCGGAAATGGTCCAGAGCGGGCAGATAAATTGAGGTCCACAGTAGGATTCCTCACCAAATTAGGTTAGGGCAATCTACCTTTACCTTTGTTAAGCTATGAGTTGATGCTGGGTCTTAGGCCACAATGTAGGCCTAAGTTGTCTGACCCAGCTTAATTTAATGAGTCTACGTAAAACTGGGTTAAAAACACAATTAGTCACTTACTGCTAGTTATTAGAGAGTCCCTTTTCCCGTCTTGTTTAATTGTTAAGAGCGTACTTGCTGGTGGGGATCTTTCTTCGTTGTCTGTTCTTGTCCCTTCTCCAGTTCCGTCTTCTCGCCCCGTTCCTCGTTTTCGTTCTCTCTTGTTCTCCTTTTCGCGGGGCTTTTTCCACCAGCGTCGTGTTGGTTTTTTCCTCGGTTGGTTGATCGGTAATGTATATCTATTACCGAGCACGCTCTTGTCACACAGTATATAAATACTAGTGTGGAGAATAACTCTGGTGAGCAACCAATTGGTTTCTTCCACCCAGTTATTGACATAAAAGGAATTTAATAATTGTTAGATTAACTACCTACCTACTCAGTGAACCATTTCCGTTACCTCCCAACTACCCACACATCAGTTTTCCATATACTGGGGGCCCCGGGAGATAAAAATTTTGGTGTCAGTGTCACCAATTTTTATGTCTGAGTGTAGACTAGCTAACTATTTGACTGTAAATGCCTGTTAATCTGATTAACAGTGTCTATCCTCACCTTCTCGTAGAGAAGATGTAGCATTTAATTAGAAGAGAAAATATACATCCATAGGATGAAAATGTCTATGGTCTTTACCATAAGAAAAGAAAAAGTGAAAGTTAGAAGATAAAATTACAATTCCCCAGCATCTATTTTTTGTTGTGAAAATAGTCGCGCCTTTAATGCTGTTTGTCGCTGAGGTCTTGTGTCTGTCAATGTTGTAGTAGGATGCGTTACCACTCCTACTGTCAAAGGAATAGTTACTGGAAGTTCAGTGTCTCCAGTTGTTACTGTCAGTGGAGAAGGTTCTCCAAAGTCCATTGTTTTGGGTCCAGACTCTAAAGGGTACAAAAGAGAAATGTCTCTTGTTGTGTCACCCGTTGAAGTCCTTAATTTGACCACTCTTGTTACCCCGTCTGCCCCTGGTCTGAGTTCTAAAACTCTAGCCAGAGGCCAGTATTGACTTGGAGTACTGTCACGTATGAGAACAAGGTCCCCACCTTAATTGTGTCAGACCAATCCTTCTTAGTCATTTGTTTATGTCTCTCCCTTAGACCCATCAAGTACTCAGTTTTCCACTGTTTAATAAAATGAGCTTTAACTCTAGTTAAGTGTTGTAACTTAGTCTGGAGTTCATCGTGTCGTTGAGTCCAGTTTGGGTCTTCTGAAGAGTCTATATTGTAGTCCGGCAGGAGACTAACTTGTTCTCCCCGAATCAAATGATTTGGAGTTAATGGTTCCGGGTCATTAATGTTGTCACTCACATAAGTGAGTGGTCTATTGTTGATGATGTTCTCAATCTCAGCCAGGAGAGTGAGCAACTCAAATAAGTGTATCTGTTTTTTACCAATTGCTTTCTTCAAGCAATTCTTTACTGTTTGTATATTCCTCTCCCAGATAGAACCATACCAAGAGAGGCAACTGGAATATACTTCCACTTTATGTTTGAATTTTGTATATATAATTGTGTGAGTTCGTTGCTTAACAAGTCGTTGATGACTTGTTCACCAGCCTTGAATATGTAGCATTGTCAGTCCAAACTGTCTTGGGTACTGAATGTCGTGCACAGAATCTCTTAAAGACAGCAACAAAAGATTCTGCTGTAAGGTCCTCCACAACATCCAGATAAACAGCTCGTGAGCCAGCACATGTAAACAGTACAATGTACATTTTTTGTTCAGTGTCAACTACCCCTACAGTCAATGCTCCTGTATAGTCAATGCCTACAGTCTCAAAGGGTCTGTTGAGAGTAACTCTCTCCTCTGGCAAAGCAGGAGGATTTGGTTTCCTATAGGGCCTAGCATGAATACGCCTACATGTGACACACTCACTCAGGACTGTTTTAACAGTGATCCTTCCCTTGGGTATCCAATAAGTTTTTCTTAATGTAGTTAGTGTCTGTGGTACCCCCATATGATGTACATCATTGTGTGTTTGTCTGATGATTAATGTGGTCAAATAGCTAAATCTAGGTAAAAGGATTGGATGTTTGCTTTTGTATGACAGTTTTTTTTGTCTAATCTCCCTTTACACCTTAGAAGGCCTTCCTAATCTCTGAACAAGTTTAGATCCACAACTACTGATGGTACAGGTTCTTTTGTTTTTTCCCATTAGTCAGAATTCTAACTCTTTATTGTACTCTTTTTGTTGTGCATGGCCTATCCAGTACTTGGTTGCAACTTCTGTATAATTATGATTGTTTTTATTTAGCTGTTTGTTTATTGTAGTTAAACAGTTGTGAGCAAACCTCAAACAGTAGGCTGTGACCCTGACAAGTTTACTGAAATCAGAATAACGTTCATAATTAGTGATTGGTTCAACCTTTTCATTTGAAAAGATTAAATTTAATGTCAAGTTAACTTGTTCCACAGGCCATTGGTCTGTATTACAGAGCCACTTAGGTCCCATGAACCAAGTTTTGTTTGACTTCAACAACTTGTAGGATAAACCTCTGGTCAGAAAGTCTGCTGAATTTTGTTTAGTTGGAACATAGTGAAAGTTTACTTGTAGGCTTTCATTAGCTTCGGCTATTTCTTTTAGCCTATTTCTTACAAAGATATTCTTACTATTAATGCTATCATTCCGTATCCAGGCAAGACAAATCTGACTGTCAAGCCAGATGTGGATATCAGTTATGTTCACATCATGGTAAGCATCCTTAAGCAATGAAATGGTTTTAATGGCTAATGCAGCAGCCAATAGTTCCAATTGAGGTATGGTTCGGGTAGGTTTGAGAGGTGCAACTTTCCCTTTTGCATAAATTAGATGACTTTCTGTAGGACTTACAAGATACGCACAGCACCCATAAGCTTGTGTGCTTGCATCAGCAAACACATGAAGTCTCTGGGGCTTATCCCTAAACCCACAGCACCTTTGAATTTTAATGTTCTGCACTTTTGTTAAATCAGCAGCTAACTTCTTCCAAGATTTTTGATCTTCATTTGTTATTGGATCATCCCACCCAACATTTGTCCTCCAAATTTCTTGGAGGAGAATCTTTGATTTTATTGTTGAAGGCAGGAATAGACCCATGGGATCAAAAATTTTGGAAGCCTCTGATAATATTTGTCTTTTAGTATTTGCTTCCTCATCAAGTTTAAAACCTTTAGTACAGATTGAATCATGACTGTTTGAAGTTGCATCCAAATACCAGTTCATACCTAAAGTTTTAACTCTGTCTGATGGCTCAGTAAAACCATTATTATCCTTTAAAATCTTTTTGTTTAAATCCTCATCATTTGAAATCCACTCTCTAAGTTCAAAGTTACCTTGTTGCATAATGTTTTGAGAGTGTTCATAGACTTCAGATTTTGTTGCTGTTGAGCCTATTAGATTGTCTACGTAAAAATGTTCCTTAAGGAAGTTCAATGTTAAAGAGTTATTAAACTGGTTCAAATGATGTCCAATTGTCAATGCTAATAGGCTAGGTGAGCAATTGGCTCCAAACAACACAACATTAAATCTATAGGTTATGAACCCTTTATTCAAATCAAATGGATCCTTGAACCATAGAAACCTAAGTTGGTTCTTATCATATTCATTTTTAAGATTTATTCTCAAAAATACCTTTGAAATGTCACTTTGTACGGCATATTTATCTAATCTGAACCTCAGTAAGATCTTCACAAGGTCAGAAATGAGATTAGGACCCTCAATCAGGCAATCATTCAAACTGTGTTTATCAATGTCTTTGAGGCTACAGTTATATACTACTCTGAGTTTTGTTGTTGGGGCATCTTGTCGATAAACCCCCCTGTGGGTTAAATAATGACAACCATCTTTTTTAAAAGGGTTATTTGTTACTTCTTCAATGAAGCCTTTCTGTAGCTGTTCTTTGAAGACATCACTGTACTTTTGAATATTATTATCTTGTTTGAGTTTTTTCATTACTTTATATAAATGTCCTTTAGCTACTTTGAGATTATCTCTTAAAGTTGGACAATTTATTTTCCAAGGTAACTCAACAAAATAACTATTGTCTTTGCACTGAATGGTGTCTTCAAATCTTTCTACCATTAACTGATCTTCTGAAGTTTGATTTGTGTCATGTATACCCACAGATTCTAGCAACCATAAAGTTTGAATTGCCTCATCCAGAGTTTCATTTGATAGTGATGAATTAATGTTCTCAGTTGATATAATATTATTCAAAGTGTTGCTATTCTTACAGGTGTTATGTAGGACTGAGTTGAGGCACATAGTATTGTTAGTCATGAACTATTTTGGTTTAGGTCTAGGTTGTATTTGGATAGGTCACCCAAAGGGGCTATCCCTGATGGAGTCTGATAAGCTATACCATCACCTATCTTTACTATGCCCTTATGAATAAGATTAATATAATCTGCCCCTATTAACATTTCAATGTTAGCTACTGTGTTGTTTGTGATATGTCTATCAGCTATTTTGTAGTGTTTTCCCAAATGATTTATGGTTTGTTCTAGTTTGGGTATAACCAGTTTGTTTTGTCCTACTTTAGAAATAATAACTGCTTCAATTTTCTCCAATTTATTTTGTAAATGTAGTTCCAGGTCAATTGTCTTATAGCTATTTTTGTCCGAGTTATCCTTAACAAAGGATGCAATATTGAGTTTTTGTTCATTCGGGTTTGGTGTCAAACCCAATTTATTAACTACATTTTGCGAAACAAATGTTTGTTGAGAACAACAGTCTATAAGACATCTCACTGGAGTGGTGCTACCCTCACTATTCACTAAGTCCAAAGTAATAGTTGGTAAAAGAATCTCAGTGTTTCTTGTTACGTTGTTTGAACAAACAGAATGTCCCATGAAAGTGGCATTTTCTTGATTACCTTTGTTTGGTGGAGGTATCTTTTTAGTTTGAGTACTATTGTTTGGACACTTTGGTGAATCACACATTGATGAGACATGTCGTAAACTTTTACAAAACTTACACTTGAATCTTAACCTAGATTTACAGTCTTTCTTATAATGTCCCTGGCCAGTACACTTTTTACATAGGTTCAACTGTTCACATCTTTTAGCTCTTGAGTTAAAGTCTGAATATTTGTCACACCCAGTACTACTGTGTTAAATCACTTGCACAAAATTTGCAATGTGGTGTGTAAGTTGAGGCAGCAGTTACATTAAAGTTCTGTAATGTAGGTGTTCGTGTATTACAGTTGGTCACATTTGATTCTACAGTATCAAGTTTTGTCTGTTTGGCTGTAGCTAGTTGGTCTCTGGGAACAGTCTTTGGTTTATCCATAGTCTGGGTCTTATTTTGTGTTGGAATATCTCTCAATTTGTAATTAGTTAGGATATTTGGAAAGTGTTTTCTGATATTTTCAAGATTAGGATAATTTTCTCCCGTCTTTAGAACTAAAATATCTTTAACCCTCAAAGGAAGGCACCTAAGAACTATGCCTTGTATAATCCAAGATGAAGCTTTAATATCTATCTCATTGCTAACCAGTTGTCCTATAATAGCTTCTAATTTTGAATAAAATTTTTCCATATCACTATAGTTATCTTTTATGGTGCAAAATCAAAAATTTGTTGAGATAATTCATATACAATCTCATCTTTATTAATGTAATTACGTTTTAAGAGATCAATAGCTACTTCATATGAATTCCCTACAGCTGGTAAATAGGCTATCAGGTTATAGGCTGGGCCTTTAAGGAAACTAGTTAAGTAGCTAAACTTATCAACAGTTGAAATATAAGGTTTATTACCTATTAAACTCTCAAATTTTCAATGAAACATGGGAATTGTACCGTGTCCCCTTCAAATGTTGGTACTAACAAAATGGGTAACTGAGCCCTCAATTCTTGTGACTCAGGATTTGGAATGCCACTTAAATTTTGTTGAAGGTTAGCTCTACTTTGATTAAAATCAGAATTAGGTTTATTTGGTGTTAAGTCAGTCAAACGAGACTGTAGTCTCCTTATTTGCTGTTCAATTGAGATTACCTGAACATCATTATCAGCGTAAAGGTTGTTAGAAAATCTAGAAGAGGAAGAACCATTGTTGTCCCAAGGCGATATGATGACTAAGCTGATTGATGCAGCATTGCTTGTATATATTAAGTTAAGGTGTATATATATCCATCTCATAATTGTAAGGTTAGTGAAAAATTCACTTAATTTAGAGCTAGCATTTTTGGGCTCTTGTGGCATCAGTGTTTGGGACGCTGGTGGCATCATTTGGGGCGCTGCGCGTCTTTTCTACTCGTTTGTGGGATGTCGTACGTACAGGGTGTGGTCTTGTAGAGAGCTCTCTTGCAATTCAGTTTGGTTGTTTAGATACAAGATTGTTGCACCGTGCAATAGTCCAGGTTGCGTTGTTGTTGCAAGGTTGAGAAAGAAGACCATAAATAGTACCCTTTTTGTTTACATTAAATTCATGTAACTAAGGTCTAAGGTAGGCCCGCATCGAGTCAGCAACCCTGAGGTTACCCTGAGGTAGGACCTAATAGGATCTCAAATCCGTAAGTTTTAATTTAGCTTAACTTGGGCTTCAGATAGAACTGGCCCTTTAGAATTTGGCCGTTCACGGCTCAGCTGGGATTTTGAACCCAACAAATAAATAAAATAACATGGTCCTTCAGAACCGGATTCTACCCAAGACTGAGTCAGTGACTATTTTTCGGCAAAGTTCTGATTGTGCAAATTGTAGCCCAAGTTAGGCCTAGACGGGTTGAGTATTATTGAATTAAGGTCCCAGGTAGAAAGTTTGGTAGCCCAATTGCGAAACTTGGCCAGTCGTCTGTCGTTGTTTTGGCCTACATTTTACCGGTCTGGTTAATTTTGGGTTATTATTGAATTAAGGTCCCAGGGTAGAAAGTTTGGTAGCCCAATTGCGAAACTTGGCCAGTCGTCTGTCGTTGTTTTGGCCTACATTTTACCGGTTTGGTTAATTTTGGGTTATTATTGAATTAAGGTCCCAGGGTAGAAAGTTTGGTTGCCCAATTGCGAACTTGGCCACTTGTCTGTCGTTGTTTTTGGCCTACATTTACCAGTTTGGTTAATTTGGTTTATTATTCGTAGGCGAAGGTTGCAGACCAGTGCGCCAGTTACTTGGGTGGAAAAATTGGTATTCCATACTGGTGTTGGTTAGTACCCCACCTAGCAATTCAGTTTATTTGAAAGTAAAATTTACGTTTGATCAGTTCGGTTAAGTATTTCTGCCAATTCAGCTTATTTGGCATTGAGCCCAATTGTTGTTTGCATTGAAGATGAGTGCATCTGAATTGAACAAATTTATAAAAAGGAGAAGCGCTTACAAAGGTCTAATTACAAAGGTCATTGCCACTATAGATTCTGCCATAGAGCAAGAGGATTTATGCTTAGTGACTGCGCAGCTTTCCATATTAGAAACTAAAAAGGTTGCTCTAAGTGAGGTAAATGTTAAAATTGAGGCTCTTATAGAAGAGGATGAAATAGAAAATAACATAATTTACTTTGAAGAGATTATTGATGATATAATTAAAGTAGGCCTCCGAGCAAAAGAGTTTAGCAGCTCAGTACAGTTAGAGACCAGGTCTAATAATGAAACACAACACTCAACAAATGATGTTTGTGTAGTTAAGGTTACAGATCTGTAGTTCAATTACCGAGGCTTGTACTCAAAACATTTTCTGGGAGTATTCAGGAATGGCAAGGATGGGCAGACAGTTTTCAATCAGCAGTTCATTCTAGTCAAGTTTAAGTGCCGTGGAGAAGTTTAATTATTTGCGGTCCCTCTTGGAAGGGGAGGCAGCAAAGACTATAGCAGGATTAGCATTAACAGAGGCTAATTATAATGTGGCTTGGGATATATTAAAGAAAACGGTTTGGTAAGCCAGAGATCTTAATTAAAAGCCACCTCCGTGCACTTTTAGCTATACCTCCTGTTAATAATCCTAATAGTGTCAAGGAGTTACGGCAGTTATATGATGAATTTGAAATTAGAACTAGGTCCCTGGACAACTTGGGTGTAGGAATGGAAAAGTATGGTATAATGTTGGTTCCTACACTGGAGTCTAAATTGCCTAGCTCAATTTTGCTTGAATTAAGTAGGGGACACTCTGCAGAACATGTGTACATCCCCCTTCAGCAGATGTTAAGTCTTTTAGGCACAGAATTAGCAAGACGAGAGGGAGTTGAGTTTGCACAGTGGGATGGTAAACAAGGGGACAAAGGCAGGCACAGCACCAAAGTTTCCACAAAAAGGAATAGCCCAGGTACAGTGTCAGCTCTACATGCCTCCTCTGAGAATAAATTAAAGGGAATCAAGGAATGCATATTTTGCGAAGGCAACCACAAGTCATATAAATGTGAGGTGGCTGAGGCCTTACCCTTTGAGGAGAGAAAGGACAGGGTAACTAAGTCCACAGCATGTTTTAAATGTTTTTTGAAAGGTCATAGAGCAAGGTTTTGTAAGTTTAAAATTTTGTGCAAAAAATGTCATGGTAGGCATCAGCCATTATTGTGTGAAAACACTCTTAGTAGGCCTACCCCAGAAGTAGAGACTCAGTGGCACATGCCACTGCTATGCAAGGGAGTAAAAGTAAAGGGGGATTATTGCAAACAACTGCAGCCTTATTAATTGGGAATGAGGGAGAAGCTACTGTAAGAGTGTTGTTTGATAGTGGTAGCCAGTGTAGTTTTATTAAGACCAGAATTTCCAGAAAATTGAAGTTTAAAGAACTTAAGAGGGAAAATTTAAGAATTTCTGGGTTTGGGGGTTCCGTTCAAAACCGAACCAAATTTAAGAAGGTAGAAGTTCTGGTTAAAGGGTTGTTACCGCAAAGTCCCACTATCAAGGTCCAAGCTGTAGAGATTGAGGAACTTTGTGCTCCAGTCACTACTTGTTTAGATATGGCATGTGTCCAAGAATTGCAAGTTAAAGGAATTAATTTGGGCAATAATAAGTTTGAGGGAACAGAAGATATTAGTCTTTTGATTGGAGCTGACTATTATTGGGACTTCATCACTGGTAATATTGTCCGTACATCTCAAGGCCCGGTAGCTATTGAAAGTAAGCTAGGCTGGATGCTACATGGTAGTTATTGCAATGAAATGGAAGTTAAGGCTCTTTTTGTTAAGACTGAGGAGAACAGCCATGGTCTGGAAAGGCATTTGAAAGCGTTTTGGGAACTTGAATCTATTGGCATAAAGGACAACCAGGCAAGTACAGTGAACAATGATGTTTTAGAGCAATTTGAAAAAGGGATTGGGTTTAGAGATGGTTGCTATGAAGTTGGCCTCCCGTGGAAGGATTCTTGCAAACCCGGTTCAAACCTTCAGCTAGCTAATCGGAGGTTGGAGACTTCATTGTACAGGCTAAGAAAAAAATGAGTTGTTGTTAATTGAATACAATGAGGCCATCCTAAGCTATGTAAGGGAGGGCTATGCTGAAAGGGTGCAAGGTGAGCTGGTGAGCCAGGAGGCACATTATCTGCCACACCATGCAGTGGTACGGCGAGACAAAACTACCACCAATCTGAGTGTAGTTTTTGATGGCTCAGCCAAGGACAAAGGTGGTGTGTCCTTGAATGACTGTTTGGATGCTTGGCCAAATTTAAATGCAGATTTATTTCCTTGTTACTGAGATTCAGGTTTGGTAGAGTAGCATTGATGCAGATGTGAAGCAAGCCTTTTTGCGGATAAAGTTAAAACAGAGGACAGAGATGCAGTAAGGTATCTGTGGGTGGATACGAAAGACTTGTTGGAAAATGAACCTAAGGTTCAAGCATATAGAATGAAGTCCGTGTTGTTTGGCCTCAGCTCTAGTCCATTTCTGTTGGCAGCTACTATGCAGTACCATTTTAAGAAATATTCTGAAGTCTATCCTAACCACTATTGAACACATAAGGAAAAATTTTTATGTTGATGATTTGCTGTGTTCCGGGATAATACAGAGATGGCTAAACAGATATTCATGGAGGCTAGAGCTATAATGAGGGAGGCTGGCATGGAGCTTAGAAAATGGCTGACCAATCATCGCAATTACAAGAGTTTATGAGTCATTCCTGTGTAGTACTGATGCAGCAGAAAAGTATTGAGGATTCTGGTGTTAAGGAGTTGTGGGCAATAGACGCAAAGGTGCTAGGCATTGTTTGGCAGCAAGATGATGATTGTTTACCTTCAAGGGAAATCTTAGTAGAGCTGGCTGAGAATGAGACAAGGTGGACAAAACGTACAGCTCTTAGTTTGGCTTCAAAGGTCTTTGATCCTCTTGGATTCCTGGCTCCATTTGTGATAAAGTAAAAAATTTGGTTCAGAGCCTCTGGGAAATTGGACTTGGTTGGGACCAAGAGTTACTTGATCATATGGTGGTAAGGTGGAAATATTGGTCAAAGATTTGGCACATCTTGGAGACATTGAAATCCCAAGATGGTACTTGGGGAGTTGAACAATAGTCCAGACAATTTGGAGCTGCACATCTTTTGTGATGCAAGTGAGGAAGCCTATGCAACTTGTATTTATATAAGAGGCGCATTGCAAGAGGAAGTAAGTTGCAGGTTGGTTGCTGCAAAGAGCAGAGTAGCACCTTGAAAAGGCTTCTGTTCCAAGGTTGGAATTGATTGGTGCAGTTATTGCTAGTCGGCTTGCAGTTATTAGTGCAAAAGTCTTTGGCCCTCTCTGAAATTCCAAGCTATTATTGGACAGACTCCACTATAGTTTGGCACTGGTTAAGAAGCCAGGCAATGAAATGGAAACCATTTGTTGCCACTAGGGTGGAGGAAATTCAAGCGCACACAGATCCCAAGCAATGGAAGCATGTCCAGGCACCCAAAACCCCGCTGATTACCAACACGAGGAATTTCAGTGAAAGATCTTGCACAGTCAAGTTTGTGGTGGAATGGGCCGGAGTGGCTAAAATTGGAAGTGAAAACTGGCCTTCTAAGCAGCCTATTGTAGGAGAATGCCAGGCTGAAGAAGCATGGGTGAGTGAGGTGAGAAAATGCGCTGTGAACAGTTGTCAAGTTATGCAGCAGGACCCCATATTGAGGCTTGAGGACATTAGCAGTCTGAAAAGATTGTTTAAGAGTGACAGCATGGGTATATAGATTTACCAACAACATTAAGGGAGAAACAAGAAGGGAAGGAATTCTGAACAGTAATGAGATTCAGCAAGCCAGGAAATACTGGGTGGTATATATGCAGAAGGAAAAATTTGGTGAAGAGAGAGAATTGCTCACCAGCCATCCATTACAGGTTCTACCAACACATTCTGCGCTCAAGGGTTTGGATGTGTTTTTGGATCAGGATTTATTGAGAGTAGGAGGTAGACTACAGTTTTCTGGGCTTCCAGAGGAGAAAAGACATCCAATTTTGCTACCTTCTGGGGGGCACTTTGTGGACCTTTTGATCCTGGATACTCATCATAAGCTGTTACATGCTGGAGTTAGAGAAGTGATAATAGAGATTAGACAACAATTTTGGATTCCCAAAATTAGACAAGTAGTAAAAAAGGTCTTGCATAAATGTGTGGTTTGCAAGCGTTGGAGTGCAAAGCCTTATTATGAAAAGGTGGCTCCACTTCCAAGAGAACGGTGTGTCTATACTGCCCCATTTGATGTAGTGGGAGTAGACTTTGCAGGGCCAGTCTATGTGTATGAGCGAGGGGAGTCTAACAAAGGTTATATATGTCTTTTCACCTGTGCTACCACCAGAGCAATCCATTTGGAGTTGGTAAGCAACTTAAGTAGTGATGTATTTCTTTTGGCCTTTAAAAGGTTTGTGAACAGAAGGGGTTTCCCAAATAAAATCATATCGGATAATGCAAAAACCTTCAAAAAGGCTGCAAAGGAACTCCAAGAAATTTGGTCCTTGCTAAACGAGGAAGGATTCCAATCCTACTTTTCACACCAAGGGGTACAGTGGGAGTTTATTGTTGAGAGAGCACCATGGTGGGGAGGATTTTGGGAAAGGCTAGTGAGAAGTGTAAAGTGTCCATTAAAGAAACTTTTAGCTAATGCTCATTTGAGCAAAGAAGAATTCTGCACTGTTTTATGTGAAGTAGAAGCAATGGTGAACAGTAGGCCTATCACTTTTGTTTACAACAGTATGCAGGATGCAGAGCCATTGACACCAAATCATTTTCTTTGTGGTAAACGATTAACATCAAGCCCCAGTGTGCCAGAAGACTTGCAGCCTATCCAGAGCACTCAAGGAGAGTTAATCAGACGGTTCAGGTACCTTGAAGAGCTACAAGATCAGTTATGGAAGAGGTGGCAGATGGAATACTTGCCAGAACTCAATTATTACCCATCAGGCAAGGTAAAGGGCTCCAATGCAAATTGTATCAAGGTGGGAGACGTGGTAATGATTGGGGATGAAAGACCAAGGCAATGCTGGAAGCTTGGCATAATTGAAGAGTTGTTTGTTGGCAAAGGCAATTTAGTTAGGTCTGCACTGGTAAAGACTTCAGGAGGAAAGTTAAAGAGACCTATACAAAAACTCTATGCTTTAGAAATCAGCAAAAACACAGATAGTCAAGATGAAACATTTGAGTTCCAGCCTCATGGAGAAGGCTTGGCTAACCTTGCAGAAGGTAATGACAACAATGCCTCTTCGGTGGGGAGTGTTAGAAAATCTAGAAGAGGAAGAACCATTGTTGTCCCAAGGCGATATGATGACTAAGCTGATTGATGCAGCATTGCTTGTATATATTAAGTTAAGGTGTATATATATCCATCTCATAATTGTAAGGTTAGTGAAAAATTCACTTAATTTAGAGCTAGCAATTTTTGGGCTCTTGTGGCATCAGTGTTTGGGACGCTGGTGGCATCATTTTGGGGCGCTGCGCGTCTTTTCTACTCGTTTGTGGGATGTCGTACGTACAGGGTGTGGTCTTGTAGAGAGCTCTCTTGCAATTCAGTTGGTTGTTTAGATACAAGATTGTTGCACCGTGCAATAGTCCAGGTTGCGTTGTTGTTGCAAGGTTGAGAAAGAAGACCATAAATAGTACCCTTTTTGTTTACATTAAATTCATGTAACTAAGGTCTAAGGTAGGCCCGCATCGAGTCAGCAACCCTGAGGTTACCCTGAGGTAGGACCTAATAGGATCTCAAATCCGTAAGTTTTAATTTAGCTTAACTTGGGCTTCAGATAGAACTGGCCCTTTAGAATTTGGCCGTTCACGGCTCAGCTGGGATTTTGAACCCAACAAATAAATAAAATAACAAAGGTCTATCAATTGTTCTTCAGCCATTTCGGATTCAACTAACTCTGAAATACTCTCATCAATGGCTATTATTTCCTTCTTTTTAGTTTCCAATTTAAGAATTACACACTCTAAATCTTCCTTACCTGGTTGTGTAATATTGTTAAAAGTGTTCACGGCCTTTGTAACAGCACCCAACTTTCCCCCCCTTTTCTTTTTTAACTTTTTCAATTCCGCACTGTCCATGTTTAAGTCAAAATTGTTTAACTGGGGATCGTAATGAAATAGAGGACAAGAAGAAATTACCAGAGAAGAGAGAGCACAGACAAAACAGTCAAGTTTTAAATTTGGTTTAATCCCCCCCAAGTACTTATGTGTCACTCAGGTCTAAGCTTATAAGAGAATGAGACTCCTTAAATGTAAATGTTTCCTAGTTAGGCCCTAGGTTGTAGACCTAATTAGGCTTGATTAGGTTAGGCTTAGGCTTAGGCTAGACCATTTAGCCTAATTCTGCAATTTTTTTGTTAAGTAAGGTTAAGGTTTGTAAATTCCCCATACACGGGCCACCAATGTGAAAAATGCTCTGTATGAATTGGTCCATAATTAACCCACCCCTTATATCTCCAGTCTAACTATAGAGTAGATCAAGTCTAGCCTAGAGATTCCGGAAATGGTCCAGAGCGGGCAGATAAATTGAGGTCCACAGTAGGATTCCTCACCAAATTAGGTTAGGGCAATCTACCTTTACCTTTGTTAAGCTATGAGTTGATGCTGGGTCTTAGGCCACAATGTAGGCCTAAGTTGTCTGACCCAGCTTAATTTAATGAGTCTACATAAAACTGGGTTAAAAACACAATTAGTCACTTACTGCTAGTTATTAGAGAGTCCCTTTTCCCGTCTTGTTTAATTGTTAAGAGCGTACTTGCTGGTGGGGATCTTTTTTCGTTGTCTGTTCTTGTCCCTTCTCCAGTTCCGTCTTCTCGCCCCGTTCCTCGTTTTCGTTCTCTCTTGTTCTCCTTTTCGCGGGGCTTTTTCCACCAGCGTCGTGTTGGTTTTTTCCTCGGTTGGTTGATCGGTAATGTATATCTATTACCGAGCACGCTCTTGTCACACAGTATATAAATACTAGTGTGGAGAATAACTCTGGTGAGCAACCAATTGGTTTCATCCACCCAGTTATTGACATAAAAGGAATTTAATAATTGTTAGATTAACTACCTACCTACTCAGTGAACCATTTTCGTTACCTCCCAACTACCCACACATCAGTTTTCCATAATAGGACTTAAAATAGGTTGCGCCTATATGTGAAATAGGACAAAATAGGTTGCGCCTATATGTGAAATAAGACTTAAAATAGGTTGCGTCTATATGTCAAATAGGACTTGAAATAGGTTGCGCCTATATGTGAAATAGGACTTAGAATGTGTGTTAGGTGGGTGTAGGTTTGAATTTGTGCAATTGCTTTAGGTCTTTGTGATGTTACAGTTCTGAGTCGAATTTTGTGATGTTACAGTTCTGAGTCGAATTTTGTGATGTTACAGTTCTGAGTCGAATTTTGTGATGTTACAGTTCTGAGTCGAATTTGGTGATGTTACAGTTCTGAGTTTAATTTTTTTATGTTAAATGTTCGAGTTTAATTTTGTGATGTTAATGAGTCTTATTAGTAAGTTAAATTGCTGAAATAAATTTTATAACCTACACCACAGGTTGAATTATAAATTTAGTGTTTTTAGTTAGGATAGGCCTTGAGTGTAAAGAGTACGGCCTACTTTGTGAGGTAGGCTTTTTATATTGAAATTGCAAATTGTAGTGTTTGAAGTAGGCCTTTAGTGTATGAGTATGTTAAGCCTATTAGGTAAGGTAAAGTGGGCCTTCTAAATATACTTATGTTGAAATTGGTCTCTTTTGTAGGACCTAAAATGAGTTAAGCCTGTTAAATCAACAAGGCTTTGTTTTGATTTAAAGAGTAGGACTACTAAATAGGCTTAATGTGAAATGGGCCTATTAAATAGCCTTAGGTTGAAATGTGGCCTATTTTTGTAGGACCTAAAATAAGTTAAGCCTGTTGAATCAACAAGGCTTTGGTTTGATTTAAAGAGTAGGACCTATTAAATAGGCTTAATGTGAAGTGGGCCTACTAAATATGCTTAGGTTGAAATGTGGCCTATTTTTATAGGACCTAAAATGAGTTAAGCCTGTTAAATGAACAAGGTTTTGTTTCCGGTTAGTGTAAAGGTAAAGTTTGTGTTAGTGTAAAGGTAAAGGGATCGGTTCCCCAGTTACACGGGCCACCATATGAAAAAAACTATATAGGGCTATGGGTTGATTGCCTGATACCCTCATCCGTTGGATATTTCCAGCAGACTTCAGTGGAGAGTTAACGACAAAAGCCCTATGTTTTTTCGTTAGAGAGTTATGTATATGTAGGTCTTCAAAGGACCTCTTTGTTTATTTGCCTTCGGTATTTGCGCTGCCTAATGGTAAAGAAAGGAATTGCCTTACCTTATTATTTCGTTGGGTCTCGCTTCTGTTTCGATGTAGGGTGCGACGATCTTTTTCGATGTAGGGCCGTGGTACGATGGAGCTACACAATGAGTTGACTCGATGTAACTAATATAGGCAGTCACTATTTAAACACCCGAAGGAACAGGCCTATCCTTCTTATAGTTATTAAGTTTTATATCAAGAGGACCTCACTCAGAATTTATAGGAAGACAGAGCACATCTTCCTTGCTTAAAGCATCGCTGTAACTTAAGCAGCTCCGAGCGAGCCGATATAATATAATCTTCGTATTTTTATTATTTGCTGATTTTGCAAAGTTCGTTGACTCTTCTCTCGATGTAATTTTCATGAGTCGGAAGTGGAAAATTTTGAACAGGAAATAATAAATTTGGTTTTCTTGTTGTTATGCAGGCCCGATGCCTACATATGGGTTCTATGTACGTATGGCAATTATTTAATTCCCAATAGGCTATGTCGCCAATCCCGAGGCAATTTTGTAGATATTTAATTCAATTAATTAATAATTTATATTTAATTAAGAAGTAAAGGTACCACATACGATACCATGTTGTTAGCGTGTATAGTTTTTCCATATTGTTGATGGTTGAAATGAAAATAAAAATAGCGAATCACACCCGCACCCACTTTTTGATGGAAAATATTTCCGAATAACTTCCAAAGATGGTAGTAAAGTGAAGACTTTATGTCTTCTGTGCCACAAAGCAATTGCAGCGTCTACTTCTGCGACTTCTCGATTTTATTTGACTCTAAGCTGATGTTAGTGATTTTATGTGCTTTTTCAAAAGTATCCAAATTGTATTTGAAATGTATTTAAATACATTTTAGGAGTAATGTATTTAGTATTTAAATACTTTCTGAAAACCTGAATTTTATTTAGTATTTAATTACTTTTATTTTCAAGTAATGTATTTATTATTTAAATACATCTAAAGTATTTACTGCCCATGTCTGTCTGTACCTATTAAACCAAATACTCTTGATATAACTTCATCTGATTCGGTGTCTGATGACCATGGAAACAATGATATTGATTGTTTTCAAACCGAAACATCTGGTGAACCCCAATTGTTTACATAAAGTGAACTTAATGATTTGGTAAGAGATTTGTGTCTCCCGAAAGGATTCTTGAGAAATTTTGAGATCCAGACTTCGTGCAAAGAACTTGCTTTCTCCCGGGACGTCATTTTACTGGTACAGAAATCGAGAAAAAGAATTCATCCAATATTTTTCTCAAGAAAATTCACTGGTATATTGCAACAATGTTTCGGAACTAATACTTAAGCTAGGCGCTGCAGTCTATAACCCAAATGAGTGGAGACTTTTCATTGATTCCTCCAAAAGAAGTCTAAAAGGCGTCCTCCTTCACAACGGTAACTTGTATGCATCCGTTCCTTTGGCTCATTCGGTTCACTTGAAGGAAACGTGCGAAAATTTTGAGCTTCTTCTAGCTAAGATTAAATACAAAGAACACGGAAGGCTACTTTGTGGAGACTTAAAAGTGATTTGTGTGTTGTTAAGTCAACAACCAGTACGAAGTTTCCATGTTTTTTGTGTGAATGGGATAGCCGAGCAAGAACTCAGCACTGGATAAAAAAGGAATGGCCACGCAGAGTCAACCTGACACCTGGTTCTAAAAACATTCAACGTGAAAGTTTGGTTAACACGAAAAAAGTCTTTTTACCTCCGCTTCACATAAAATTGGGCTTGATGAAGCAATTTGTTAAGGCCTTGGACGAAGATGGAGATTGTTTTAAGTACAGTATCTGTGTGGTAAATTCCAAACTCTTTCGGAAGCAAAATTGAAAGAAGGACTTTTCGTTGGTCCCCAGATTAGAAAACTGACTTTGTTCATTGTTCTTTCAAAGTATTCATCCAATCTTGAAAAAGAAGCGTGGATTGCTTTTAAGGATGTTATCAGCAAATTTTTGGGGAACAACAAGGACCCAAATTACTAAAGCATTGTGAACAACATGCTAAATAAGTTCAAAGAGTTGGGTTGTAATATGAGTTTAAAATTACATTTCTTACATTCACACTTGGATTACTTCCCTGAGAATCTTGGAGCACTCGGCGAAGAACAAGAACAACAAGGAGAACGATT
The DNA here is from genome assembly GCA_023014485.1 of Bathynomus jamesi. NCBI lineage: Eukaryota > Metazoa > Arthropoda > Malacostraca > Isopoda > Cirolanidae > Bathynomus > Bathynomus jamesi. The sequence continues at coordinate 559,434 of JAJOZX010002175.1, forward strand.
TCACCAAGACATCAAAGACATGGAGAAGAGATATCAGGGAAGGTGGGACATCAGTGTTGTGCTATTTTATTCTATTACTGATTTCTTGTTCATTATTACATCTCTTGCTATTTGATTTTGCATTGATTAAAATGTTGTTTCTTTTGTTTCAGATACTGTCTGATGTATCCGAGATTTAATTAATGTGGTTTTAATGATTTAGTTATAATGGTTGGAATTTGACTGAATAAAGCTTAATCTAGAGATTTTCATTATCAACATTCGGTCTGTGGCTGCACAATTTATTCAGTCAATATACATAATGGAGAAAATCATTCGGCCAGACAAATTTGATATGCCTCCGAATGCGCCTCAAAGCGGCAAACAGAGGAAGCTGTGGATCAGAGGCTTCCGTTACTTCTTAACTACAATTGAAGCTCGTAAGCCAAACAAACTGGAAGTCCTATTCTTATATATCGGCCCCCAACGTTGTTGACGTGATCCAGGACTGCACGACTTATGACTCAGCTATCGATCTGTTGGAAGCCGCTTATATAACACCAAACGAAGTTTATGCACGACATCTGCTGTCTACTCGTTACCAAAAACCAAAAGAAACACTGGACGAATTCATTCAGGCACTGAATTACTTAGCCATCGATCTTCTTTCGTAAGAAACTCCTTTATTTGTGGTATTCGATGTAATAGTATCCGAACTCGGTTGCTTGAAGACAAAACATTACCATTAGAAACTACCATTCAACAAGCTCGAGCGCTGAAACAAGCCCAGAAAAACGCAGAGTCCTACCATACACCATATGTACCCGTAGCAGCGGCGGGAGTTGTGGTGCTTAGCGAACTGGAGGCCCGCTCTAGTCAGGAATTCCCAGATACAACTGCCTCCGTTCGTTTACGTGACAACAAAGGTCAATCCTGTTTCTTTTGCGGTCAGAGGCGGCACCCTCGCTCTTCCTGGCCTGCTCGAAATGCTGAGTGCCGTAAATGTAAGAAAGTTGGTCACTGGGCGAAAGTCTGTCGGTCTTCCACATCGTCGTTTTCCGCTGCTGCATGTTCGTTGCAGCCTGTCAATCTGGCATCTGCTTGCCCCGCTACTGGTCAACTTTCACTATCCACTGTTAATGCTCTTATCAATGGCTGCTCAGTTAAAGCTCTGATTGATACTGGTAGCTCAGAAAACTTCATCTGTCAAAGTTTGGTGCCCTCTCTTAATCTACAAGTGCATCCTATATCTACCACGGTGTCGATGGCCTCTTCTAAATTGTCTGTTCATGTTAGTGGCTGTTGCGAGGCTACAGTTGCCATTAAAGATCGAACGTACGAAAGGATCAGATTCTCTGTACTTCCCGACTTGTGCAACGATGTAATTTTAGGTCTTCCGTTTCTTAACCTCCACAAGGCGGTCGAAGTTGAGCTCAAAGGGACTGAGCCAGCCAGTGGCGGTTCCTCATATGGGCAATATGGGCAGCCGCACAGGGCGGCATTTGTGGAGGGGCGGCATGAGCGCCTGCAAAAAAAATAAAAATAAGAATAAATAAATAAAGAAATAAATAAAAATAAAAATAAAATAAAATAAATAATAAAAGATCAATAAATATATTTTTATTAATAAAAAACCATCTATTGCATTTTCCATAAACCTTCCCATAAAAGACCTAAACAATGCAAAATGCTTCCAGATTAATATTATTGGGAATAAAGGCCCATACTTTAACATATGTAATGTTATTTTTCTGGGTTTGGTTAAATAGTGAAATGTATATTATTTATTACAGAACGAATCTTCACACTAAGCCACTAAGGTCTGTCAAATAACCGCAAATGGATAAGAAGAGGTCAAAGCTATCAGGTGCTCAGTTTAGAAAAAAGAGGAAAGAAGAAGAGGAGAAACGAGCAAAAGATAAAGGTATAGAGCTATGTCATCTACTCTTCACTGCTATATTGCACTGCTATTTTGTGATATAGCTTTCTGAGTCATTTGAAGTGTACTATTATGTATATAATTAGCCATTAACCAAGGAGGTTGTATTATTCATTTGTTTCCTATTCTAAAAGTTTAATAAATTGTGCTTAATAACATGTTAAATTAATTGTACTAGCCTATTCATGCATTGGTCTGTTATGTTCTATTTTACTATTTGCAGGGGCACTTTTGAAATATTTTGGAACACCCTCTGCCACTAGCCAGGATGAGAAGCCGTCTACTTCTGCCATTATTGAGGCTGAGGAGCCATCTACCTCCTCAGCCTCACATATGTCTCCACAAATGCAGTCTGATCCTGAGGATGAAGACCCATTTGCTTCTACTTCTCCCCGGCAGGACTCTTCAGGTGAGTTTGTGTGCACATATGTCTGTGAGTGTGTGCGTGTGTGTGTATGTGTATGTGTGTGCATCCCTGCAAAGCATTTTGCAAACAGTTATAAATTATAATGTTATTATCACTGGGTCTGGGTTACTGGGTATGTGTGGTGTTTCACCACCATAATTCCATAACACCACCACCATAACAAAGTGCTGTGAATAATGTGTTATCTAACTTAGGTGTGTATACTAATGAGTAATGCTCTTGTTCTTTCTATTAGAAAGGCCTGGAGCAGAATCGCCTCCTGAGGATGAGTCTCTGTCCACCGACCCTGCTAACTGGCCTTCAGTTCTGACTGAGAGAATTCGGACACAACTGGTTTCCAGGGGACCAAGTCAAGTACCATCTGACTTTGTATTCCCTAGAAACGACAGTGACGGAAGAAGTTTCCACCATCAATACTTCAGGAAGTCATTGGTTAGTGGGGAAAATATAACCAGAAGTTGGTTGGTCTATTCCTTAAAAAACAACAGCCTTTTCTGTTTCTGTTGTACATTATTTTCCAAGAGGAAAATAAATTTAACAAGTTTGGGACTCTCGGACTGGAAGCATGCAAGCTCATTGCTCACATCACATGACAACAGTTCAGAACACCTAAATTCTATGAAAATCTGGAAAGAACTGGCAGTGAGGATGAGAAAGGGGGAGACCATTGACAAGCAGGAGATGGCACTTCTGGAGGCTGAGAAGTTGAGATGGAGAGCGGTGCTGACACGTCTCACTGCTATTGTGCATTCTCTGGCAGTTAGGAATTTGGCACTAAGGGGACATACAGAAAAATTGTTCTCACCATCAAATGGCAATTTTCTGAAAGAAGTTGAACTGATGGCACAATTTGATCCTATAATGCAAGAGCACATTAACCGTGTCCAAAAAGGGACCTCCAGTCACACCAGCTACCTCGGCCACCACATACAAAACGAACTCATTGATTTGTCGAGCAGCAAGACCATTTCAGCAATGGTGAGCGACATCAAACAATCAAAGTTTTTTTCAATAATTCTAGATTGCACTCCAGATATCAGCCACACTGAACAGTTGTCAGTTGTGATTCGGGTTGTGTCACTGGAGGGGAAGCCCCATATAAAGGAACATTTCATGGGGTTTTTGGAGGCAGAGGAGTCCACTGGTCAACATTTGGCATCTCTGATTCTGAAGAGACTGGAGGAGCTAAAAGTTCCTTTCATGGACTGTAGAGGACAATCATACGACAACGGGGCCAACATGAGGGGAAAAAACAAGGGTGTTCAATCCAGGCTCCTAGAAATTAATCCCAGAGCTCTGTTTGTTCCATGTGGGGCTCATTCTCTGAATTTGCTTGTGGCCGATGCTGCTAAGGGATCTATTGATGCCACAAGTTACTTTGGCATCTTGCAGAAGCTTTACAACTTGTTTTCAGCCTCCACACAACGATGGGCCATTTTGAAAAAACATGTGAACATCACATTGAAGATGTGGTCTGATACAAGGTGGGAAAGCAAGATCAAGAGTGTGGAGCCCCTGAGATATCAGGCAGCTGCAGTGAGAGATGCACTGATCGAGGTGAGGGACCACACCAAAGACTCTGTAATAAAGGTCGAGGCTCAATCTCTGTCAGAGGAGGTTGGGTCATACCGCTTCGCCATTTGTTCAGTGGTGTGGCATGACCTGTTGTGCCAAATTCAGCATGTGAGCAAGCAGATGCAGTCTCCTAGCATGCACGTTGATGTTGCAGTAAATCTCCTAAAAAAAACAGAGAGAGGTCTCCGCAATTACAGGGCAACAGGTTTTGTGGCTGCACAAATGGCAGCCACAGATATCTGTGAACAAATGAATGTGGAGGCTGTGTTAAAACAAAAACGGCTGAGGTCCACAAAGCGGCACTTCTCCTATGAAGCATCTGATGAGCCCTTGATTGATGCTTTGAAGAAGCTGGAGGTGACATTTTTCAATGCAGTGGTTGATGCTGCAACATCAGCCATTCAGGAAAGATTTTCCACGTTGGAAATTGTGGGAGAGAAGTTTGGAGTGCTGACACATTTCCAAAATCTCACATTTGAGGAGCTGACAGAACAATGTGTGAACCTTAGTACTACACTACACTTTAAGGGACAATCTGACTTGGATGGCAGAGAGCTTGCACAGGAGCTGAAGAACTTGCCTGACTTGCCATCAAAGACCATATCCTTGCTTGAACTGCTGACATTTATCCATGAAAGGGAGCTCTCTGAAATATATCCAAATTTGTGGACTGCTCTCAGAATTGGTCTTACTCTTCCAGTCACTGTTGCTGAAGCAGAGAGGAGCTTTTCAAAGCTGAAGCTCATCAAATCCTACCTGAGGTCAACTATGTCACAGGAACGCCTTACCGGTCTGGCCATCATCAGTATAAATCATACAATTGCTGAGCAGATTTCATATGATGATTTAATTCATGACTTTGCATCAAGGAAGGTAAGAAGAGTCAGGCTTTAGATGGCAGTTGTGCTGTGGTGCAATTTATTTTGTTTCTTGTTCAAAGTGTAGCATAATAATTACCCTCTCTTAAGTGTCTTATTCTATTTATGTGATAGAGCATTTGTACAATTTAGAAATTTGATTCTCTAGTTTATTTATGGCAGTTGTGCAATTTAATTTGTATTTTTTTTCTGTTCATAGTATCATAATTACATTCTCTTAAGTGAGTTATTCTATTTACGTGATGAAGGATTTGTAAAATTCAGAAATTTGAGTCTTTGTTTTGGTTCTGAAGTTCCAACAATTAGTCCAATAAAAAGTTATTTTGTGAAAGAGTTATGTCTGTCCTTTATTTTGGGGGGATTCGAATGTGTGTGTGTTGGCGAACAGGGGGGGGGGCGCTGAAGGTGAGGTTCGCCCAGGGCGTCATGTAAGCTAGGACCGCCACTGGAGCCAGCCCTAAACATCTGTGGTCTTACTCAACTGGAGGTTTCAATTCCGAAGGTTTTTAGTAATTTAACTTCTGACTGTCGGCCCATTGCTACAAAAAGTCGTCGGTTTAGTCCGGACGATGAAAAATTCATTCAAAGTGAAATCCAAAGACTGCTTCGTGAAGATGTTATAGAACCTAGTAGTTCCCCTTGCCGTGCGCAAGTAGTTGTTACGTCTCGTGAGTCTAGAAGGAAGCGTATGGTTGTCGATTTTTCACAGACCATCAATCGTTTCACACTGCTGGATGCGTATCCTTTACCTCGTATCGAAGATCTTGTAAGCAAAGTAGCTAAGAACAAGTACTTCAGCGTGATTGATCTTTCCAACGCCTACTATCAAGTCGGTGATGTTTCAAAAAGGCCATATACCGCTTTTGAAACTGATGGCTGCCTTTATCAGTTCAAACGTATTCCTATGGGAGTTACAAATGGAGTAGCAGCATTTCAGCGAATCATGAACGAATTCGTATCATCGAATAATTTGAGGAACACGTACGCATATCTTGATGACCTAACTGTATGCGGAACAACCAAAAGAGGAGCATGACGAGAATCTTCGAAGATTTTGGGGGGCTGCGGATCGCCTGAATTTGACCTTCATCAAGGATAAGTGTGAATTCTCACTGACTTCGATTAATCTCCTGGGCTCTTCCATTTCCTATGGTGAATTGCGTCCTGATCCTGACCGTTTACGTCCCCTTCATGACCTACCAATACCTCACAATAGCAAAACGCTTCAGAGACTTGTTGGTTTTTTTGCTTACTATACCAAATGGATTCCCAAGTATTCTCAAAAGATCAGACCTCTGGTTGAAACTACCAGTTTTCCTTTATCAAAAGCCGCGCATGAAGCCATTCAATTGCTGAAGGATGATATTTCGAACGCCGTTGTTGGAGTGATAAGGGAGGACGTTCCGTTTACAGTGGAAACTGACGCCTCCGACAGCGCTATCAGTGCTACCCTCACACGCCTGTAGCCTTTCTCCAGATCACTGAACTCAACTGAAAGACGTTTTCATATTGTTGAAAATGAAGCATATGCGATTGTCAAATCAATTCGTAAATGGAAGCATTTCCTGACTAGGCATTTCTATCTAGTAAACTGACCGGCGCAGTGTCTCTTTTATGTTGACAGGAAAGCAGCTGGCCGTATAAAGAACGACAAGATTCTTCGCTGGAGAATTGAACTGTCTGCGCACTCCTACACCATCAGATTTCGGCCAGGTCATGAAAACTTACCAGCCGATGCATTGTCCCGAGCTCATTGTGCTACTACCTCCCATTCAATTCTCGAAAACTGCATAATGCACTGATTCATCCCGGGGTTAGGCGGATGTTTCATTTCGTTAAAGTCAGGAATCTTCCTTATTCGGTTGAGGAGGTGCGTCGTGTCATTGAACGTTGCTCAGTCTGCGCCGAGTGCAAACCACGGTACCATAAACCGAATGATTGTCATTTAATAAATGTTACGTCTCCGTTTGAGAGGTTGAACCTCGACTTTAAAGGTCCACTTCCTCGCTCGTTTGCTTCTTCAAATGCGTATATATTGACAATTGTTCATGAGTACTCCCGATTTCCATTTGCATAGCCGTGTCATGACGCGAGTGCTTCAACCGTAATTAGATGTCTTACTCACTTATATTCTATATTCGGAATACCATCGTTTATACACACTAATCGTGGTGCATCATTCATGTCGTCCGAACTTAAGAAATTCTTGACAAGCCACGGTATTTCTATTAGTCGCACCACGCCAAACCACCCGGAAGGAAACGCGCAATGCGAACGCTATAATGGCATCCTTTGGAACACTGTAGTTCTTGCATGCAAAAGCAGAGGCCTCGACGTGCGGCAACGGGAATCCGTTCTACCTGATGCTCTTCACTCGATTAGGTCGCTGCTATGTACCGCTACCAACGAAACGCCGCAAGAGCGGTTGTTCTCATACGCACGCAAAACCTCAACTGGATCAGCTCTTCCATCTTGGCTTTCTTCTCTTGGAATTGTCTTGTTGAAACGCCATGTTCGACACTTTAAGTAAAGTACGACCCGCGAGTAGAACCTGTGGAACTTATCGAGGCTAACCTTCATTATGCATACATCAGATACCCTGATGGTAAAGAGGATACAGTCTCCACTAAGGATCTTGCTCCGGCTGGCGATCAGGAGGTGAACCTTTCAAGCTTAACGACTGTGCGAGAGCGCCAGCTCACGATGCGGGTATCTCTGAAGACGACTCTCACGCTTTGTCCTCTACCGCTTACCCATGAAGGACTGTATATGCGGTCGAGCGGTCCTGACACTCTCGAGACGAAAACATTGTCGGAACCTACCTCAAATCTGCGACGTTATTCAAGACCTCGCAAACCTGTTGAACGGCTTGATTTGTAAACTTACTTTTTCGAACTATCAATTTGGATGATGTACCTAAATTATGTAAATTTCTGGAAGGGGGAGAAATGTTGTGCTATTTTATTCTATTATTGATTTCTTGTTCATTATTTGATTTTGCATTGTCTTTGATTAAAGTATTGTTGTAAATTTCTGGAAGGGGGAAAAATGTTGTGCTATTTTATTCTATTATTGATTTCTTGTTCATTATTACATCTCTTGCTATTTGATTTTGCATTGATTAAAATGTTGTTTTCTTTTGTTTCAGATGTATCTGAGATTTAATTAATGTGGTTTTAATGATTGTCATAATGGTTGGAATTTGACTGAATAAAGCCTAATCTAGAGATTTTCATTATCAACATTCGGTCTGTGGCTCCACAATCAGCATGATGGCTGATTACTGCTGGATGTTGAAACGGGATACTCCAGAATTATTACATAAAAGAAAAGGAACAGCGCGTACATTCGAGACTAAAAGGCATATATCTCACATGAAAACTCAGGACAAATAAAGATGAATATGTAATTGACGTTAATAGTCTTCTTTCTTTTTAAAGTTGTTTGCATTTGTAATTAGTATAACAAAGCGAAATAGGTACCGGATGTAAATTGAAATAAATAATATTTATTTGTTGTTGTATTTTCCCTTCCACTTTCCAGAAAATCCTTACGTGATAGAAAAAAATGGACACCTTATTCGAAATCAGCGTAGTTGAATTATATAAAATCAGTTATTAGTAAGAAAACAACTCTTACAAAGTTTTCATTCGCAGGCTTGTGTTATCCATCTCAACTGTTCTTACCGTTGTCTTCTCCCTTCATGTCATGCTAACGTTTTACACCATAGAAAAGTGTCAATACCAACCAGGGGCGCATTTACAGTGTGCGGGGCCTTGGGCAAACTATTTCTCGGGATGTATTATTTTAGTGTGTTAATGAATGACAATATTTTGTAATGCATATAACAGATATATTTTTTTAACACACACAAAACACACATGCGGAAGCCATTCGCCTTATTAATGTGATATTAAAAACTATAACTTAACTATGTACACTTACAGTGTATACAGCTACACTAGTAGGCTACACAGTTGTAATGCATTTAATAAACATCTACACAGTTATTGTAATGCACTTAATAAACAGCTAAACTGTACAGCTTACTGTACTGTAGATAGAGTGTAGATTTGTAATGAATATTACATAGGACGCTTCCTGGCTTTTTGTTTGGAAAACTGCGTGATTGTGTCCTCGAAACTCACCGACTGCAACACCTCATGCTCTGTACTCAACAGCGCCAGGGACGAAAGGCGCTCCTGGCCCATTGTGGAGCGAAGGTAATTTTTGATTAGTTTGAGTTTCGAGAATGAACGTTCACCAGAACAGTTCGTGACAAACATACACAGGCATATTCTCATTGCTATTTCCATGTTTGGGAATGTTTCTTTCAGTTCGTTTGTGTTCATATGCCGATAAAATCTGTTGCACATGTCTTCACGTTCCGTCTGGGATTCTGTTTCACTTTCGGTGAGTTTCATTAGGGCAGCGAACTGCACAACTTCTGTTACCAGCTCTTTCTCCAGATCAGCCGGATAGCATTCTACTAGATGTTCAGCTGACCGTCGAAGACTGTCGATGTCCAGGACTAGAAGGAAATACAAAAATCTAAATCTTTTCTGCAGGACAGCGTACGCTTCTAGACGAGTGTTCAGAGTGGTACACAGTTTATCAATTATCGGTAGAAATGCAGTGGTCCGAAATGAATCTCTTGGTGTCAGGTTCGTATCTTCGGCAGTTCCGATTTCGTCATGATGGCGCTTTCTCTTCTTTGTGCGTTGAGTCGATTCCTTGTATACTCGATGACCACACTTTCCGATGCCCTGGTCCTCGAATTCGTCAAATCTTGATCTGAGATCTTCAACAAATTGCAGTAGTCATTTCAGCAAGAGGGTGGCTGAGTCTAACGACATTCCTTGTTTTTGCAGAGATGCATTCGTTTTTTGAAATCGTTCGAGAATAGTTCCATAAAACCAATAAAATGGCTGTTTCGAGTTGTTGAAGCTGTTTAGACAATCCCCTGGCTTCGATCCTGGCTTCCACAGTTTGGCTGGTATCTGCTGCTAGCTCATCCAGTACCACGATATTCTCGGCGTAGCCTTCAGTTAAAGATTGGCCGGCATCTGATCTGGCTGACCAGCGGGTATCGGAGAGACCTTTGTCGACCTTTAGTTTCTCACTACGGGAACTACTATCGAGAACCTCTACATGTCGACGCCATCGGTATGTCGAAGAGACGAGAAACGTGTAAACATTCTGAATGAGCATAAACAATTCAACGGCTGCTGTGCAACTGTCCACTGCTGATTTACCCACAAGATTTAGTGAGTGGCACATGCATGGCACAAACTCAGCATACGGAGATTTTGACTTGATGTGGCTCTTTACGTCGTTGTATTTCCCTACCATATTGCTTGCGTTATCATAAGACTGTTCTCTGCAATCTCCAATTCAAATGCCATGCGTTTCCAGAAATTTGAGGACCACGTCGGCGATTCCTTTCCCTGTATGTGTATTCACAGGTATGAACTGTAGAAATCGCTCGACGGACCCAGACTCAACCACATATCGGACGGTGAAGCACAGTTGATCGGTGTGGGAAACATCAGGCGTAGAGTCGACGGATAGAGAGTGGTATTTTGACTGCTGGATTTCTCGGATAATCGTCTGAAGTACTTTATCGGCCATCAACAGTATGAGTTCCTCGCAAATGAAATGAGAGAGATACGAGGTGTGTCCGCTACCTTTGTTGTCCACGAATTGCTAGTCCTCGTGACGTGATATACTTGATAACGTCGACACAGCGCCGCAAAACTTCCTGCCAGTAGTTGCACTCCTTTTCAAACTGGTTCACCAGTTTCGAATCAACACGGCTGGAGACAGACTTTCTAACCAACAAATATCTCATCGACTCCATATGTTGCTCACATTTTCCGTGTGCTTCGACCGATTGTCTACCATGCTTCCAGTCGTTGAACCCGATTGTGAACTTGCTGTCGCCCTCGACATTAATTTACAGACAAAACAGTAAACACAGCCTGTGGACTCAGAATAGCACAGCCATGATACCTCAATCCTCTCATTCGTCAGGCTATGTTTCTTAACAAATAATGTCTTCGTACATCGGCGTGTTGTACCACTTTCAGTAGTTGAAGAGTTACTGAAGTCGCTGTCATAATTTCGGCAATCTGATGTTCCCTGCTCTATCCAGAACTCTCTAAAGTCATCGGTCAGCACTTGTGGCCACAAACCAATGTCATTAATTGCATGTCCTGAAGCTGGTGGGCCTGCTGAACGCACTGACGTAGACGGGTTTTCTGAAGACGCAGCTGCTGATGTAGCGGAGGCAACTGGTGGGCCTGCTGAAGGGGTTGACGTAGACGAGTCTCCTGAAAATGCAGCTGCTGAAGTAGTGGAGGCAGCTGCTGGGCTTGCTGAACGCACTGACGTAGACGCGTCTTCTGAAAACGCAGCTGCTGAAATAGCGGAGGCAGCTGGTGGGCCTGCTGAAGGGGCTGACTTAGTTGCTGATGATTTAACCCAATTAGTCAGTTTCGGCACCGTCGCAAGAAATTCTTCTCTACGCTTCTTATCCTTACGCTTTTCACTACCGGGTTTATATTTCCTCTTTCGATCCCGGTCACGGCTCGTTTCCATGTTGTACGTATTACAATGCCAACAATAAGAACATAAATCATGAATCTGCACCAGAAACAACAAGAAGTAAGTTAGTAACAACATTAGAAATGAGTAACACTAACAAGAACAACAAATTAAACAACCATCAAAACGGATATTAGAATGCCTGATGCCATGCCGCATGCCGGAAAAAGTAAAACTCGTCGCAGATGGCAAATACGTGACGTTTAATTTTTTCAATTAAAATTTGCGGGGCCCATCGAGCGCGGGGCCTTGAACATTTGCCCGGTGCGCCACCCCCTAAATGCGGCCCTGATACCAACACACCTCCATGCATACATTTCACAGCATCTCCGAGCAGTCTCCGCTTTCTTACAACCCATTTCACCGTGCCTGACACCTTTCTTCCTTGATTCACTTTACTATTAACTTCATCCGCACTTGAACCTCTTTTGTTCAATATACGTTCCAAATATTTAGAAAGACTACCACCTCCAGCATTTTATCACTCACTCTCACATGACAATCCAAATTTCCTTCACTCTCCACAATCAATAACTTGCTCTTGCCTACATTCATTTTCAACAATCTTTTCTCGCACATAGGGTGTCAGGAAATGATTGCTCCCCCCCTGTACAGAAGAAACTGAAAGGAATAGAAAAAACAGACAAAACCACGCGAAAGAGCGTTTAATTTTGAATGAAAAACACTTGTTTTAATATCGGGTGTTGCCCCCATTTGCAGCTCTGACGGCCATTAATCGACGGGGGTATGATCCCAGAAGTGTCTCAAAGAGATCGGTATCATGACTCATTTCTTCAAGGACTTCGTTCATCTTTGCAGTCATAATTTCTGTTGAATACCGATTCTGAATGGGTTGTTCCAGCATTAAGGACTCCACCCGATCCTTCATGATGGATCCGACATGTTCACAGACATTAAGATCGGGAGAATTGCCAGGCCATTCATTATTTCCGAAAAAATCAATGTTATTGTCCTTAAGCAGTTGTTGAGTCGCAAGTGCTTTCATACAGGGGGCTTTGTCGTGAAGAAAGGTTGCTTGTTCAACATCCAAAACACACTCGGGGTCTTTCAAAAACGGAATTACATGTTGGGCTAAAATTACATTTCGAAAATAAGGCCCATCCCAACTGGTTCCTCTGGGTTTGATAACCCAGATGAGCTTCCGAATAGAGAACATAATGAAAACACCCACACATGCTGGATTTTTTACTATTTCTCGATACTTCTGGTCGTCTGGGACTTCATCAGGAGTTGTTGCCCAAACCCGATCATTCTGAAAATTTGGTTTTCTGGAGACATAAACGAAGAATTCATCGCTGACAACCAAGTGAAGGAAATCGTCTTCCGTCCATTTCTCAAGATAATCACAAAACCATAGCCGATCTTCAATATTAAGATCACTCTTCCGTGGCTTAGCTATTTCATGCCAAGCACTCAAGCCTTGACGAACTCGAAATTGATGCACAAGTTGCCGATTGACTATCTTACCACGACGGATAAGTATCTCTTTCGCTACCTCAGAGCAGCTCTTCTTTCGGCGCCGTGATGCAGCAAGCACAATGTCTTTCGATTCTTGAGATAATTTCTCCGGTCTTCCTCCTCGAAATTCTGTTTCACAATCTTCAGGATCCTTATTCCAATTCCTTTTGACAAAGTCTTCTGATCTTTTTAATCTCTCAGCCACCCAGTGTCGAGTTATGAAAGTTGCACCAGCTTCCTTTGCTTCACGAAATGTGACAGCTCGAATGCGGTCAAGAACTCGCTTTTTCTCTGAATCGTTCAAAATAGATGATGCCATGGTTTCTGTGGGGAAAACAATGGTAAGAATTAAAATCACAGGAATAGAATATAATGGTTTTTATTCAGATTTTAACGCTCTTTCAAGTGGTCTCGCCGGTTTTTATCTATCTCTTCTAGTTTTTGCTCTACAGGGGGGGGGGCAATCATTTCCTGACACCCCTATATCACACGCATTCTGAGCAAATAACACAATATTATCCGCATACAACAGATTCGACTGGCCCCACCCATTCCCATCACGCACCAGATTTAATCCTCTTTCAAGCATTTGCACTTTCACCTCTCTCACACTCCATCCGTAAACAGATTGAACAGCCACGGAGGCATCACACATCCTTGACGCACACTAACACGTATAGCAAACCAATCACTAGGTTCTTTATTTTCACACATGAACTACTTCCTTTATAGAAACTTCACTGCACTTCCATCATAGAAACTTCACTGCACTTCAACCATATATATATATATTCAAGACCTGCCGCAGTGATTCTCTATTCACTGTATCACACACTTTCTCATGATCCATAAAAGCCATGTACACCTTGCAATTCATTTCACATGCTTTCTCAATCATTTCTCTCACTGCAAACCTTTGATCCATACAGCCTCTTTCACATTGGAACCCTCCTTGCTCATGACTCACCAAGCATTCTGTAAAACCACGAACTCTTTCCATCACTACCCTACTAATACATCTTCCCAACTACAAAGGAATGTACTATAACAAAATTTCTTGCTGTAATGCTAGATAAGAATTTGCAATGGAATGATCACGTAAATTATATCTCAAAGATTTCAAGGACCTAGAAATGTAGTTCTTAAACAGGTTTCATTAACTTTGTATCATACTCTTGTTCTTCCTTATACAGCCTAAGGTGCTGCACCCTTGTTTGGGGAAACTCCGCTAACAATGATTTAAACAGTATCTTTGCCATCCAAAAAACGAGCAATAAGGTTATTATCTGATGCTGATTTCCATGATCATTCTAGTGCATTATTTAAAGAGCTAAAACTACTGAAGCTCAAAGATGTAATCAAACTGGCACTTGTGGCTTTCAATGCCTCAAAAACAGTTCCTCCATCTGTCTACTCGTCACAATCTTCCACACGACCAGGGCCGTTTCCTGGCATAAGCAGACTAAGCGGCCGCTTAGGGCCCCGCTGCTACTAGGGGGCCCCTAGACAGGCTCCCAGGTCATAGCTCAGTGGGCAAGAATAGGAATATAGCTGGTTATTATTAATATTATTGTTATTATTATTATCATCATCATTATTATCATTTATTTTTATTATATTATTATTATTATTATTATTATTATTATTATTATTATTATTCTTATTGTCGTATTAATTAAAGTTTTTGTATGAGACAAATGTGATAAAATGGAGACAAACGAAACGTTTTGGTCGTTATGTGTAAATAACTATTGTGAGATCTTATATCTATATTATTTAACTTTATTCTTACTATACACTTATACTTTCCTAAATGCTTAATTTTTCTAGTATTGTAAAACATTATTTCACTAATTTACTAATTATTAAGAGATTTTGTAACACTTTAAAACCTAGGATTATTTTCGTTATGTTTTCAAGTTTATTAATTCTTTTCTCATCTTTTTCAGATAATGTGAATTTTGTTGGTTAAAACCTAAATGGTCTGATTATTTGAATGTATTTGATTAACGTTACAATTATAACAATTATTATTATTATTATTATTATTATTATTATTATTATTATCATCATTATTATCATTATTATTATTTAGCAGATTAGTTTTAGTTAACTAGATGTGACTTCGTGCATCTTGGAAAATGAAACGACATTATCCATCAGGAGCTGAAAAACGGAAAAAGAAGAAAATAGAGGAGGAGAAGCTTTCCAGTAGCACAGGTGAGATGTGCCACTTGTATATTCGTATGATTACAATTCAGGCAACTAGGTTAGGTAGACCATCAAGCTTGGCAAGTGCTCAGGAATCGTGTAAACTAGTCTCTGTTATATTTATAATATTTCGAAATGTGAAATTTAATGGATCACATCACCTCAAATTCTGTTCACACAGATCAATTATCAAACAAGATAAGAGTATTTTAGCAAAAATTAACAGAATATGTAATGTTATGTCCTTCTCAGGAGCACTACTGAAATATTTAGAAAAGCCATCCTCAGCAAAGCCTGATGAGCATCATGAGCCAACAGCAGGACCATCCTTTATGCAACCTCAAACACCAGTAGAAGACAGTAAGTTGAAGTTGAGGCGGCGGCAGAGCTGGGCACTTGCGGTTTTTTTTGCGGTACTGCGGTACTGCGGTACTACCGTGTTGGTCGGTACCGCGGAAAGTACCGCGGGAAATTTGAATGCGGTAGCGGTACTGCTGTACTTTCAGCGATCCTTTGCGGTACTGCGTTATGCGGTACCGGTTTGGTAGTGCGGTAGTAGTACCGCAGTACCGCAGTACCGCAAAAAAACGCGCAAAAAAACGCAAGTGCCCAGCTCTGGGGCCCGCCGCCGCCGCCTCAGCCTCACTCACTCACTAGAAGTAGAGCCTGATGAACCAACAAGTGGCCCCTCTTCTGTTCAGCTTCAAACACCACATACACAGGCATTTCTACTGAGGAACAAGAACCAAGATCTGCTCCACCGCTTGATCCGTATGACTGGCCAGTTGTCCTGTCAGATGCCTTGAAGACAGATCTGGTGTCTCGAGGACCATTTCAAATCAGTCCAGATTTCATCAGAAGCAACTGGAGGAACTATGTATACCCCAATCTCTGGGTTGCACTAAGAATTGCCTGCACTCTACCCTACCTGTAGCGTCAGCCGAGAGGAGCTTCTCTAAGATGAAGCTAATCAAGAACTACCTCAGATTATCAATGGGGCAGGATCGCCTCAGTGGCCTTGGCATCATAAGCATCAACCAGGATGTTGGCAGGGAGATTTCATATGATGATGTTATTGATGATTTCGTCCAGAAAAATCTAGGAGGCAAAAATTTTGAAGATACAAACTGTTCTGTATAACTGTTAACTATTACACGATTGTATCGTAGAGTTAGTAATTGTTTGGTAGTTGATAATTGCATTATTTTTTTATTCATAGTTCTGTGTCATTTATTCTAAATAATGTATAAGCTAATTTTCAGGAATTTCATGAAGAGTATTTTTTTCTGTTTGTCTTCTGAAAGTACATATTTGTTGTTTTGGACATAAATATTTCATTATAATTGTTTCATAACTGCTTTTTATTAACAGCCATTTTTTGTATGTGTGTGCTGAGGTGATGTAGTAAGGCGTGAGTTGGTGGATGGAGGGTGAGGCCTCAAATGGGTATACTGCTTAGGGCCCCCTAATGGCTAGAAACGGCCCTGCACACGACTATCACCTTACCTTCAACAACACGCAATTCAATACATCCTCTTCTCTTAACATTCTTGGCATTTCCTTTTCTTGTGATCTTTCCTGGAGAGATCACATATATACTCTTTCCAAAACAGTTTCTAAGAGGTTAGGTGTGCTGTACCGCCTCCGCAGTTTTTTCATCCCCGCTCAATTGCTGTCTCTGTACATGGGTCTTGTCCGCCCCTGTATGGCATATGCTTCTCATGTATGGGGTGGCTCAACCCACACAGCTGTACTTGACCGGGTGGAATCAAAGGCTTTTCGTCTCATCAATTCCCCGCCTCTTACTCACTGTATTCAATCTCTCTCTCTTCGCCGCACTGTTGCCTCACTCTCTCTTTCCTATCGTTATTATAACGGACACTGCTCTTCTGAATTCTCTAACTGCATGCCTCCTCCTTTAAGGAGAGCACGGAGCACCAGACTTTCTACACTTTCTCATTCCTCTTCTGTCCAACAATGTAACGCAAGGGTTAATCGGTATTTTCACTCTTTCATCTACTCAACCGGTCAACTCTGGAACAATCTTCCTCACTCCATCTTTCCCCCTATTTATGACCTCCAATCTTTCAAACGCAGTGTCCAGGCATCTCGAAAACCCTGGACCTTGATTTTGGCTCTCTTCTTCTTCTATGTGGGGGGGGGGGGCTTTTGCGAGCATTCGCCCTTGGCCCCTCCTTCCTGCATAAAAAAAATTGAAAGTGTAAGAACAAAATCATCAACTTACAATGGATAAATAAATACAGGGTGTTTATAAAGACCCTATCTATTTCAGTGAAAACGTAGCAAAAAGGGTAAAATTCAATAACAATATAATAGAAGGCATACATTTAATGAATACTTAATCTTATGATTCTACATGAGCACCATCAGTATCTCTACAGAGTTCAAATCTGTCAGCAGCATTGCGGAACACATTTTAGAGCATGATAGGGGTTATTTTTGTAACTGCTGGTACGATACGAGCACGTAAATCTTGCAGATCTGTAACCCTCGTTTGATAGACGTTTGATTTGATAAAGCCCCATGCAAAGAAATCCAAGGGCGTTAGGTCAGGAGATCGAGCCGCCCAGGGCCTGTTGCCTCCACGTCCGATCCACTGATTTGGAAATCGTTCATTTAGGCACTCCCGAACAATGTTTGCGTAATGACAAGGCGCCCATCTTGTTGAAAGACGACGGTGTTTAAAATGCCATCTGAATGAAGCTGGGACATTTACGTGCTCGTATCGTAACAGCAGTTAAAAAATAACCCCTGTCATGCTCCAAAATGTGTTCCGCAATGTTGCTGACAGATTCGAACTCTGTAGAGATACTGATGGTGCTCATGTAGAATCATATGCTTAAGTATTCATTAAATGTATGCCTTTTATTATATTGTTATTGAATTTTACCCTTTTTGCTACGTTTTCACTGAAATAGATAGGGACTTTATAAACATCATGTATATTGTAACTCAAGAAATCCACTCTCATCAGACCAGAAATAGATCAAAACATGTTATGCCACAATTTAGATTGTATCCATCTCAAAAATTATCTATTTTCATTGGATTGAAACTGTGGAATGAGTTCAATGCTGATATAAAAATTATTGTGAATGTAAATTCGTTTAAAACAAAGTTGAAATCTCAATTAATAATGGCATACTAATAAAAATCTAGGATTAAATGTACAGTTGCGCTCATTATTCGTAGGACACTCTTGAGAACAGATAGCGACACCTGGCATATATTTGTTGTGTGTACTACAAACGGTTGTAACATTTTATGAATGAATCTAGGGCTCGGCGCTGCTTGGTTGGTTGACTCATTGCCAAGTGTCTTTAGAACATAATTATTTCCATTCATCACTCTGGTTTACATATTACTAAGGAAACATAAATGAATACCGTAATTAAATATAAATTCAAGAAAGGGATATATACTGTATTAACAATGAAATGAATAAAAAATGGTCTTGTAAAAACTAAAAAAAAAAACGTGATTACATTGTTCAGGCCTGCAAGCCTGCAAGCCTGTCATCCTGAACGAACAGAGCCGTTGATAGGCATTATTGCGCCTGAGCAAATTCCAAATTGATTAATTTATTTATACATTTATTTACATTTAATATTGAACATAGACTCGGATATTATTTTGTTATAACAAAGAGGGCCAGCCGGGTTTGGCTGGACCCCTCAGCTTATTTAAATGTAATCAGTTGTTGTAACTCTCTATCAAGTGTTGTGTAAAGAATTTCATTTCTAATATTCTGTGCAAATAAAGAACTGACAAAGGGTGATGCGTCATTTATATCTTTCCAACGGAGAAAAGCATTCCCTTCTCTCAACGGACTGAGAGAGAGCGGACGCCATAAACCGAAGGTATAAATTGTTGTCTTTCGTAATTCGCAGTCAGATTAATTAATTAAAACGGTATAAACTTCCTTGTTGTTGCGAGGAAGCGACATACTGAGAATACCTTTAAAGGATAACGTCATATCCTACATATCTATAGGCAGTTTATGAGTGAAAAAAACAATGTTTTGATGCATATTAAATTTTAATAACATCATTTTATTACCAGACTGATGGGTATCTGTAGGTTTCATACGTCACTGCTTAGAATATCTTCCATTTGGGAAATGGACGACAGCTGAATGGATAATCCGGAAATGTTAATTCGGAGAATATAACATTTACATAATTATGTTAGTGATGCCTGGGGGACTCACTCGTGGCTAGACCACTGAATAGCCTCCATGATGGTTATAATATAATCAATAACATGTTCATACTGTATGATGTATTTGACTCTGATCATATCCCATTTGTAGTAGAACGTGATTGTATGGTAGCACTTGATTTAGACAATGACTGTGATAATGCTGATTACTATAAGGTTAATTGGTCAAATCTTAGTCACTCTGAGGTAGATTACTATACAATGCAGACTGATGCACTACTAAGGCTTGTGAGGATTCCTGCAGAAGCTTTGGCTTGTAGGAACCCCTCCTGTGATGATGTAAAACATATAGCTATCTTAAATAAGTATTACGGTGAACTTGAACATGCAATTAATGGTGCGAGTGGAAGTAGCTTTAAGAATAAAAAATGGGGAAAAGTAAATGTCAATCCAGGGTGGGCAGAATACTGTGCTGATTTGTATGATGTAGCAAAAAATGTATTCGTGGAATCGGTTGCTATGGGGAAACCTAGGCAGGGGGAACTCTTCCAACTGAAAAATAGAACTCTTGCTAGGTTCAAAGGTACTCTTAGACTTATAAGAAAAAATGAAGAGAATCTTCGAAGAGAATCTCTAGCCAGGAAATTAGGCAAAAGCAATACTTCCAGTAGGGAATTCTGGAAGAAGGTTAATAAAATTAACAATAGTAATCTTACCTTGCCAAATGTAGTAGAAGGTGTACATGGTGCAAAAACATTGCAGAACTGTGGAAAAATCATTATGAAACCTATTTAATTGTCTCAGGGAGGATAGACTACAGATATGCCTAAATGTAGAACGCTCTGAGGAGCTACTAATTAATGACTCGCAAATCTGGCAATCTATTCATAAGTTAGATGATAACAAAAGTTGTGGCCTAGATGGCACACAAGCAGAACATTTAAAATGTTATAGCCCTCGTATAATACCTATGCTTGCAACGTGTTTCACAAGCTTATGATACATGGGTACTTGCCACAGTCCATTTTGTCAGTTGTATTGTTGCCAGTTGTTAAAAATAAGGGTGCTAGTATCTGTGATAAGAATAATTATAGGCCAATAACACTTGCCAGTATACTTTCTAAGGTGTTAGAATATGTCATTTATAATAGGATAAGTATTTACTTGCAGATTTATGACAATCAATTTGGCTTTAGAGTGAAACATGGTACTGACATGTGTATTTATATGCTAAAGGAATCTGTCCTAAAGTACAAGATGTCAAGCAGCAATGTATATTCCTGTTTTCTGGATGCATCAAAAGCATTTGATAGAGTTAACCATCACAAACTTTCCAAGAAACTCTTGTGTCGAGGGGTACTTAAATATACTGTATACTTAGGATACTTCCATTCTGGTATACAGAACAGACCATGTTTGTAGATGGAAAAGCACTATATCATCAGGTTTTAAGGTAACTAATAGTGTTAGGCAAGGAGATATATTATCATCCTATCTTTTCTGTATATACATGGATGACCTTACCAATGAACTAAAAATTGCACGTACTGGTTGTGTCATTGGAAAGGAAAAAAATTAATCATTTAATGTATGCTGATGACCTGTCACCTCCTCCCCATGGGCTGAGAGTACTATTAGAGATATGTGAACAATATGGTATAGAAAATGACATCACCTATAATAGGGCAAAGAGTTGTATTTTGATTTTTAGGTGTAATCTACTGAAACATGTATCATGTGGGTCTTTTGAAATGAATGGTCAGACTATGCCTGTCAAAGACATGTAAATACTTAGGTCATGTAATTACTCACGAACTGCGAGATGAACTTGATATTGAGAGGCAACGTAAAAAGCTGTATGTACAGGGTAACATGCTAGTAAGGAAATTTGGTATGTGTTCAGACTCAGTTAAAACTTATCTTTTTAGAACTTACTGTACTGCATTGTATACATCCCATCTGTGGTGGAACTATACAAAAACTGCTATGAATAAACTCTCTGTTGCTTATAATAATATTTTTCGTATGCTATGTAGGAAACCAAAATGGTGCAGTGCCAGTTTTATGTTTACTACGCGTAACCTACCTACCAGCCAAATGTTAATCCGGAAGAATATATATAATTTCATTACTAGGGTCCAAAACAGCTCTAATGTGTTATTGTGCAATGTCCTGTCTTCAGATACTGTGTACCTCTCACCAGTGTCGCCAAGAGCTGCCCCAAAATGACCATTTTATTTTTCGAATCAATTATATTAATTCTATCACAAAACAATTTACAAATGCAGTACTAGTCCATGCAGGCAAGACAACTGTTTACTGCATTTTCATAATTAGAATTGTACTTTCTTTGCCTTCTCTCTAGCAAAGTGGTAAATGATTCTGATGAAATTTAAAGTACGGGCTAACTGGCTTTCAATTACAATGGTTCTCAGATCTGTCAGTCGGTCTTGGGCATTGGTGGACCGCAGATAATATTTTATCTGTTTCAGTTTGACTATGATAATCTCTATAAAATGTATGTTCATTAGTTACACAGGCCTGCGAATGAGAACTTTGTAAGAGTTATTTTCTTACTAATAACTGATATAATGCAACTACGCTGATTTTGAATAAGGTGTCCATTTTTTTCTATCACGTCAGAATTTTTTGCAAACTGGAAGGGAAAAACAATATAAATAAATATTATTTATTTCAATTTACATTAGGTACCTATTTCGCTTTGTTATACTAATTACAAATGCAAACAACTTTAAAAAGAAAGAAGACTATTAACGTCAATTACATATTCATCTTTATTTGTCCTGCGTTTTCTTGTGAGATCTATGCCTTTTAGTCTCAAATCTACGCGCTGTTCCTTTTCTTTTATGTAATAATTCTGGAGTATCCCGTTTCAACATCCAGCAGTACTCAGCCATCATGCTGATGTCCCACCTTCCCTGATATCTCTTCTTCATTTCTTTGATGTCTTGGTGAAACCGTTCTCCTTGTTGTTCTTGTTCTTCGCCGAGTGCTCCAAGATTCTCAGGGAAGTAATCCAAGTGTGAATGTAAGAAATGTAATTTTAAACTCATATTACAACCCAACTCTTTGAACTTATTTAGCATGTTTTCACAATGTTTTGGTAATTTGGGTCCTTGTTGTTCCCCAAAAATATTGCTGATAACATCCTTAAAAGCAATCCACGCTTCTTTTTCAAGATTGGATGAATAATTTGAAAGAACGATGAACAAAGTCAGTTTTCTAATCTGGGGACCAACGAAAAGTCCTTTCAATTTTGCTTCCGAAAGAGTTGGGAATTTACCACACAGATACTTAAAACAATCTCCATCTTCGTCCAAGGCCTTAACAAATTGCTTCATCAAGCCCAGTTTTATGTGAAGCGGAGTAAAAGGACTTTTTTCGTGTTAACCAAACTTTCACGTTGAATATTTTTAGAACCAGGTGTCAGGTTGACTCTGCGTGGCCAGTCCTTTTTTATCCAGTGCTGAGTTCTTGCTCGGCTATCCCATTCACACAAAAAACATGGAAACTTCGTACTGGTTGTTGACGTAACAACATACAAATCACTTTTAAGTCTCCACAAAGTAGCTTTCCGTGTTTTTTGTATTTAATTTTAGCTAGAAGAAGCTTAAGATTTTCGTACGTTTCCTTCAAGTGGACCGAATGAGCCAAAGGAACGGATGCATACAAGTTACCGTTGTGAAGGAGGACGCCTTTTAGACTTCCTTTGGAGGAATCAATGAAAAGTCTCCACTCATTGGATGAATTCTTTTTCTCGATTTCTGTACCAGTAAAATGACGTCCCGGGAGAAAGCAAGTTCTTTGCATGAAATCTGGATCTCAAAATCTCTCAAGAATCCTTCGGGAGACACAAATCTCTTACCAAATCATTAAGTTCACTTTGTGTAAACAATTGGGGTTCACCAGATGTTTCGGTTTGAAAACAACCAATATCATCGTTTCCATCGTCATCAGACACCGAATCAGATGAAGTTATATCAAGAGTATTTGGTTTAGTAGGTACAGGTATACCAGGTCAATGAGCAACAGGTCTTATAACAGACTGAAAATTTGGATAAGAAATTTCCTTTTTATTTTTAGTATTGTAGCCTTGCACGTTACATGAACAAAAATAGCAGTCATTGCTGTGATTTCTAGGCTCACGCCAGACCATTGCAATCCCAAAAGGTAAATAATCCTTTTTACCTTTACTCCACAGTCTAAGTCGTTCAACACAAACACTGCAAACTTTATGTGGAGCCCATGATTTGTCTTGATCCCCAAGTTTCATTCCGAAGTACTGTATGCATAGTATGCTTTCTTGACAAAGTCTGTAATATCTAGCCTTTGTATTTTCACAGTAAATTTTCCACAAATATAACAGAAAATGTTTGGGCTATTTACACACGCTATGACGTCACTTCTGATCTGGAAGCATTTATCGGCAGTAGTTTTTAATCAAAATTTAATTGAGTAAATTTTAATCAAAATTACTTACATATGTAATATGAAATGTGACAGTTTGTGAAAATTCTGTACGTGATGGCGAAAAATGAATATTATTTTCGGAATCAGCGTGCAAAAATGACTATATAAGTGATAAAATATTTCAGACAACAAAACCATCGCAGGCCTGTGGTATATTTCCTATCTGTTATTTAATCAATTGCTTTATTAATATTTTTAGATTTTATCCATCCTGTTTCCGGGCCCCCTAGAGGTCCGGGCCCCGGGGAGTTATCCCAGCTTCCCCGCCCTCTGGGCGGCCCTGCCTCTCACCTATATGATAGTCTTGGTTCAGACAACTGCTGGTTTACAATACCTTATTTTTGTAATGTAGCAAAGATTATAGATGCATATTAAGTTGTGTTAAAATAAGTGTTATAACAAGTGGCTATGTTATAATAAGTGTTATAAGATGTCTCATGTAATAACAATATACATAAAATTGTCAGATAATTAATCACACAGTATGCCAGTATGGTAGGTTAAGTGGCTATGTTGGCCTCATTTTTGTATTAAGTTCAGTGTATACGTAAGATTGTACTTGTATGTTAGGATAAGTGGCTATGGATTGTGAATGATCCGCAATAAAACTGTTTTGTTTGTTGTTTGTTTGTATATAATTTCATTACTAGCGTTCAAAACAGCTCTAATGTGTTTATTGTGCAATGTTCTGTCTTCAGATACTGTGTCCCTCTCACCTATATGGCAGTCTTGGTTCAGACAACCGCTGGTTTGCAATACCTTATTTTTGTAATGTAGCAAAGATTATACAGTGCGTTCGAAAGGTCTCTCCGCAGTGATATGTTAAACGCAAAGGAAATTGAAAAACTGCAATGTTTTCATTGAACCATGATTTAGTGATTTTATTACATAACCTTTTGATTTTACAGCATGTGTTGAAAGTGTTTTCCACCATTTTGCAGGCACAGAGCAACTCGTCTACACTTGTTGTCAAACACTTTTTTTAAAGTGTTGGTTGACTGCGGAGAGACTTTTCGAACGCACTTTATATTCATATTAAGTTGTGTTATAATAAGATTGCATTTGTATGTTGGGTTAAATGGCTATGCTGACCTTATTTTTGTACTTGTATGTTAGATTAAGTGGCTATGTTGGCCCTATTTTTGTATTAATTTCAGTGTATAATACATAAGATTGTATTTGTATGTTAGGTTAAGTGGCTATGGCTATGTCAGCAACACTGACATAGTAATGAACAGTCATTGAAAGAAATATTATTTAGAAACGAAGAATGTTTTGTATTGAGGCAGCATCATGAATGCATATAATTGTTTTGTATTAATAAGTTCCATGTTACAACTTGTGTTGAACTACTGCAGCTATGACTATTGGCGGTCTCTCACTTCATAGGAGAGAATTACAGAAAATAAAACTATTAGTATTACATAGAGCCATTTAAACGATAATATTTGACAATTTTGCAAAGGTGTTACACATTCATAATTGCCTTTTTATTTGAAAGATATTTTATACATGAACAAAACAAATTTAATATCTTGTCCAGCCACCGTTGTTGTCTATGACCTCCTGCAGTCGATGTGGTACAGAAGCAACATGATTGTAAACCAGCTGTTGATTCCTCCTCAGCACCTCCCACTCACTAAATGTGTGTTGTAAAAGCTGGTCCGTTGTTTGTTCCTCCGCTGGTTCCCACACATTTACAATACTGGCCCATATATTCTTCGTGGGATTCATATCACAACCCTTACTTAGCCAATCCAGAAGGTCGATATTTCTTTACTCAGAGAGCCAGCGTGTGATGATCCGTGCTGTGTGAATTGGGGGACCTGTCTTGCATAAAAATGATTCGCTCAGGAAATGGCAGAGCATATGCACGCACAGAAGGAAGCATATCCTCTTCCAAAACTTATATATACTGGTCTGCACATCCCGATATGTTACAGGTGACATGACCGCTATGTGCTTTCTCATAGATGTGCTCTTGAGTATATCGAGTATTATTCCTCCTCCAACAATGAAGACGGCCATGGGATGTGGAGGAAAAGGTCTTTTCGTCGGTAAATATCACTTGGCTCCAAAAGTCAAGTCCTTTGTCAACATGTTGCTGAGCAAATCGAAGTCTATTTTCTCGATGTTGATGATTTAACTTCTCCTTGATAGCCGGGGTCCGATGGTGTAACCCAGCTTCATGTAGCCGCCGCCTTACTGTCATTGCCGAAACATCAAGCTACAATTGTTCCCTTATGGTGTAGAGGATAGCCAAAACAATCTTTCAGATTGGGATAGAAGCATAAAATTTGGCATGCATATTCCTTATGACAGGCTTAAAAGGAAGAAACCAATTGACATCAACAAAAATCAAAATGGCGAATAAAATTCAAGATGGCTGCCAAAGAACGCATGAATATTAATAATTCCCACGTTTATACTTAAGAAACTAAATTATTTCCACTTTTATTCATGCATTTTCTTACAGAACAATTTATTGCATTATTTTTACAAGAACATTGCTGTACAGTTGCCCACAGAAGTTCGTTTAAACTCTACGCGTATATTATGGTTGTAGAGATCTGGTAGCACTGTCTGGTTAAGGCGTACCAGATTTTTTAGCAGCTCAAATTACTAAGCATTTAAAATATTTGATGAATCGATGAATCTTTACCGTACAGTATCACCAGACCTCTAGGCTCATGATATACACAGAGGACATAACTGAACTCCTGTGGACAACTGTACAATCGGGGACAAGTGATTCTGAGACACGATATTTATTTGCTTCGACTCGACAGTCGAATGAACCCCTTGTTGTAGAGAGCCAAGACTACACATAAATGTTTCCTATTGCCATGAGCATCCCACCACTGCGAGGGTGGACTAGGTGTCCCAGAATCACTTGTCCCCAACTGTACACACCCTATTTGATAAAAGTATACATTATATACAGCTACCAGAAAAGTAAACGAATGTGTAAATGTGTTAATTGTGATATAAACGGCTTGATTGCATCACATACATGATATTTATTCACATATCACATACATGGTATTTATTCATGACAAAGGCAACTGCAAAGCGACGTACATAGCAAAGATGACCGCTTGCATGTACAGCATCCACCACAGGCACTTTTGCAGCCACATTTTTTTTAGTTCCTTACAGGCATCAGCTATAGGGCTTTTGTCATTCCAGTGAATGAACCAGGTGCCATCAGATCCTTTTTTCCAGCCCCCTTCACTTGGAGATGGCAATTGCATAATGGGTTTGAGGGCTTGACCCCATACATAGCCTGCTTGGTAAGCCGCTGGAAGACTATGCTGCTTAAGGGAATCCTCTGTTGGAGGGATTGCATCATATTGTTTGTTCATCTGAGTAAACTGTGTCTTTCTAGCTTTGTCTACTTCAGTTTCACTGCTGGCTTTATCATATACTAAAACTGTAAATTTTTGCAGAAATTGAAATGTGTTTTCAATTACTTCTTTAGTTGGGCAGTTACTGAGGAGCACAAATGCAGCAGTGGCACTGGGAAAATTATTCCATGCTTGGAAAAATGTCTTCTTGCCTTTGTCTTTGAATCCTGACACCGTGTCACAGCCACTAAAAGCATGGAAGAAGGGCATACCTTTGCATTGTTCTGATCCCAACTTCTCAACTAAATCATGGATAGGTAAACCATCTGCGTTTTCCAGGTTGTCCAAAAGCTACCCAGAGTTCTTTCAACCCCCCCATACAACTTATCGAACACAGCTGCTGCAATCACTACAATATCTATATCATTTGACAAAATGGCAGCACGCTTCACATCATTGTTCATGAAAGTATGGGCTACATGAACAAATAATCGGGTGTCTGCCTCCTCATGGTTACAGTAAAGGTCAGAAGTTGAGGCGTCCTCTGAATTAGAGACAGCCAATTCACCTTTGGAAGCAAACACTAAGTTTTCCTTTGCTACTTTCTTTAAACTCTCTGCCAGGAATGGATACAATTCCTTTTTATTATAATTATTTTGTAGGAAGTTCGGCCAATTCTTGGGCACTTTTCTCTCACTAGTCACTCTCCTGCTTCCCCTACCTCCTGTAAGTCTAGTGTATGACTTTAGACGATTTGATCTGTAAATATCAAATACAACATCTGTTCGCTTGTGTTTACTGGCATGGCTGTTAATTCTCCCTACAAAGTCTTTCTCTGCAGAGTTCTTGAAGGTAAATTCCTTCGGCTTCACAATATGTGCCAGACATGAGTCACATGACCCATCAATAGCTATGAACTCAACCTCAGGGTGTACTAACTGTGCTGGTGTAAAAGTTTCTAGACATGTCAACAAATCTGCTTTGTTAGTTTTGTACAACTCTCCGTTAGAACTGAATGCTGCAGAATTTATCTGATTTTCATGTTCGAAAAACATGTCCAGAGCTACCTGTCGTGTTTGACAGGATATGAATAGATTGAAAACAAATTGTAGTCATTTTTTAGCGTGCCATCTATTTTTTTCTGCTTTTTCCTGTTTGTTTCAAATAATGAAAACTTGTTTCTTGTTAGTGGCGCATAAAAGTTTTCACTGACATTATTTAGAAAGTTGTTGAGCTGCTCCTTGCCTTTTGGAATAAAGGCAAAAAGCATTTCCAGCACATTGTTGTCCATAACATCTTTCGAATCAATGGTCGTAAGATCTGTTGTAGATTCTTCTAAGAAAGGAGTCCCCATCTCTTCAAAAACACGCGTTAGGTTGAGTACATTTTTGAGGAATGTATTTTGTGTTGAGGGTGTCTTCATGGTGTTTGGTTTGTATATTCTCTCTTTTCTTTGAGAACTTTTCATACTGGTCTGCTAACCTACATGCCTCTGGACCAGCTACATACCATCCATCTTAGTAGAGCAGATTCACTCTCAGTCAAACCAATGGCCCCACCGTCTCCTTTGATCAGTGCGTTATTTTGTTCATGGGCTTGGTCTATTGGGCTGAGAGTACTATTAGATATGTAAACAATATGGTGTAGAAAATGACATCACCTATTATGGGGCAAAGAGTTGTATTTGATTTTTAGGTGTAATCTACTGAAATATATATCATGTGGGTCTTTTGAAATGAATGGTCAGACTACACCTGTCAAAGACATGTAAATACTTAGGTCATGTAATTACTCACGAGCTGCGAGGTGAACTTGATATTGAGAGGCAACGTAAAAAGCTGTATGTACAGGGTAACATGCTAGTAAGGAAATTTGGTATGTGTTCAGAATCAGTTAAAACTTATCTTTTTAGATAATTCCTTTGGTTTTTCAGGTCATTTTGCCACAGGTTATAATCTGAATCATTCGTGGTGGTGTTATATTCATGGTTGGTGTTATTAAGCTTGCGTTGCGCCTACGGGTCTATATAAGGTATAGTAGCAATTACTTAGCTGGTAGTACTTATTTACTTACAATTATATGCTGTTCTACATTGCCTTGTCAGGCCGCTTTTGTATTTCTATTGCTTTATATGTAATTTTAATTATACTTATCTGCTATGTTATACATACCTTAATTTTGAATTATGCGCACTTGTTGCCTAATATTAACTTGTTTAATACTATACTGTAATACTAAAATGTAAGTATTGTTATGTCTATTAGTATTAATTATCTCTTAATATATTTCTTATTGTATTTTCAGTGTTCAGTTGTTAGTGAAATAAAGCCTGAATTGAGTCTCTCCTTTTCCGGCATTACAATTTATTTCACTAACTTGAGACGCTGTGATGGAGCGGAAGCGCCGCGGGTGTTTAAACATTGGCTGTTCGTTTTCATACAATATAAGAGCACGGTTGAAGGTAACGACGACGCATACTTTGGCCTGCTGGCCAACGCCGTATCGCCGGAGAATTTTGAGCTGATAGCGGATTGCAATACATACGACGACGCTTTGGGTGCTCTGAAGTCGGCATTCAGCCAACCAGCGAATGACGTAAATAAGTGGCTGTTATAATAAGTGTTATAAGATGTCTCATGTAATAACAATATACATAAAATTGTTAGATAATTAACATTGGTCGACAAAATCGAACTTTTTTCTCTCATCAAAGATGTATACACACTTTTCTAGACCAGGTTTGTACGCTGATTCCAAATCTATTTTCAGCTTTCCTCTAGCACATCTAGTTATCGAGATATGACTGGTGTTAATTTCAGCACAATTTATCGTGAAAGTACAACTTCATTCATAAAATGAAATTTACACCAACCTAAAAACGTTGCGAGTACGATTTTCTTTTGTAAACCTTGTCCGGATCGTCGCGGTACAACATCCAGCAGTAGTGTGCCAGCATACTGTACTTTCGTTCCAGAAACCTTGGTAGCGATTTTCCATTGACTGGATGTCTTGATGGAAGCATTCCCCCTGTTCGTCACTCACCACGCCAAGGTTTTTGGGGAAGAAAACTATATGCATCGAGCAGTTTCTGAACTCCATCTTTGTATGCAGGAGACTTGTGATTACCCAAGAAGTTTCCACAAATCCATTTGAAAGCCTGTCATGCTTTTAGTTCTAAGGCATTGAGGCTTTCTTCAAAACCTTCCTCCTGCAGAACCTCCCTGATTTGGGGCCCCACAAAGATTCCCTCCTTCAATTTCGCGGCACTGATGTTTGCAAATTTCTCAACAAGGTATCGAAACGCTTTCGAATCCGTCTTACCCATCGCTTTCACGAAATTTTTCATTGAGCCGAGCTTAGTGTGGAGAGGTGGCAGGAAAATCTTCTTTGGATCAACTAAAGGAACACACTGGACATTGCCCGTTCCTGGTTCGTATGTGCTTCTTTGATGCCGGTCACGTCTGATGTAATGATCCGCGGTAGCACGGCTGTCCCAATTTAGCCCTGTTCAAAAATCAACTTTTTCTTATTTTCATAGGTTTCTGTACTTTTTCCCATGCTTTTTGACCTGAAAAGGCCGAAAATCACAACCATTTTGACCTAGGTTGTTGGGAAGCATTGCCGCATGGAGCTTTAAGTTTTCTGCCTTGAAATCGGCCAAAAGCACCAGTTCCGGGGTCCCTTGAATCATGTTTTGCACTATAACTTTTTATCTAAACAAGATAGAGCAACAAAATAGGCACCAAATTAAAGTGTTTTTAATTCTCTTTCTAACTTATACAATTATGATAGTCTTGCAACAAGAAATGGCACATTGGTACATACAAAGATTTCAGAAATATCACAAAATTCGTTTTCTCACACTCAAGGCAGACAAGGCGCCTTATTCATGACACAAATTTGAGATTAACATTTTGTCACAAGTCTAATCGATCAAGAAGTGAAAGCATTACATGATGATTAATTTCATAATGACATTTACACAGTCAGTTGTTGAGAGTTTGTTTCTTGAAGCTGTCAAAGCGGCGTCTGTTGAACTCCACAGCTTGAAGGAGATAGTCCCTTTGCTTGGCATCTGTTGTTATGACATTTGCAAAGTCGCTCATCATCTTGACACCACGTTCAGCAATGTCATTCACCGCTTTCAGATTCTTAACATAGTCCAACGCTTTTCTGTAGTCCTCATTCTGTGGCCAAGACGTGACAGGTTCCAGAAGCCACTCGGATCCAATGTTCAGTGTGTCCAGCAGGAAATGTGATTCTGGGGCCAATGAGATCAACCAGGGTGGTCTTAGCTGTGACTCTCTGGAATAGAGGCTTTCCTGTTCTGAAGCTGTCTGGCTTCTCAGTGGCATGTAACTGGGCAGCAATGTCGTGCTTCAATGTGTCACTCAATCTACTGCTGAACAGGGCAAATGGCACGACTTCCTGCGTCAGGTACCATTTGTGGTTTTCCATCTTATTAAGTACTGCATCAGCAAGCTCTGGGTCAGTTTTCTTGTACTTCAACATGTCCTGGATTAGACTTAGATCATTCACGGGAGCATCTGCAGCAGACATTGACATCATCCATACAGGAGTGTAGAACAGCGCAAGGAAGGTGTTGAGTCTTTCCAGCTTTGATACAGTGTCTTCGTCGTACTCAAGTTGATCTGCAAACATCAGCATTTTCATGGAGTACAGGTTTCTGGCCATCCATCTGGCCTGATGAATGGCGCCTGGTCGACTCCAGTGAATACCTCGAGGAGGCGTTCCTCCAAGAACAATGACTGTCAGTTCAGCCATTTCCCTGTAGTCGGCTCTTGGAAGCCTTTCTGCTGTTAGAATGTCTTGGAGTATTTCTTCACTGTTCTTCTTTTCCTTCAGCCATTTGCTGTTGATAGCCAGCATCTTTGGGTTTTCCTTGGACAAGTCCGTCCAAACATCCTTCAGATGCTCAAACCAGGGATTATCTGGCCCCTTCACCTTCCCAAACAGCTTCTCCCAAACTGCTCCTACTAGGATTTCCAGGATGTGATGTCGACAGGCCAGATAAAACACCTTTTTGTTCAGCATTTTCTCTAGCAGTTTGGCAGCTCCTCTGTGAACTCCACTGTTACTGGATGTAGTGTCAAAAACAAGGGCAGTAACATTATCCGTAAGTTCCCATGTCTCCAGTAAATCCATTGAAGCCTCAGCCTGAGCTGTGCCAGAAGAATTGTCGATGACAGGTACTCCCAATAACTTTCCTTCAGTGTATGAAGGTGGACCAGACACTAGCACAGCTAAAGTCTCTGAGGTACTTCCAGGTTCACTGCCCAAGACATTTTTGAGCAACTTTCCATCCCAGTGTAAGGCAGCGTACTGTGGGGGGTTTTCACAAAACTTGGACATGTGACTCTGGCTGATATTATACCTGGACAGCATTCTGTTGCGACGTGTTGTTGAGGTTGAGATGACGAAGTTATCCAGATCAGCCCCTCCAGCTTTCAAGGTGGCAGAAACCATGGCAGTAACTTGATTGTCTGATAAACCAAGACGATCAGCTGTATTGCAGATGACATCACATTCCATGACCTTCCTTGGAAACGTCAAAGTCACACTAGTCACAGTGTCTTGATGGTGAGAACATCCAGGACGAGGCTGATGGTAATCCATGTCCTCTGTGTTAGCGTCGTTGTCAGTTGAGTCACCCCAGGTAATGTCATCCACATGAACAACTGCCTCTTGTTCTGCTGCAGCTGTAAAATAGTACAACATGTTAAGACAGTAATTGTTAAGTACATGCTAAATATCGCAATGGAGTAAAACTTAAAACTTTTTGTAACGTTCAAAGTAATTAGTTTTACCTTGTTCTTGTCTATGCTGCAGTCTTTCATTCCTCGCTGCTTGCTGCAGGGATCTTGTCTCAAAAATCTTGTCATGACCAGACATATGACCTTTCCTCTCAGTCTTTTGGTCTTCGTAGAACCTGATATCCTCATCTTTCTTCTCTCTGGATAACAGTCTGTTGTTCTGTATTTCCTGGATTGCATCTGGAGCTCCTATATCGAACAGGCTGTCTAATTCCAGCACAAATGCTCTTCTTTTTCCTCCAGGGTTACTTGCTCTTCCTTTGCTTTTCACCAGTGCACGATGTTTCTCATGTAGTTTCATGAAGAGCTTCATTGCGTTGTACTTGGTCATTGTCTTGATCCTAGCCATCTGCCAGAATGGGATGATAGATTCAACTGTTTCATATGCAAGGTCTTGAACCATGGGCCTCCCTGCATTTTCCGGTAAATTCTGAAGATTAAGGAAATACTGGAACGCCTGTCTGTTGGTGGGAAGCTGGGAACCACTGATAAAAGCTGAAGGGTATCCAACCAGGAAAGTTTCAGTGAGATCTGGTAGATGGCCCAGTTGACACCTGCCTGTGGACAGTACGTGGAGGTTCTGAGATATCAACTGTGCGCCCACGGAGCTCCCTCAGCTCCTTGCTTAATGCCATTGTGAAGTTGTAACTTGTAGATGGTTTTCTAGATTCTGATTGAGTTTCTGTTGTTTCCTGAAAAATGATAGATAATTATTATTATTATTATTATTATTAATTATTATTTATTTATTATTATTATTATTATTATTATTATTATTATTAATTAATTTTATGCTCTTTCAATTGATACCTAATTTGTTGCTCTATCTTGTTTAGATCAAAAGTTAAAGTGCAAAACATAATTCAAGGGACCCCAGAATTGGCGCTTTGGCCGATTTCAAGGCAGAAAATTTAAAGCTCCATGCGGCAATGCTTCCCAACATCCTAGGTCAAAATAGTTGTGATTTTCGGCTTTTTCAGGTCAAAAAGCATGGGAAAATGTACAGAAACCTATGAAAATAAGAAAAAGTTGATTTTTGAACATGCCTACGTCTCCCATAGGCATAGGAAACAACAGTATTTCGTGAACCCTCCTTGCATGCCCATTACCATACCAATGACTTTGAGATCACCACAGATATTCCATTGATGAGTGCTGTATTGGATTGCTTCGAGTAGTATATTCATGTTATCGTACGTCTCCTTTAAATGAACGGAGTGCAGATAACACGTGGCGCTCACGCCTTATCTTGGTCGCCCAGTGCAGGGGTTTTCAAACTGTGTTCCGCGAGAACTTGATTGGGTTCCGTGGGGCATGTCATGAGAGACTGAGAAGGAGAGAGAGAGGTAAGATAAAATAATATCAACTGGCATGGATGAATTTACAATATATATTCTCATATTCTGTGAATTCAGTGATTGTGTTTTGAAAGGCGTAGGCAAAGAGAGAGTGGGCGAGAGAGAGAATTTTAATTCAAACGATGAGATATCCAGAATAAGTGTTGCCCTCTTGCAGCCACAGTAAGAAACAGGAGCCCATTTTGTAAAAAAAACACAGGTGACGACCACAAGCACTGGTCTGATTGATTTGGTGAGTTTTTCTATGTTTTTAGGGTTAGTTTTCTCAGTTCACGGAAGTTCTGATCACAGTAATGTTATTAAATGCAGTGTAAATGTGTGTTGGCCTTCACAATGCATATTATACAAATATATTTATACTTATAATTTCTTTTATGCTGTAATGTGGGGAGGGGAATTTAAAATAAATAGGTCAATAAAAGTAAATTGTCTTTTTGTTTTCTTGAAATTTCTAAACTTATATATATATATTTTTTTTTTGGATCACTTTAACATATTGCTTCCCAAAGCATTCAGGAAGCAATATATGGAAAACTGATGAGTGGGTAGTTGGGAGGAAACGAAAATGGTTCACTGAGTAGGTAGGTAGTTAATCTAACAATTATTAAATTCCTTTTATGTCAATAACTGGGCGGATGAAACCAATTGGTTGCTCACCAGAGTTATTCTCCACACTAGTATTTATATACTGTGTGACAAGAGCGTGCTCGGTAATAGATATACATTACCGATCAACCAACCGAGGAAAAAACCAACACGACGCTGGTGGAAAAAGCCCCGCGAAAAGGAGAACAAAAACGAGGAACGGGGGCGAGAGGACGGAACTGGGGAAGGGACAAGAACAGACAACGAAAAAGATCCCCACCAGCAAGTACGCTCTTAACAATTAAACCAGGACGGAAGAAGGGACTCTCTAATAACTAGCAGTAAGTGACTAATTGTGTTTTTAACTCAGGTTTACGTAGATTCATTAAATTAAGCTGGGTCAGACAACTTAGGCCTACATTGTGGCCTAAGACCCAGCATCAACTCATAGCTTAACAAAGGTAAAGGTAGATTGCCCTAACCTAGTTTGGTGAGGAATCCTACTGTGGACCTCAATTTATCTGCCCGCTCTGGACCATTTCCGGAATCTCTAGGCTGACCCCTCTAGGCTAGACTTGATCTACTCTATAGTTAGACTGGAGAAATAAGGGGTGGGTTAATTGTGGACCAATTCATACAGAGCATTTTTCACATTGGTGGTCCGTGTGTGGCGAATAAACAAACCTTAACCTTACTTAACAAAAATTGCAGAATTAGGCTAAATGGTCTAGCCTAAGCCTAAGCCTAAGCCTAACCTAATCAAGCCTAATTAGGTCTACAACCTAGGGCCTAACTAGGAAACATTTACATTTAAGGAGTCTCATTCTCTTATAAGCTTAGACCTGAGTGACACATAAGTACTTGGGGGGATTAAACCAAATTTAAACTTGACTGTTTTGTCTGTGCTCTCTCTTCTCTGGTAATTTCTTCTTGTCCTCTATTTCATTACGATCCCCAGTTAAACAATTTTGACTTAAACATGGACAGTGCGGAATTGAAAAAGTTAAAAAAGAAAAGGGGGCAAAGTTGGGTGCTGTTACAAAGGCCGTGAACACTTTTAACAATATTACACAACCAGGTAAGGAAGATTTAGAGTGTGTAATTCTTAAATTGGAAACTAAAAAGGAGGAAATAATAGCCATTGATGAGAGTATTTCAGAGTTAGTTGAATCCGAAATGGCTGAAGAACAATTGATAGACCTTTACGCTGATAATGATGTTCAGGTAATCTCAATTGAACAGCAAATAAGGAGACTACGGTCTCGTTTGACTGACTTAACACCAAATAAACCTAATTCTGATTTTAATCAAAGTAGAGCTAACCTTCAACAAAATTTAAGTGGCATGCTAAATCCTGAGTCACAAGAATTGAGGGCTCAGTTACCCATTTTGCTAGTACCAACATTTGAAGGGGACACGGTACAATTCCCATCTTTCATTGACAAATTTGAGAGTTTAATAGGTAATAAACCTTATATTTCAACTGTTGAAAAGTTTAGCTACTTAACTAGTTTCCTTAAAGGCCCAGCCTATAACCTGATAGCCTATTTACCAGCCGTAGGGAATTCATATGAAGTATCTATTGATCTCTTAAAACGTAATTACATTAATAAAGATGAGATTGTATATGAATTATCTCAACAAATTTTTGATTT
Source organism: Bathynomus jamesi (assembly GCA_023014485.1). Classification (NCBI taxonomy): domain Eukaryota; kingdom Metazoa; phylum Arthropoda; class Malacostraca; order Isopoda; family Cirolanidae; genus Bathynomus; species Bathynomus jamesi. The sequence goes on from JAJOZX010002175.1 coordinate 595,980, forward strand.
TGCACCCATAAAAGATAACCATAGTGATATGGAAAATTTTTATACAAAATTAGAAGCTATTATAGGACAACTGGTTAGCAATGAGATAGATATTAAAGCTTCATCTTGGATTATACAAGGCATAGTTCTTAGGTGCCTTCCTTTGAGGGTTAAAGATATTTTAGTTCTAAAGACGGGAGAAAATTATCCTAATCTTGAAGATATCAGAAAACACTTTCCCAATATCCTAACTAATTACAAATTGAGAAATATTCCAACACAAAATAAGACCCAGACTATGGATAAACCAAAGACTGTTCCCAGAGACCAACTAGCTACAGCCAAACAGACAAAACTTGATACTGTAGAATCAAATGTGACCAACTGTAATACACGAACACCTACATTACAGAACTTTAATGTAACTCCTGCCTCAACTTACACACTACATTGCAAATTTTGTGCAAGTAATGAACACAGTAGTACAAATATTCAGACTTTAACCAAAGAGCTAAAAGATGTGAACAGTTGAACCTATGTAAAAAGTGTACTGGCCAGGGACATTATAAGAAAGACTGTAAATCTAGGTTAAGATTCAAGTGTAAGTTTTGTAAAAGTTTACGACATGTCTCATCAATGTGTGATTCACCAAAGTGTCCAAACAATAGTACTCAAACTCAAAAGATACCTCCATCAAACAAAGGTAATCAAGAAAATGCCACTTTCATGGGACATTCTGTTTGTTCAAACAACGTAACAAAAAACACTGAGATTCTTTTACCAACTATTACTTTGGACTTAGTGAATAGTGAGGGTAGCACCACTCCAGTGAGATGTCTTATAGACTGTTGTTCTCAACAAACATTTGTTTCGCAAAATGTAGTAAATAAATTGGGTTTGACACCAAACCCGAATGAACAAAAACTCAATATTGCATCCTTTGTTAAGGATAACTCGGACAAAAATAGCTATAAGACAATTGACCTGGAACTACATTTAGAAAACAAATTAGAGAAAATTGAAGCAGTTATTATTTCTAAAGTAGGACAAAACAAACTGGTTATACCCAAACTAGAACAAACCATAAATCATTTGGGAAAACACTACAAAATAGCTGATAGACATATCACTAACAACACAGTAGCTAACATACCTGGAACTACATTTAGAAAACAAATTAGAGAAAATTGAAGCAGTTATTATTTCTAAAGTAGGACAAAACAAACTGGTTATACCCAAACTAGAACAAACCATAAATCATTTGGGAAAACACTACAAAATAGCTGATAGACATATCACTAACAACACAGTAGCTAACATTGAAATGTTAATAGGGGCAGATTATATTAATCTTATTCATAAGGGCATAGTGAAGATAGGTAATGGTATAGCTATTCAGACTCCATCAGGGATAGCCCCTTTGGGTGACCTATCCAAATACAACCTAGACCTAAACCAAAATAGTTCATGACTAACAAATGCTATGTGCCTCAACTCAGTCCTACATAACACCTGTAAGAATAGCAACACTTTGAATAATATTATCTCAACTGAGAACATTAATTCATCACTATCAAATGAAACTCTGGATGAGGCAATTCAAACTTTATGGTTGCTAGAATCTGTGGGTATACATGACACAAATCAAACTTCAGAAGATCAGTTAATGGTAGAAAGATTTGAAGACACCATTCAGTGCAAAGACAATAGCTATTTTATTGAGTTACCTTGGAAAATAAATTGTCCAACTTTAAGAGATAATCTCAAAGTAGCTAAAGGACATTTATATAAAGTAATGAAAAAACTCAAACAAGATAATAATATTAAAAAGTACAGTGATGTCTTCAAAGAACAGCTACAGAAAGGCTTCATTGAGGAAGTAACAAATAACCCTTTTAAAAAAGATGGTTGTCATTATTTAACCCACAGGGGGGTTTATCGACAAGATGCCCCAACAACAAAACTCAGAGTAGTATATAACTGTAGCCTCAAAGACAGTGATAAACACAGTTTGAATGATTGCCTGATTGAGGGTCCTAATCTCATTTCTGACCTTGTGAAGATCTTACTGAGGTTCAGGTTAGATAAATATGCCGTACAAAGTGACATTTCAATGGCATTTTTGAGAATAAATCTTAAAAATGAATATGATAAGAACCAACTTAGGTTCTTATGGTTCAAGGATCCATTTGATTTGAATAAAGGGTTCATAACCTATAAATTTAATGTTGTGTTGTTTGGAGCCAATTGCTCACCTAGCCTATTAGCATTGACAATTGGACATCATTTGAACCAGTTTAATAACTCTTTAACATTGAACTTCCTTAAGGAACATTTTTACGTAGACAATCTAATAGGCTCAACAACAACAAAATCTGAATTATCTGAAGTCTATGAACACTCTCAAAACATTATGCAACAAGGTAACTTTGAACTTAGAGAGTGGATTTCAAATGATGAGGATTTAAACAAATACTAAAAGACAAATATTATCAGAGGCTTCCAAAATTTTTGATCCTATGGGTCTATTCCTGCCTTCAACAATAAAATCAAAGATTCTCCTCCAAGAAATTTGGATGACAAATGTTGGGTGGGATGATCCAATAACAAATGAAAATCAAAAATCTTGGAAGAAGTTAGCTGCTGATTTAACAAAAGTGCAGAACATTAAAATTCAAAGGTGCTGTGGGTTTAGGGATAAGCCCCAGAGACTTCATGTGTTTGCTGATGCAAGCACACAAGCTTATGGGTGCTGTGCGTATCTTGTAAGTCCTACAGAAAGTCATCTAATTTATGCAAAAGGGAAAGTTGCACCTCTCAAACCTACCCGAACCATACCTCAATTGGAACTATTGGCTGCTGCATTAGCCATTAAAACCATTTCATTGCTTAAGGATGCTTACCATGATGTGAACATAACTGATATCCACATCTGGCTTGACAGTCAGATTTGTCTTGCCTGGATACGGAATGATAGCATTAATAGTAAGAATATCTTTGTAAGAAATAGGCTAAAAGAAATAGCTGAAGCTAATGAAAGCCTACAAGTAAACTTTCACTATGTTCCAACTAAACAAAATCCAGCAGACTTTCTGACCAGAGGTTTATCCTACAAGTTGTTGAAGTCAAACAAAACTTGGTTTATGGGACCTAAGTGGCTCTGTAATACAGACCAATGGCCTGTGGAACAAGTTAACTTGACATTAAATTTAATCTTTTCAAATGAAATGGTTGAACCAATCACTAATTATGAACGTTATTCTGACTTCAGTAAACTTGTCAGGGTCACAGCCTACTGTTTGAGGTTTGCTCACAACTGTTTAACTACAATTAACAAACAGCTAAATAAAAACAATCATAATTATACAGAAGTTGCAACCAAATACTGGATAGGCCATGCACAACAAAAAGAGTACAATAAAGAGTTAGAATTCTTGACTAATGGGAAACAAACAAAAGAACCTGTACCATCAGTAGTTGTGGATCTAAACTTGTTCAGAGATGAGGAAGGCCTTCTAAGGTGTAAAGGGAGATTAGACAAATCAAAACTGTCATACAAAAGCAAACATCCAATCCTTTTACCTAGATTTAGCTATTTGACAACATTAATCATCAGAAAAACACACAATGATGTATATCATATGAGGGTACCACAGACACTAACTACATTAAGAAAAACTTATTGGATACCCAAGGGAAGGATCACTGTTAAAACAGTCCTGAGTGAGTGTGTCACATGTAGGCGTATTCATGCTAGGCCCTATAGGAAACCAAATCTTCCTGCTTTGCCAGAGGAGAGAGTTACTCTCAACAGACCCTTTGAGACTGTAGGCATTGACTATACAGGAGCATTGACTGTAGGGGTGGGTGACACTGAACAAAAAATGTACATTGTACTGTTTACATGTGCTGCCTCACGAGCTGTTTATCTGGATGTTGTGGAGGACCTTACAGCAGAATCTTTTGTTGCTGTCTTTAAGAGATTCTGTGCACGACATTCAGTACCCAAGACAGTTTGGACTGACAATGCTACATATTTCAAGGCTGGTGAACAAGTCATCCACGACTTGTTAAGCGATGAACTCACACAATTATATATAAAAAATTCAAACATAAAGTGGAAGTATATTCCGGTTGCCTCTCCTTGGTATGGTTCTATCTGGGAGAGGAATATACAAAAGTAAAGAATTGCTTGAAGAAAGCAATTGGTAAAAAACAGATACACTTATTTGAGTTGCTCACTCTCCTGGCTGAGATTGAGAACATCATTAACAATAGACCACTCACTTATGTGAGTGACAACATTAATGACCCGGAACCATTAACTCCAAATCATTTGATTCGGGGAGGACAAGTTAGTCTCCTGCCGGACTACAATATAGACTCTTCAGAAGACCCAAACTGGACTCAACGACATGATGAACTCCAGACTAAGTTACAACACTTAACTAGAGTTAAAGCTCATTTTATTAAACAGTGGAAAACTGAGTACTTGATGGGTCTAAGGGAGAGACATAAACAAAGGACTAAGAAGGATTGGTCTGACACAATTAAGGTAGGGGACCTTGTTCTCATACATGACAGTACTCCAAGACAATACTGGCCTCTGGCTAGAGTTTTAGAACTCAGACCAGGGGCAGACGGGGTAACAAGAGTAGTCAAATTAAGGACTTCAACTGGTGACACAACAAGAGACATTTCTCTTTTGTACCCTTTAGAGTCTGGACCCAAAACAATGGACTTTGGAGAACCTTCTCCACTGACAGTAACAACTGGAGACACTGAACTTCCAGTAACTATTCCTTTGACAGTAGGAGTGGTAACGCATCCTACTACAACATTGACAGACACAAGACCTCAGCGACAAACAGCATTAAAGGCGCGACTATTTTTACAACAAAAAATAGATGCTGGGGAATTGTAATTTTATCTTCTAACTTTCACTTTTTCTTTTCTTATGGTAAAGACCATAGACAGTTTCATCCTATGGATGTATATTTTCTCTTCTAATTAAATGCTACACCTTCTCCATGAGAAGGTGAGGATAGGCACTGTCAATCAGATTAACAGGCATTTACAGTCAAATAGTTAGCTAGTCTACACTCAGACATAAAAATTGGTGACAATGACACCAAAATTTTTATCTCCCGGGGCCCCCAGTATATGGAAAACTGATGAGTGGGTAGTTGGGAGGTAACGAAAATGGTTCACTGAGTAGGTAGGTAGTTAATCTAACAATTATTAAATTCCTTTTATGTCAATAACTGGGTGGATGAAACCAATTGGTTGCTCACCAGAGTTATTCTCCACACTAGTATTTATATACTGTGTGACAAGAGCGTGCTCGGTAATAGATATACATTACCGATCAACCAACCGAGGAAAAAACCAACACGACGCTGGTGGAAAAAGCCCCGCGAAAAGGAGAACAAAAACGAGGAACGGGGGCGAGAGGACGGAACTGGGGAAGGGACAAGAACAGACAACGAAAAAGATCCCCACCAGCAAGTACGCTCTTAACAATTAAACCAGGACGGAAGAAGGGACTCTCTAATAACTAGCAGTAAGTGACTAATTGTGTTTTTAACCCAGGTTTACGTAGATTCATTAAATTAAGCTGGGTCAGACCACTTAGGCCTACATTGTGGCCTAAGACACAGCATCAACTCATAGCTTAACAAAGGTAAAGGTAGATTGCCCTAACCTAGTTTGGTGAGGAATCCTACTGTGGACCTCAATTTATCTGCCCGCTCTGGACCATTTCCGGAATCTCTAGGCTGACCCCTCTAGGCTAGACTTGATCTACTCTATAGTTAGACTGGAGAAATAAGGGGTGGGTTAATTGTGGACCAATTCATACAGAGCATTTTTCACACAATATGTTAAAGTGATCCCTCCTGGGAAGCAATATGTTAAATTGATTAACACTGGGAAGCAATATGTTAAAAAGAGAAAGGTTGGTTGGTTAGAAAGAGGTTGGTAATCTAGGAGATAACCTACCGACCGTAAACAAAGCTATAAATGCCCTAACCGGGCATTCTTTATATATTTAATGTAGGTTAACTGAATGCCCGGTTAGGTCAACTGTACGCCCTTGATGATTGGTTAGGTTAAGTCGTGATATTTTCGTTAGTTTTAACGAAAATATCACAACTTAACCTAACCAATCGTCAAGGGTTAGTTGACCTAACCGGGCATTCAGTTGACTTAACCAGGCGTTCAGTTAACCTACATTAAATATATAAAGAAAATGAAAGGATACAAAAAGGAGCTACTCAACTCGTACTTTTGAAAAATGATGTGGTGTGACCGATTCTTCCAAAATCCATTTTTTACTTTGTGTGACCATTAGCGCAACAATTCTAATAAATTTTCTTTCAATCTAATATTTCAACATGTTATGATTTACTTTTTATGCCTTTACTTTATTAAAGCGAACATTTTTTATCGTACTCCTTATCCTAAATATTGGGAAGCAATATGTTAAAGTGATTAACACTGGGAAGCAATATGTTAAAGAGAGGTTCCTGGGAAGCAATATGTTAAAGTGATCCTATTTTTTTATGAAATTCATATAACTGTATATGTAAATTTCATAAATTACATAAATAAACTGCAGTACTGCAGTGAACATAAATTGTTTTACCATTTGCCCTATATCATTAAAATTTTACCTGTTGGTCAAGGTTCCGTGAATTTTTCTTTTTTTTTAAATAAAGGTTCCTTGGCTTCAAAAAGTTTGGGAGCTTTTCCGAAATTTGGACTGTTTCTGATTTTTTGAAAATAAGATATTTAATGTAGATTTTTACCCCGATATAAAAAATGCAAGTCTTTTTTGGAGAAATGAGCGGTTCAAAAGTTATGTTTGTTATTGTAATTTTGTATTAGGTCAAAAACTATAACAATACAACTGAAAACTAATAAAAGAGTTATTGTATTCTTTAGTAATATTGGCTTATATCACTAAGTACTTGTGTGAATAGATTTCGACCGTTATTTTTCTGTCGCCACATGAATTCGCACAAGTAGGTATTATCAATCATTTGCCGGTGAGTCCCTGACTGTCTCTCATTCCTTCGTTTGGCCTTATTCCACATAGATTCAACGCCTTGTGTTAGGTTCGGTTCGGTTAAGTTATGTTATGTTATGTTATGTTAGATTACTTACCTCTCTTAGGTAGTTGTTGAAGCCTACAACTGTGTTGTGGCCAATGTGCAAAGGATTTTTCTACAGTAACTATAGGTAAACTAGTGCACCATGTAACTTTTAAATAGTAACTACAGGGTGATCAAAAAGTAACGCAACCCATGGGAAAACGATTTATTTCAGAGCAAGTGCTGGAAGTGGGCACCGTTCTGTGCTTCACACAAGTGGATACGGCGATTCATGTTCTTAAAGACCCTTTGCAACGTTTCCTGTGAAATTGCATCAACGCACTTCTGAATCATCGCCTGCAACAGAAGGAAAAAATCAATTATGTGCGTTTCTCCATGGGTTGCGCACATAATTGATTTTTTCCTTCTGTTGCAGGCGATGATTCAGAAGTGTGTTGATGCAATTTCACAGGAAACGTTGCAAAGGGTCTTTAAGAACATGAATCGCCGTATCCACTTGTGTGAAGCACAGAACGGTGCCCACTTCCAGCACTTGCTCTGAAATAAATCGTTTTCCCATGGGTTGCGTTACTTTTTGATCACCCAGTAAACTAGAACACCGTGTAACTTTTAAAATAATAATTTCTCCAAAATAAAAAACTTACATTTTTTAAATCAGCGTAAAATTCTACATTAAATATCTTATTTTCAAAAAATAGGAAACAATCCAAATTTTGGAAACGTCCCAAAGTTTGAAAAACTCTGGTCTAGTGAACAGCAGAAGTATGACCGGTAAGTTTTCCAAAGATCCATCGTGATTGTATACGCCATTGTGATTTAGTCGCGAACGAGCCGCACACGTAACAGAAATTGTCGGGGTGATTTTCACACTTTCGAGGCATGATGATCGATGAGTAGGTTGATGTAAATCACCTAAAAAAAATAAAATGTGTAAGTAGGCGACACAAAACAAAACACAACACACAACTAGACATGTGACTGTTACGCCAAAGAATAAAAGGGTGTACATGTGCAACGTTTGCAAATTTGTGGCCAGCAACTGCTCTCACCTAAAACACCACATGACAACCTGCGGAAAGCCTAAGTTGAAACGACAAAGTGCCATACACGAGGGTACAGAAATGGTAAAGCAAGAACCTACACCTTAGCTGCAACGACAAAATACTCCGCTACATGTATAAAGGACGCATATTATATGTTGTGTATATATAGTATTATATATTATATATATAGTTATATGCATAAGTATTATATGTAGTATTATATTATATATATATATATATATATTATATGTATTATATATATATTATGGTCTCATCTCGAAAACTGGACGTGCTGGAGGAAAACCGAAAACAGATTTGGAATCAGCGTCCCAACAGCTATCTAGCCCACCCATAATTATATCTGCTGAAAAATACTTGTTGGCCAGTGATAATTAATTAATCAAACAGTATGCCAGTATGTTAGGTTAAGTGGCTATGTTGACCTTATTTTTTTATTACATTCAGTGTATACGTAAGATTGTATTTGTATGTTAGGTTAAGTGGCTATGGATTGTGAATGATCCGCAATAAAGATGTGTTGTTTGTTTGTTTGTTTGTTTGTTCGTTATTGCACTGCCAGAAAACATTCGATCTGTCTTCCGAATTACAAAGTTACCCTTTTTGAACTGCTCGTGGACATCTGGGAATTTCTTTTCAGTAGCAACATGTCAATGAGATGAACAGTTAGCCATCTGGAGTAGTGTGCATTGTCATTACTGAAGAAGTATGGCAAAAGAGCTACAATTGCTTCCTTGTAGGCTTCAAAATTTCCCTCTCTCAGAGAACGAATAAAAGCTAGAATTTTTAGCTCTGTTGCAAGGACCATTTCCCAGTACTGAAATTGTGGAATATCACTTTTAGAATTACACCATTCCTGAAAAGTCCTGTTTGTTTCACTTGCTTCAACATATTCCTCATATGTAACTTTCATCTGATTGTAAAGATTGCATGTTGTTACTTGATGTGCTCTTCTCGTCTTAGTAACACTAGCTACTGACAGAGAGGATTCTGCTGTGCCTGCAGATGCTACACCTGACTCCTCAATGGATGCAGTCCATCCACTGCCTTTTAACATGCGTCCTACCATTCTAAGAGCTGCCATTTCAGTGTGAAATGCGCCCATCATAACAAAGTTGCCATATTCATTTGGCCAGTATCACTGTATTTGCTTAACTAAAGCAAATAACGGTTGGTCAGCAGTAATAACAGGAATTTGTGAAGGTTTAAGATATGATGTCGTTTCTTTGACTTTGTTCATTACATGCTTTATGGTTGGCATTTCATGAGCTTGATCTCTTAGAAGAGGCATGAGAACCGACATGCTGATGTCAAAACTGTGTTCCCTTATTTGACTGGCATTGTGTGCAGACCATGTTACTTGCACAGCGTCAGTAAACTCCTGAGTAAGATGAACCATTTCAAGCCACTCATACTCCTTATCTAAACAAAATGGAGATGGTTTCAGGCGGTTTATCTTTAGGTGGGAGTTGCTTTGTATAGAAGGCTGGCTTCACGTTGGTGTAGTTCTATGGGAAGTCTGGTATCTTCTTTGCATTCTTGTTCAGGACAAGATCATCTTGAGGTTCACCTGTTGATTCACTTTCGAAAAAGGAAATACTAGTTCCATGGAACGAGGGTTTAGCTGTTGATGCTGAGGGATTGTGGTCACAATTATCCACTGCACTAACCGTAAAAACACCAAATTTCAGTTATGGTGGGCAAACTAATCCAATATCAATGTATCTCTTCACGACAGTTTCACTTAATTGACCTGATATTTCTAGCACCCTATCATAGCTAATGCTAAGGCCATGCTCAAACAATGTGTTAACAATTTCTTTTTTTCTTGTTTTGGAATGCACAGACAATCCCAGAAAGACTGGAAAGGGAGGTTCTCTGTCATTAGAATGTCTTTGATGCATTGCATTGGCATTATATTTGGCAAAACAATTGAACTGCAGTAGTTGTGCCAATGCAACATCACAACACCACCTTTGGAGACCCCGATATCCATGTATGATTTTATGCTACTGCCATGTGAAACACTCAATACAAAATTTAGAAGCATTGGAGGGTACATGAGTTCATATAGTTATCATCAAAAGATCCTTGGAAAGTAGCTTTGCATTCTAATATCTGTTTCCTCAGGATTTGAGCTGCTTTTGAAACAATCAAAGCATCTTCATACTCATTAACTTTTGCTAACGCGGATCCAACATCTTCCTTGTAGGCTAAGAGAATATCCGTTCCTTGTTTGAAACATTCTAGCTCTAACCCTAGCTTTGGAGCATGGTGTATAAGTTGCTCTTTAAGTCTAGTAGAATTGACGGAAGGGTCTGTGACTCCAAATTGCAAATGTCTCTCTCTGTAAAGCTTTACCAAATCGGCTAAACGAAAAATTGGGCCATGAGTCTAGAGGCATTTAAGCTGTTTGCCATTTCCTTGAGGAGAAAACAAAATTATCACGACTTAACCTAACCAATCGTCACTGCCCGGTTAGGTCAACTCAGTGTTGGGCACTAAAGCGTTAATCCGATAACAGTTAATTAACGAAGTTAACTTTTTTTAACGGACTATTAACGGAAGTTAATTTCCATTTGTCGTTATCGGACCAGTTAACTTCCGATAACTCGATAGTTAGTCCGTTAAAGTCCGTTAACACGTTAACTGCGAGGAGTCATTCACGGAAGATCACCGCTCCGCGAATGAATTCAAACCGCCATAACTTCAGTCTGCCAATTCTGTCCACTGCCGCAGTGGAACGGCTCTTCTCTCTCGGCAAGGACATCCTGAGGCCCAAGAGGTCAAGACTGGCAGTTGGGCCTAACTTTGAGAAGTTGGTCTTTCTGAAGGGCAACCAGCACATTGTGTCATAGTCTTTAATAAATGTGCCTAAAATTTAATTTTACCTTTCAGTTCCCGCCATAATAATTCTCTGGTAAATTAAAATTTAGTTAATGGTTAGTGGTTACAAGGGTTTCAAAACATGTAATCATTACATTTTTTATTAAAAATAAAAAAAAAGTTATTAAGCAAAAAAGTTGCAAAACTTGATAAAAATACAGTTAAATACCTATTTATTGTTGGATTTTGCATAAATAAACATTTTCTATGGGTTTTAAAGCTTTTTTCCTTGATTTTTTTAAATGTTAGTAAAGAAATAGTTATCGTTAACGGATTACACTGGTCAACACTCATTTTATTGCCAATCATATTAGAGTGATTTTGGGGTAACTTTGTGGTGCTGATTCCGAATATGACATCGGTTTTGCTAGATTGGCTCTAATTTATGAGATAATTGGTACCCCATTGAAACACGTAAAAATGCAAAAAATTTAATGTTCAGGCGGAGCCTACTTACAAATCGCATTGAAATTGTCTCAAATCATACAAAAGTAAACACATGAAATACATAATGGCATTTTATTCGGTCTCACCATCTAGAATGTTTTGGTAGTTTCCCATATGCACGCGTTATGGTTACGTTTCCTATTAATTGAGGGTATTCATTATCTCAAGAACTAGAGCCAAATCGGAAAAACTACTTTCATTTTGGAATTCAGCAACCCCAAAATACCCTAAATTCGTACGAATTTCCTTGGCAACGAAAACAAAAAGTTTTTTTGTTGACCTGTGTTATCGTTAACTTCCGTTAACTTTGTAGTAAAATTATCGGATTATCGTTATCGGAGTTAAAAATTGGGGTTAACGGATTATCGTTATCGAAGTTAACTTTTTGGTTAACGATGCCCACAACTGGGTCAACTGTACGCCCTTGATGATTGGTTAGGTTAAGTCGTGATATTTTCGTTAGTTTTAACAAAAATATCACGACTTAACCTAACCAATCGTCAAGGGGGAAGATAACGGAAAAGTACCCAGTTATTGTTATATATACACCTTATAATACACTGACTCTTTTGCTCGCACGGCCAAAAAAGTAACGAAGGGTCGCGCTTGCTACATTTATCAAACACATACAAATATCCATTATGTGAAAACTTCTGTTTCCCTTTCTTACTTGATATATTTTCAGACATTTATGCTATTAAGGGCAACAACACAACTTATCTGAAAAGACAGACAGCACTTCAGGTTAATAACCAAGTAGTACTATTTAATATTTAATACTAATTAACGGCGGCGCCAAATCGTACCCGACTGCATCCTTAACCCTGAAAGAAAATAGTTTTGTAGTGAGAGGACCAAAACTGTTTAATCAGTTGCCCAAAGACCTAAGAAACACAAACGGAGTTGCAGTGGAAATCTTCAAAAGAAGACTAGACGTCTGGATCAGAGCAATCCCCGATGAGCCGGGCGTACCTGGCTAGGTGAGTGGCGCAAGAATCAAACTCACTACTTCACCAGGCCAATTCGAGAGGAGGGACAAGCTTAACCTTCGCGAAATGAGAGATCATCACGCGAAACCTTTGTAAGGTAAGGTAAGGTAAGGTGTGTGTGTGTGTATATATATATATATATATATATATATATATATATAACACGCATAACGATATATAACATAATCATGCTTTTGAATTAGAAGTAAACAAGAGAGGAGATTTTGTAATTAGATTCCCGCCTTCCGTGTTGGTCAGCGGAATTCGAACACGTGCGTCAGCATGACGAGTATCTTGCGAGGGAACAATTAAAAAAATAACACAAGATAAAGGTCAAGAAAGGATATGGACGTATGAATTGAATAACAGATAACTTGCGTTATGCGAGTTTGGTCCTTATGTAAAAATGAATAATTGAATATAAAGATTATATAGGAATTATTCATTGTTCATTTTTACATTAATACAAATCTGAGCATCCTAATTGCGGTTTGCATTGAGTATTATGTTACTAATCAGATTTTTATAATAATTTTTATATTTTTATATAATTTTTTTATTTTTATTCATAATGTGTCTTAGCAGTAACTAGTTAATCATCTCTAACTGAACGATAAGCTCATCATGAACGTACATAAAAATTATTTATCTCTATTTCAATTATACTTCTACGATTAGTTCCAAGTTCGTCCCCCCCCCCCCCCCCGGCAAATTTCTGGGTACGCCTCTGCGTCAGACTGAGATTAAAATTTAAAGCCTTTATAGACGATCCAGAATACAGAGATACCAATATGTCAGATACAAATAAGTCACATTGAATAATAATGAAAATGAGAAAAACGTGGCTGGATGCAGCGTCAGACAGTTATACTCCATACTCTCTCATCAATGACTGCCGGCACCGCATGAAGGGAGGCTGGGAGGGTAGCCAGGAGCAGTGTTGCCACTTTTCAAGAATGAAATTCACACGTCATGTACCCAATTGCTCACACAAATTCACACAGATTCATACAAAAATTCACACAAATTTTTTTGTTTTTTTTTCTTTTAAAAATGAATGGAATTAAAAATTCAGTTGCTTGATAGAAGTTTATTATACTGTCTAATGTTTACAGCACGTTGGCCTATTTCTTACATAAATTTGGAAAAATTCCCATGAAGAGGCAACGCTGTGTCATGTATGTGATTTTTTCCACAATTTTTTTTATGAATGAATGGAATTATAATTGAAATTACTTGAGAGAAAATTAAAGGAATATTTCCTTATCGTTAACTATTAAAAAAAACACCTCCATTTTCTTCCATTTCCACTCAACTTTACTTTAAAAAATAAAAAATATGAAAACAGTTACACAATCTTCCAACTATTTTTAAAAGAAAAGGAGGGTAGGGGTAATGGGGGAGGGGAGTATCTTACAAGGGGGAGTGAGAAGGGGGTAATGGGGGAGGGGGGTATGCAACAAGGGGAGGGAGAAGGGGGTGGGGGTTAGCCCCCTCCAAGTTGCGTAAAGGAGGGTGAGGAGGTTTCGGGGGAGAGGAACAATGACCTCCCCCCAAAGGGGTAACCCTAACCTTTTGAGCTTCGAATTCTGAGCCAGTGGGTTAAAAACTTGTGAAGCTATATTTAAAATGTAAAATAATATTTTTGTCTTCATCTCAGCACTTTGCGCAAGTGGCCTCGCCGTAGGCGAGTTTGCGAAGCACAAGCCCCGCCCGTAGGGCAGGGAGCTGAAGGCTCTGCTTGTATTTCAAGAATAAAATTATTTATAATGTGAAATGAAGTTAATTACTTATAACAAAAATTAAAAAAAACTTTGTTATCTTTAATGCAAAAAAAATGATTTACCAAGACTATGAGATCAATTTGTGAGTTTTTTTATTTTTCATCAAGCACAAACACATCTATGACAAATCCAGCATTTTAGCTCTGTATTCATGACATAAAAGCAATCATGTCCTTGGTATCATTTCCTATATCCTTCGTATCATCTCCCAGCACAGGTTGTAGCCAGAGATGGGCAGTATCGCGATACATGTATCGGCGTTACGTATCGAGCGATACTTTTGTATTGGTATCGATATCGCTTTAGCCATCTATAAAGTATCGATGTATCGGTATCGCTTTAGACGATTTATGAGTATCGATGTATTAGTATCGCCCTAGGGCTTTTCGTGTATCGATGCCCATCACTGTATATATATATATATATATATATATATATATATATATATATATATATATATATATATATTATATTATAAGACTGGAATGCTCACTGCGCTTTCGAGGCAAAAATACTCCACTTCCATCCTCTGCTCCCGTGGAACGGCTTTTCAGTTTGGCGGGCCACATTAGTATTATGACCGCAAAAGAAGAGAATGCAATGCAATTGCAAATGTTGATCAATGTTGCAAAGTGGGGAGGGGGAATGTTGCATGAGGTTATGCAACAAGGGGGAGGGGTTATCTCCCAAGTTGCAATGAAGGGGAACTCCCCCAGCAAGCTGGGGAATCCACCTGACCTCTTTGGGGGAGAAGTTGGACGGCCTCACTCCCCAAAGGGGTATACCTAACCTAAGAGAGAAAGGAGGAGAGAAGAGTGTTCGCCTGGCTCCTGCCAAGCGCATATTGAGAGTTCATCTGAGCCCCCGCTGTCTTATAAGGACCTAATCAGCCAGTTGGCTTAGAAAGCTTCTTAGAAGGCGTAAATGGCTTGTTCAGGTGTACATTATTGAGTTGTCAGATTGCGCTATTTAATTAATTAAAGCATATATTCTGGCTTTCCGCCAGTTGGCATAATCCGCCAGTTGGCTTAATCCACCAGCTGACGTAGAAGACCTAGAAGGGGTGTGTATATATTAATTAGCTTTTCAGCTTGCGCTATTCAGATATTTTTGACAGTTGGCTTAGAATTCCGTCAGCCGTTTTAGAAGGCAGCCATTTGGTATAATTAAATAATAGTATCGTTTACAACCAAAAGGATTAAATAAAACACAATTACATCATTCTGTTTATTTAGACGAATTATTGGAATCAATTTCACGAAATATATAGAAAATAAATATACAATCAAACAATGGAATATATGCAATAAAAATTAATAATAATATAAGAAATATGACCGAGGAATATATATATTATATATATATATATATATATATATATATATTATATATATATATATACAGGCCCGGATTTAGCTATAGGCGAACTAGGCGATCGCATAGGGCCTCGCGCCTCAAGCCGTTTTGCGCGTTCTGTCCTGATATTTCTTGATCCGAATTGTTTCAGTTTTATGAGAGAAAGATACAAAAGAGGCGGAGCTTCTGATGTCATTGAAACCGATCGCTCACTATTATAAAAACTGAAATGTCAACATCTCTTATACATCACATATGAAAAACGTTTGTATACTATGGAAAGTCATTACCTATAATATTGTTAACCCCTCCGTCTATGGCCCGTGTTGGTTCGAAGTCGACGGGGGTTCTAGTTAGGTGGCAGCAACGGATGTGTGACTTGAAGTAGTTTTCTTCTATATTACTCTCCGAGTTCTTCTATAGTGGCTCGGAGGACTCTGATAGACTTACTAAAAATGCTGAAGGTTCCGGATTCTTCTTATAGCGTATCCGGAAAGTTTTAACGACTAAGTTCTAGGAAGAGAGCAAGGCTCGAAGGGGACAATAAAAAGTTTCTCCAACTGTAAATTGGCTGCTAAAATATACAGGTATTGCTCAGCCTCTGAATTAGCTTCTGAATTTACAGGGGTAGAGGTTCGACCTCTTTCGACCATGGCTCAGGCCGGAATCTAAAAATATTAAGGCAAGGGGCCTCTGCCCCCTCCCCGCAGCAAGGCTGCTAACAAGGGAGTCCTAATGAAGTGCTATGATGAAGTGCAAATATGAAGTGACTTAATCAAGAAGTCTAATGAAGAAGTGCTGTAATTTTACAAGTACATGTATAATATAAACTTAAATGTTTTGGGGGAGGACAGTTGAAGGTTAAATTTCCCCCCTTTTTTTAAACACATGATCAGATGTTTTGAAGATTTCAACTAAAAAAAATAAAAATAAAAACTAATTTGTATTTTTCGCCGAGTCTACATTTATGAAGGCGATATCATTTCGTAAAAGTACACATAAGTACAAATTAAGTACACGACTGAGTACGTATTAATTTGGTTCATTACAATTACGATTACAATTATGGATTACTTCACATTCGCTTATGATTGTCCATTACAGTTCTATTAAAGTACATTCTTACATTATAAATTAAATCATTACATTTAATTACAGTTTCAATGAAGTACATTACAAGTTATTATTAATTACAGTTTCATTAAAGTACATTACGTTATATTAAATTAAAGTATTACAGTTAATTACAATTAAACAGTTACTATAACTTTGTTTTGTTTTTTTACAGTGTTTCATATTAATAGACAATTTAGATGTTAGAAATATAATACAAAGTACATGGCACATACGAGATAATTTATTTACGAAATAATATGCTGTAATATGTTATGAATTTGAAATCAGAGCGAACGGAGATATTTTATCTTTGAGGCGCTCGAATCTGCCAGTCAGCGGAATTCGATCACTTTAACCTCAGCATTTTTGAATATCTTGAGGGGTGAACGCACTTGAAAAAAAATAATAAAAAAAAACAATACGAGAACGTATTTGAGCGTTTTCGCACGAATGAGAAAAAATGAATATTTAATAAAATTTATATAGGATAATGATCAAGATAAGATATGGCCGTATGGGGGCGGGGTATATGGTCGAATAATAGTTATATTTATACTACATAACATATAAATAATGACTTCTATAGAGTGTTTCGTCCTTAGTATGATGTTAAAGAATTTTCCTACATTGAATACTAGATATATGATGAAGGGAAAATGTGACGTCATAGTTATTGAATTTTTACGTATAGTACAAATCATTATTAGGAAGATTTACAAGAACGAATTAGAGACAAAGAGTGGGTAGTAATGACTAAGAAGTACAACTATGGGTTCCAATCCTGTTACATGCAATGTGTATGCATAATCTAGGGTCGAGGGTGAGATGCAAGACAATTCATAATTAATTATAATAACTTCTATAACAAATGGAAAATGGATACGACTAAACCATAGATATGGTAGATCGTAGGGTTGTGACACGAACAAAAATAGGAAGCTACAAGTAAAATTATTATCCAAACTCGCGTTAAGCGATTTTGGTTCTTATGTAAAAATGAATATTGATTATTCATTGTTCATTTTTTACATTGCTCTCCCCTTTTAAAATGATATTTATACAATAATATAATAAAATTAATACAATACAATACAATTGAGAAAATAACATCGTAACTAATTCAAGTTAGGTGACGAATTTTTCTTTACATTACAAGTTTTATACAGAACAAGTGAGTTATTATATAATATAAAAGAATTCAAAGATTAATACTTTAATTTAGATAAACAATTAAGTTAGACAAAGAATGATATTGTTAAATTTTTTTTTTTTTTTTTAAATTTTTTTTTCTGTTGGGAAAATTACATTCATAATGAATAGGTAAAAGGGAAAAACATAAATTTTAAAGTTCATGGATTTTTCGAGGTTACCATGATAGTACAATTCGTAACTAATTTTATTGACTATTGTAGGTAAAAAATCGAATTATGTAATGGATGATGTATAGACCTGTGGTCAAGTGTGTATTTGGGTGTATTAGGTGCAAAGTGTGTATTTTACAATTTCGAGGGACAGATTAGCTGATAGGATTGTTCAAGTAACTGAATAAATGCATGAGCGAGAATTTATATATAGTAAGCAAAATGCTTAGGACTATATAAATAGCATAGTTAGCACTTACACGCTATGAAATAGTTTATTGTGACATCCAATGATTTTAGCATAAGGTTTGTATTTATATACACAGTATATATAGTGCGCATACATGCGTGTGTATGTGTAGGGATTTGGAAGGTTTTTGAATGAATAAAGTTTGAAAATAATCTATAATAATTTAAGATGGGTTTAGAGTTATAAAATCTTTTAAGTTTAAGTCAATTATTGTCATTATTATTATTATTATTATTATTATTATTATTATTATTATTATTATTATAAAATCCTTTAAGTTCAAGGTAGTATTTAAGTATTTAATTAAATCAGTTATACGAATTAAGGTAATAAAAAAAAAGACGTACTTAGAAGACCTTACGAGTAATGACTAACTCTCACGGTTTTAAAATTGAATTTCGACACACAATTAAATTCGACTACTAAAATTCATAACCATATACTGTAGTAGTATGTCAATTTGACTATAATTTTCGTTTGATACCTTACAAATGGTACAATAACAATTTAAGGACAGTTACTTACGATTAATTGAACAAAAGAAAAAAAAAATACAAATTAAAAATATGAATCAATTATGCATTTCAACGAGCTAAATACAATTTTATAATATTCTAAAAAAATAAAAGTAAATCGAGCCATAGATGAGTCGGCCAAGAATAAAAAAGTTATTGAAATGGAAGGAAGCATTTCGAACAATCTTTTCTTTTAATAATCTCAGGTAAATTTTACATTAAAAATTATTTTTATATAATAAAAAAAAAATATTAAAAAGGTTTAATAATTTTTTGCATGTTAAGTAGAAAAATTATACTCTTTCGTTAAATGTTGATAGAATTTTGAATTATTTGATATTTTAGTCTGAAACTTGTTTGCATATGATAAATACATACGTTTTATTGTGTAGAAGTTTTTTTAAAAATTAAATGACAAAAAGAACAAACAACTGAAATTTAGGGTATGTGCGATCATACTGGGAATTGAGCGACTAAGCGGGGGGTATAAGTCTGAAATTGACAATTACATCTTTCGTGAGCACTTTGCTCTTTTTTTTTTAAAAAGATTGCTTGTCACACTACTTAGAACAAAAAATTAAAAGAGTTCAACAAACGGAGGGACGGCATGTTCCTCATATACATTACAATAATTACCAATGCATGAAAAGGGAAAGACAAATCGGTGAATTTCCTTCTCACAAACAAAAACAAAGGTTAACTAAAGACGCAAACCGGTCAATTCTGGTTGAATTTAATTCTCTTTTACAGCACAAAAAAAGGTTGAATTAAATTCTTAAATTACATTTTTCTTAAATTAAATTCTCTTAAATTACAAAGAAAAAGTTGAATTCAATTGACTGCATTGAAAACTAACTTGGGACTTGTAATAAAAATGACTTGGGACTCGAAATAAAAAATGACTTGGGACTTGGAATACTTGGGACTCGGAATACTTGGAACTCGGAATACTTGGAATAATACTGACTTGGAAGAAAACTGTCTGACTTCAAATAAAACTGTCTGACTTCAAATAAAACTGTCTGACTTCAAATAAAACTGTCTGACTTCAAATAAAACTCTCTGACTTCAAATAAAACTCTCTGACTTCAAATAAAACTGTCTGACTTCAAATAAAACTCTCTGACTTCAAATAAAACTCTCTGACTTCAAATAAAACTCTCTGACTTCAAATAAAACTGTCTGACTTCAAATAAAACTCTCTGACTTCAAATAAAACTCTCTGACTTCAAATAAAACTGACTTGGAATAAAACTGACTTGAACTCTATCAAGTATTCTGAACCTAACTTGAACGCTTGTCAAGTATTCTGAAACTTAAACTGTCTAACTTGAACGCTTGTCAAGTATTCTGAAACTTAAACTGTCTAACTTGAACGCTTGTCAAGTATTCTGAAACTTAAACTGTCTAACTTGAACGCTTGTCAAGTATTCTGAAACTTAAACTGTCTAACTTGAACGCTTGTCAAGTATCTTGAAACTTAATCTGTCTTGCACTTGAACTGCTATCAAGTGAAGATTAACTGAAAATGGAAAATGACTGCACTTGATCTTTATCAAGTGGAGACGATTAACCTCTGTTTTGGTTGACCCTCTTGGTGCAACCTTCTGACTTGAAAAACTGACTTCAAAAACTGACTTCAAAAAATGACTTCAAAAAAATGACTTCAAAATTACTTCAAGTATCTTTATAAATCTCTGGGGTTTGGTTGTCCCTTTTGGTTACTACCAACTGAAACTGTCTGAAAACTGAAAATGGAACTTGAAACTGCTTCAAGTAACTCTATAACTCTATAAACTCTCTATAAACTCTATCTAAACTCTCTGTAAACTCTCTGTAAACTCTCTCTCTCTTAATTTGCAAGTCAATTCAATTCAGTAATTGAAAAAAATTTGCAAACAAAAATATAAAATGTAAACAACATTTCACTCTAATGTACACGAAGGTACGATACTATTATGTTTGATACATAAAATAGAATTATTCTATACTGAATATAACAGTGAAAATAACTCTTGAAATTAACTCTCTGAAATTAACTCTCTTTGAAATTAACTCTCTTTGAAATTAACTCTCTTTGAAATTAACTTCTCTTACATTTAACTTCTCTTACATTTAACTTCTCTTACATTTAACTTCTGTGAAAATTACTGTTAATAATACGGACTTTTCAAATGTTTATAAATTACTTAAAAAAACAAACTGTGTACTTAACAAAATTTTCCATGGGGAAATCCTTGAGACGTGTCCTGAAGACGTCTTGTTTGGCTACTTCTTCTTGGATGAAAACTAGGCGTGGAGAACTTGGAGTCGTGACACACCGGTTCAAGGGTGGATGTTACGAACAAGAAGTCGTGACACGCCGGTCAACTGGTTTTATCCTGATGCAGGGTAATTTCTATCTTGGCCAAAGAGTGGCCTCTTTTTAAAATCTTCTTAAAATCATCTTCTTATCCTGGGGCATGGTAATTTCTATTCTTGGCCAAAGAGTGGCCTCTTCTTAAAATCTTCTGGTTAAAATCTTCTGGTTAAAATCTTCTGGTTAAAATCTGTTTCTTAAAATCTTCTTCTTAAAATCTGTTAAGATCCTGGTAAAGGGTCTGGAAGACTGGAAGAATCCTGGAGTCTTGAAGATCCTGGTTAAAGGGTCTGGAAGACTGGAAGAATCATGGAGTCGTGAAGATCCTGGTTAAAGGGTCTGGAAGACTGGAAGAATCCTGGAGTCGTGAAGATCCTGGCATGGTCGCCAGTTGTTAACCCCTCCGTCTATGGCCCGTGTTGGTTCGAAGTCGACGGGGGTTCTAGTTAGGTGGCAGCAACGGATGTGTGACTTGAAGTAGTTTTCTTCTATATTACTCTCCGAGTTCTTCTATAGTGGCTCGGAGGACTCTGATAGACTTACTAAAAATGCTGAAGGTTCCGGATTCTTCTTATAGCGTATCCGGAAAGTTTTAACGACTAAGTTCTTCTGAAGAGAGCAAGGCTCGAAGGGGACAATAAAAAGTTTCTCCAACTGTAAATTTACTGCTAAAATATACAGGTATTGCTCAGCCTCTGAATTAGCTTCTGAATTTACAGGGGTAGAGGTTCGACCTCTTTCGACCATGGCTCAGGCCGGAATCTAAAAATATTAAGGCAAGGGGCCTCTGCCCCCTCCCCGCAGCAAGGCTGCTAACAAGGGAGTCCTAATGAAGTGCTATGATGAAGTGCAAATATGAAGTGACTTAATCAAGAAGTCTAATGAAGAAGTGCTGTAATTTTACAAGTACATGTATAATATAAACTTAAATGTTTTGGGGGAGGACAGTTGAAGGTTAAATTTCCCCCCTTTTTTTAAACACATGATCAGATGTTTTGAAAGATTTCAACTAAAAAAAATAAAAATAAAAACTAATTTGTATTTTTCGCCGAGTCTACATTTATGAAGGCGATATCATTTCGTAAAGTACACATAAGTACAAATTAAGTACACGACTGAGTACGTATTAATTTTGGTTCATTACAATTACGATTACAATTATGGATTACTTCACATTCGCTTATGATTGTCCATTACAGTTCTATTAAAGTACATTCTTACATTATAAATTAAATCATTACATTTAATTACAGTTTCAATGAAGTACATTACAAGTTATTATTAATTACAGTTTCATTAAAGTACATTACGTTATATTAAATTAAAGTATTACAGTTAATTACAATTAAACAGTTACTATAACTTTGTTTTGTTTTTTTACAGTGTTTCATATTAATAGACAATTTAGATGTTAGAAATATAATACAAAGTACATGGCACATACGAGATAATTTATTTACGAAATAATATGCTGTAATATGTTATGAATTTGAAATCAGAGCGAACGGAGATATTTTATCTTTGAGGCGCTCGAATCTGCCAGTCAGCGGAATTCGATCACTTTAACCTCAGCATTTTTGAATATCTTGAGGGGTGAACGCACTTGAAAAAAAATAATAAAAAAAACAATACGAGAACGTATTTGAGCGTTTTCGCACGAATGAGAAAAAATGAATATTTAATAAAATTTATATAGGATAATGATCAAGATAAGATATGGCCGTATGGGGGCGGGGTATATGGTCGAATAATAGTTATATTTATACTACATAACATATAAATAATGACTTCTATAGAGTGTTTCGTCCTTAGTATGATGTTAAAGAATTTTCCTACATTGAATACTAGATATATGATGAAGGGAAAATGTGACGTCATAGTTATTGAATTTTTACGTATAGTACAAATCATTATTAGGAAGATTTACAAGAACGAATTAGAGACAAAGAGTGGGTAGTAATGACTAAGAAGTACAACTATGGGTTCCAATCCTGTTACATGCAATGTGTATGCATAATCTAGGGTCGAGGGTGAGATGCAAGACAATTCATAATTAATTATAATAACTTCTATAACAAATGGAAAATGGATACGACTAAACCATAGATATGGTAGATCGTAGGGTTGTGACACGAACAAAAATAGGAAGCTACAAGTAAAATTATTATCCAAACTCGCGTTAAGCGATTTTGGTTCTTATGTAAAAATGAATATTGATTATTCATTGTTCATTTTTTACATTGCTCTCCCCTTTTAAAATGATATTTATACAATAATATAATAAAATTAATACAATACAATACAATTGAGAAAATAACATCGTAACTAATTCAAGTTAGGTGACGAATTTTTCTTTACATTACAAGTTTTATACAGAACAAGTGAGTTATTATATAATATAAAAGAATTCAAAGATTAATACTTTAATTTAGATAAACAATTAAGTTAGACAAAGAATGATATTGTTAAATTTTTTTTTTTTTTTTTTAAATTTTTTTTTCTGTTGGGAAAATTACATTCATAATGAATAGGTAAAAGGGAAAAACATAAATTTTAAAGTTCATGGATTTTTCGAGGTTACCATGATAGTACAATTCGTAACTAATTTTATTGACTATTGTAGGTAAAAAATCGAATTATGTAATGGATGATGTATAGACCTGTGGTCAAGTGTGTATTTGGGTGTATTAGGTGCAAAGTGTGTATTTTACAATTTCGAGGGACAGATTAGCTGATAGGATTGTTCAAGTAACTGAATAAATGCATGAGCGAGAATTTATATATAGTAAGCAAAAATGCTTAGGACTATATAAATAGCATAGTTAGCACTTACACGCTATGAAATAGTTTATTGTGACATCCAATGATTTTAGCATAAGGTTTGTATTTATATACACAGTATATATAGTGCGCATACATGCGTGTGTATGTGTAGGGATTTGGAAGGTTTTTGAATGAATAAAGTTTGAAAATAATCTATAATAATTTAAGATGGGTTTAGAGTTATAAAATCTTTTAAGTTTAAGTCAATTATTGTCATTATTATTATTATTATTATTATTATTATTATTATTATTATTATAAAATCCTTTAAGTTCAAGGTAGTATTTAAGTATTTAATTAAATCAGTTATACGAATTAAGGTAATAAAAAAAAGACGTACTTAGAAGACCTTACGAGTAATGACTAACTCTCACGGTTTTAAAATTGAATTTCGACACACAATTAAATTCGACTACTAAAATTCATAACCATATACTGTAGTAGTATGTCAATTTGACTATAATTTTCGTTTGATACCTTACAAATGGTACAATAACAATTTAAGGACAGTTACTTACGATTAATTGAACAAAAGAAAAATAAAAATACAAATTAAAAATATGAATCAATTATGCATTTCAACGAGCTAAATACAATTTTATAATATTCTAAAAAAATAAAAGTAAATCGAGCCATAGATGAGTCGGCCAAGAATAAAAAAGTTATTGAAATGGAAGGAAGCATTTCGAACAATCTTTTCTTTTAATAATCTCAGGTAAATTTTACATTAAAAATTATTTTTATATAATAAAAAAAAAATATTAAAAAGGTTTAATAATTTTTTGCATGTTAAGTAGAAAAATTATACTCTTTCGTTAAATGTTGATAGAATTTTGAATTATTTGATATTTTAGTCTGAAACTTGTTTGCATATGATAAATACATACGTTTTATTGTGTAGAAGTTTTTTTAAAAATTAAATGACAAAAAAGAACAAACAACTGAAATTTAGGGTATGTGCGATCATACTGGGGAATTGAGCGACTAAGCGGGGGGTATAAGTCTGAAATTGACAATTACATCTTTCGTGAGCACTTTGCTCTTTTTTTTTTAAAAAGATTGCTTGTCACACTACTTAGAACAAAAAATTAAAAGAGTTCAACAAACGGAGGGACGGCATGTTCCTCATATACATTACAATAATTACCAATGCATGAAAAGGGAAAGACAAATCGGTGAATTTCCTTCTCACAAACAAAAACAAAGGTTAACTAAAGACGCAAACCGGTCAATTCTGGTTGAATTTAATTCTCTTTTACAGCACAAAAAAAGGTTGAATTAAATTCTTAAATTACATTTTTCTTAAATTAAATTCTCTTAAATTACAAAGAAAAAGTTGAATTCAATTGACTGCATTGAAAACTAACTTGGGACTTGAATAAAAATGACTTGGGACTCGAAATAAAAAATGACTTGGGACTTGGAATACTTGGGACTCGGAATACTTGGAACTCGGAATACTTGGAATAATACTGACTTGGAAG
This sequence comes from Bathynomus jamesi, assembly GCA_023014485.1. Lineage (NCBI taxonomy): Eukaryota > Metazoa > Arthropoda > Malacostraca > Isopoda > Cirolanidae > Bathynomus > Bathynomus jamesi. Next base: position 621,505 of record JAJOZX010002175.1, read on the forward strand.
AAAACTGTCTGACTTCAAATAAAACTGTCTGACTTCAAATAAAACTGTCTGACTTCAAATAAAACTGTCTGACTTCAAATAAAACTCTCTGACTTCAAATAAAACTCTCTGACTTCAAATAAAACTGTCTGACTTCAAATAAAACTCTCTGACTTCAAATAAAACTCTCTGACTTCAAATAAAACTCTCTGACTTCAAATAAAACTGTCTGACTTCAAATAAAACTCTCTGACTTCAAATAAAAACTCTCTGACTTCAAATAAAACTGACTTGGAATAAAACTGACTTGAACTCTCTCAAGTATTCTGAAACTAACTTGAACGCTTGTCAAGTATTCTGAAAACTTAAACTGTCTAACTTGAACGCTTGTCAAGTATTCTGAAACTTAAACTGTCTAACTTGAACGCTTGTCAAGTATTCTGAAACTTAAACTGTCTAACTTGAACGCTTGTCAAGTATTCTGAAACTTAAACTGTCTACTTGAACGCTTGTCAAATCTGAACTTAAACTGTCTAACTTGAACGCTTGTCAAGTATCTTGAAACTTAATCTGTCTTGCACTTGAACTGCTATCAAGTGAAGATTAACTGAAAATGGAAAATGACTGCACTTGATCTTTATCAAGTGGAGACGATTAACCTCTGTTTTGGTTGACCCTCTTGGTGCAACCTTCTGACTTGAAAAACTGACTTCAAAAACTGACTTCAAAAAATGACTTCAAAAAAATGACTTCAAAATTACTTCAAGTATCTTTATAAATCTCTGGGGTTTGGTTGTCCCTTTTGGTTACTACCAACTGAAACTGTCTGAAAACTGAAAATGGAACTTGAAACTGCTTCAAGTAACTCTATAACTCTATAAACTCTCTATAAACTCTATCTAAACTCTCTGTAAACTCTCTGTAAACTCTCTCTCTCTTAATTTGCAAGTCAATTCAATTCAGTAATTGAAAAAAATTTGCAAACAAAAATATAAAATGTAAACAACATTTCACTCTAATGTACACGAAGGTACGATACTATTATGTTTGATACATAAAATAGAATTATTCTATACTGAATATAAAGTGAAAATAACTCTTGAAATTAACTCTCTGAAATTAACTCTCTTTGAAATTAACTCTCTTTGAAATTAACTCTCTTTGAAATTAACTTCTCTTACATTTAACTTCTCTTACATTTAACTTCTCTTACATTTAACTTCTGTGAAAATTACTGTTAATAATACGGACTTTTCAAATGTTTATAAATTACTTAAAAAAACAAACTGTGTACTTAACAAAATTTTCCATGGGGAAATCCTTGAGACGTGTCCTGAAGACGTCTTGTTTGGCTACTTCTTCTTGGATGAAAACTAGGCGTGGAGAACTTGGAGTCGTGACACACCGGTTCAAGGGTGGATGTTACGAACAAGAAGTCGTGACACGCCGGTCAACTGGTTTTATCCTGATGCAGGGTAATTTCTATCTTGGCCAAAGAGTGGCCTCTTTTAAAATCTTCTTAAAATCATCTTCTTATCCTGGGGCATGGTAATTTCTATTCTTGGCCAAAGAGTGGCCTCTTCTTAAAATCTTCTGGTTAAAATCTTCTGGTTAAAATCTTCTGGTTAAAATCTGTTTCTTAAAATCTTCTTCTTAAAATCTGTTAAGATCCTGGTAAAGGGTCTGGAAGACTGGAAGAATCCTGGAGTCTTGAAGATCCTGGTTAAAGGGTCTGGAAGACTGGAAGAATCATGGAGTCGTGAAGATCCTGGTTAAAGGGTCTGGAAGACTGGAAGAATCCTGGAGTCGTGAAGATCCTGGCATGGTCGCCAGTTGTTAACCCCTCCGTCTATGGCCCGTGTTGGTTCGAAGTCGACGGGGGTTCTAGTTAGGTGGCAGCAACGGATGTGTGACTTGAAGTAGTTTTCTTCTATATTACTCTCCGAGTTCTTCTATAGTGGCTCGGAGGACTCTGATAGACTTACTAAAAATGCTGAAGGTTCCGGATTCTTCTTATAGCGTATCCGGAAAGTTTTAACGACTAAGTTCTTCTGAAGAGAGCAAGGCTCGAAGGGGACAATAAAAAGTTTCTCAACTGTAAATTTACTGCTAAAATATACAGGTATTGCTCAGCCTCTGAATTAGCTTCTGAATTTACAGGGGTAGAGGTTCGACCTCTTTCGACCATGGCTCAGGCCGGAATCTAAAAATATTAAGGCAAGGGGCCTCTGCCCCCTCCCCGCAGCAAGGCTGCTAACAAGGGAGTCCTAATGAAGTGCTATGATGAAGTGCAAATATGAAGTGACTTAATCAAGAAGTCTAATGAAGAAGTGCTGTAATTTTACAAGTACATGTATAATATAAACTTAAATGTTTTGGGGGAGGACAGTTGAAGGTTAAATTTCCCCCCTTTTTTTAAACACATGATCAGATGTTTTGAAAGATTTCAACTAAAAAAAATAAAAATAAAAACTAATTTGTATTTTTCGCCGAGTCTACATTTATGAAGGCGATATCATTTCGTAAAGTACACATAAGTACAAATTAAGTACACGACTGAGTACGTATTAATTTTGGTTCATTACAATTACGATTACAATTATGGATTACTTCACATTCGCTTATGATTGTCCATTACAGTTCTATTAAAGTACATTCTTACATTATAAATTAAATCATTACATTTAATTACAGTTTCAATGAAGTACATTACAAGTTATTATTAATTACAGTTTCATTAAAGTACATTACGTTATATTAAATTAAAGTATTACAGTTAATTACAATTAAACAGTTACTATAACTTTGTTTTGTTTTTTTACAGTGTTTCATATTAATAGACAATTTAGATGTTAGAAATATAATACAAAGTACATGGCACATACGAGATAATTTATTTACGAAATAATATGCTGTAATATGTTATGAATTTGAAATCAGAGCGAACGGAGATATTTTATCTTTGAGGCGCTCGAATCTGCCAGTCAGCGGAATTCGATCACTTTAACCTCAGCATTTTTGAATATCTTAAGGGGTGAACGCACTTGAAAAAAAATAATAAAAAAAAACATACGAGAACGTATTTGAGCGTTTTCGCACGAATGAGAAAAAATGAATATTTAATAAAATTTATATAGGATAATGATCAAGATAAGATATGGCCGTATGGGGGCGGGGTATATGGTCGAATAATAGTTATATTTATACTACATAACATATAAATAATGACTTCTATAGAGTGTTTCGTCCTTAGTATGATGTTAAAGAATTTTCCTACATTGAATACTAGATATATGATGAAGGGAAAATGTGACGTCATAGTTATTGAATTTTTACGTATAGTACAAATCATTATTAGGAAGATTACAAGAACGAATTAGAGACAAAGAGTGGGTAGTAATGACTAAGAAGTACAACTACGGGTTCCAATCCTGTTACATGCAATGTGTATGCATAATCTAGGGTCGAGGGTGAGATGCAAGACAATTCATAATTAATTATAATAACTTCTATAACAAATGGAAAATGGATACGACTAAACCATAGATATGGTAGATCGTAGGGTTGTGACACGAACAAAAATAGGAAGCTACAAGTAAAATTATTATCCAAACTCGCGTTAAGCGATTTTGGTTCTTATGTAAAAATGAATATTGATTATTCATTGTTCATTTTTTACATTGCTCTCCCCTTTTAAAATGATATTTATACAATAATATAATAAAATTAATACAATACAATACAATTGAGAAAATAACATCGTAACTAATTCAAGTTAGGTGACGAATTTTTCTTTACATTACAAGTTTTATACAGAACAAGTGAGTTATTATATAATATAAAAGAATTCAAAGATTAATACTTTAATTTAGATAAACAATTAAGTTAGACAAAGAATGATATTGTTAAATTTTTTTTTTTTTTTTTTAAATTTTTTTTTCTGTTGGGAAAATTACATTCATAATGAATAGGTAAAAGGGAAAAACATAAATTTTAAAGTTCATGGATTTTTCGAGGTTACCATGATAGTACAATTCGTAACTAATTTTATTGACTATTGTAGGTAAAAAATCGAATTATGTAATGGATGATGTATAGACCTGTGGTCAAGTGTGTATTTGGGTGTATTAGGTGCAAAGTGTGTATTTTACAATTTCGAGGGACAGATTAGCTGATAGGATTGTTCAAGTAACTGAATAAATGCATGAGCGAGAATTTATATATAGTAAGCAAAAATGCTTAGGACTATATAAATAGCATAGTTAGCACTTACACGCTATGAAATAGTTTATTGTGACATCCAATGATTTTAGCATAAGGTTTGTATTTATATACACAGTATATATAGTGCGCATACATGCGTGTGTATGTGTAGGGATTTGGAAGGTTTTTGAATGAATAAAGTTTGAAAATAATCTATAATAATTTAAGATGGGTTTAGAGTTATAAAATCTTTTAAGTTTAAGTCAATTATTGTCATTATTATTATTATTATTATTATTATTATTATTATAAAATCCTTTAAGTTCAAGGTAGTATTTAAGTATTTAATTAAATCAGTTATACGAATTAAGGTAATAAAAAAAAGACGTACTTAGAAGACCTTACGAGTAATGACTAACTCTCACGGTTTTAAAATTGAATTTCGACACACAATTAAATTCGACTACTAAAATTCATAACCATATACTGTAGTAGTATGTCAATTTGACTATAATTTTCGTTTGATACCTTACAAATGGTACAATAACAATTTAAGGACAGTTACTTACGATTAATTGAACAAAAGAAAAATAAAATACAAATTAAAAATATGAATCAATTATGCATTTCAACGAGCTAAATACAATTTTATAATATTCTAAAAAAATAAAAGTAAATCGAGCCATAGATGAGTCGGCCAAGAATAAAAAAGTTATTGAAATGGAAGGAAGCATTTCGAACAATCTTTTCTTTAATAATCTCAGGTAAATTTTACATTAAAATTATTTTTATATAATAAAAAAAAAATATTAAAAAGGTTTAATAATTTTTTGCATGTTAAGTAGAAAAATTATACTCTTTCGTTAAATGTTGATAGAATTTTGAATTATTTGATATTTTAGTCTGAAACTTGTTTGCATATGATAAATACATACGTTTTATTGTGTAGAAGTTTTTTTAAAAATTAAATGACAAAAAAGAACAAACAACTGAAATTTAGGGTATGTGCGATCATACTGGGGAATTGAGCGACTAAGCGGGGGGTATAAGTCTGAAATTGACAATTACATCTTTCGTGAGCACTTTGCTCTTTTTTTTTTAAAAAGATTGCTTGTCACACTACTTAGAACAAAAAATTAAAAGAGTTCAACAAACGGAGGCGGCATGTTCCTCATATACATTACAATAATTACCAATGCATGAAAAGGGAAAGACAAATCGGTGAATTTCCTTCTCACAAACAAAAACAAAGGTTAACTAAAGACGCAAACCGGTCAATTCTGGTTGAATTTAATTCTCTTTTACAGCACAAAAAAAGGTTGAATTAAATTCTTAAATTACATTTTTCTTAAATTAAATTCTCTTAAATTACAAAGAAAAAGTTGAATTCAATTGACTGCATTGAAAACTAACTTGGGACTTGTAATAAAAATGACTTGGGACTCGAAATAAAAAATGACTTGGGACTTGGAATACTTGGGACTCGGAATACTTGGAACTCGGAATACTTGGAATAATACTGACTTGGAAGAAAACTGTCTGACTTCAAATAAAACTGTCTGACTTCAAATAAAACTGTCTGACTTCAAATAAAACTCTGTGACTTCAAATAAAACTCTCTGACTTCAAATAAAACTCTCTGACTTCAAATAAAACTGTCTGACTTCAAATAAAACTCTCTGACTTCAAATAAAACTCTCTGACTTCAAATAAAACTCTCTGACTTCAAATAAAACTGTCTGACTTCAAATAAAACTGTCTGACTTCAAATAAAACTCTCTGACTTCAAATAAAACTCTCTGACTTCAAATAAAACTGACTTGGAATAAAACTGACTTGAACTCTATCAAGTATTCTGAACCTAACTTGAACGCTTGTCAAGTATTCTGAAACTTAAACTGTCTAACTTGAACGCTTGTCAAGTATTCTGAAACTTAAACTGTCTAACTTGAACGCTTGTCAAGTATTCTGAAACTTAAACTGTCTAACTTGAACGCTTGTCAGTATTCTGAAACTTAAACTGTCTAACTTGAACGCTTGTCAAGGATCTTGAAACTTAATCTGTCTTGCACTTGAACTGCTATCAAGTGAAGATTAACTGAAAATGGAAAATGACTGCACTTGATCTTTATCAAGTGGAGACGATTAACCTCTGTTTTGGTTGACCCTCTTGGTGCAACCTTCTGACTTGAAAAACTGACTTCAAAAACTGACTTCAAAAAATGACTTCAAAAAAATGACTTCAAAATTACTTCAAGTATCTTTATAAATCTCTGGGGTTTGGTTGTCCCTTTTGGTTACTACCAACTGAAACTGTCTGAAAACTGAAAATGGAACTTGAAACTGCTTCAAGTAACTCTATAACTCTATAAACTCTCTATAAACTCTATCTAAACTCTCTGTAAACTCTCTGTAAACTCTCTCTCTCTTAATTTGCAAGTCAATTCAATTCAGTAATTGAAAAAAATTTGCAAACAAAAATATAAAATGTAAACAACATTTCACTCTAATGTACACGAAGGTACGATACTATTATGTTTGATACATAAAATAGAATTATTCTATACTGAATATAACAGTGAAAATAACTCTTGAAATTAACTCTCTGAAATTAACTCTCTTTGAAATTAACTCTCTTTGAAATTAACTCTCTTTGAAATTAACTTCTCTTACATTTAACTTCTCTTACATTTAACTTCTCTTACATTTAACTTCTGTGAAAATTACTGTTAATAATACGGACTTTTCAAATGTTTATAAATTACTTAAAAAACAAACTGTGTACTTAACAAAATTTTCCATGGGGAAATCCTTGAGACGTGTCCTGAAGACGTCTTGTTTGGCTACTTCTTCTTGGATGAAAACTAGGCGTGGAGAACTTGGAGTCGTGACACACCGGTTCAAGGGTGGATGTTACGAACAAGAAGTCGTGACACGCCGGTCAACTGGTTTTATCCTGATGCAGGGTAATTTCTATCTTGGCCAAAGAGTGGCCTCTTTTTAAAATCTTCTTAAAATCATCTTCTTATCCTGGGGCATGGTAATTTCTATTCTTGGCCAAAGAGTGGCCTCTTCTTAAAATCTTCTGGTTAAAATCTTCTGGTTAAAATCTTCTGGTTAAAATCTGTTTCTTAAAATCTTCTTCTTAAAATCTGTTAAGATCCTGGTAAAGGGTCTGGAAGACTGGAAGAATCCTGGAGTCTTGAAGATCCTGGTTAAAGGGTCTGGAAGACTGGAAGAATCATGGAGTCGTGAAGATCCTGGTTAAAGGGTCTGGAAGACTGGAAGAATCCTGGAGTCGTGAAGATCCTGGCATGGTCGCCAGTTGTTAACCCCTCCGTCTATGGCCCGTGTTGGTTCGAAGTCGACGGGGGTTCTAGTTAGGTGGCAGCAACGGATGTGTGACTTGAAGTAGTTTTCTTCTATATTACTCTCCGAGTTCTTCTATAGTGGCTCGGAGGACTCTGATAGACTTACTAAAAATGCTGAAGGTTCCGGATTCTTCTTATAGCGTATCCGGAAAGTTTTAACGACTAAGTTCTTCTGAAGAGAGCAAGGCTCGAAGGGGACAATAAAAGTTTCTCCAACTGTAAATTTACTGCTAAAATATACAGGTATTGCTCAGCCTCTGAATTAGCTTCTGAATTTACAGGGGTAGAGGTTCGACCTCTTTCGACCATGGCTCAGGCCGGAATCTAAAATATTAAGGCAAGGGGCCTCTGCCCCCTCCCCGCAGCAAGGCTGCTAACAAGGGAGTCCTAATGAAGTGCTATGATGAAGTGCAAATATGAAGTGACTTAATCAAGAAGTCTAATGAAGAAGTGCTGTAATTTTACAAGTACATGTATAATATAAACTTAAATGTTTTGGGGGAGGACAGTTGAAGGTTAAATTTCCCCCTTTTTTTAAACACATGATCAGATGTTTTGAAAGATTTCAACTAAAAAAAATAAAAATAAAAACTAATTTGTATTTTTCGCCGAGTCTACATTTATGAAGGCGATATCATTTCGTAATAGTACACATAAGTACAAATTAAGTACACGACTGAGTACGTATTAATTTTGGTTCATTACAATTACGATTACAATTATGGATTACTTCACATTCGCTTATGATTGTCCATTACAGTTCTATTAAAGTACATTCTTACATTATAAATTAAATCATTACATTTAATTACAGTTTCAATGAAGTACATTACAAGTTATTATTAATTACAGTTTCATTAAAGTACATTACGTTATATTAAATTAAAGTATTACAGTTAATTACAATTAAACAGTTACTATAACTTTGTTTTGTTTTTTTACAGTGTTTCATATTAATAGACAATTTAGATGTTAGAAATATAATACAAAGTACATGGCACATACGAGATAATTTATTTACGAAATAATATGCTATAATATGTTATGAATTTGAAATCAGAGCGAACGGAGATATTTTATCTTTGAGGCGCTCGAATCTGCCAGTCAGCGGAATTCGATCACTTTAACCTCAGCATTTTTGAATATCTTGAGGGGTGAACGCACTTGAAAAAAATAATAAAAAAAAACAATACGAGAACGTATTTGAGCGTTTTCGCACGAATGAGAAAAAATGAATATTTAATAAAATTTATATAGGATAATGATCAAGATAAGATATGGCCGTATGGGGCGGGGTATATGGTCGAATAATAGTTATATTTATACTACATAACATATAAATAATGACTTCTATAGAGTGTTTCGTCCTTAGTATGATGTTAAAGAATTTTCCTACATTGAATACTAGATATATGATGAAGGGAAAATGTGACGTCATAGTTATTGAATTTTTACGTATAGTACAAATCATTATTAGGAAGATTTACAAGAACGAATTAGAGACAAAGAGTGGGTAGTAATGACTAAGAAGTACAACTACGGGTTCCAATCCTGTTACATGCAATGTGTATGCATAATCTAGGGTCGAGGGTGAGATGCAAGACAATTCATAATTAATTATAATAACTTCTATAACAAATGGAAAATGGATACGACTAAACCATAGATATGGTAGATCGTAGGGTTGTGACACGAACAAAAATAGGAAGCTACAAGTAAATTATTATCCAAACTCGCGTTAAGCGATTTTGGTTCTTATGTAAAAATGAATATTGATTATTCATTGTTCATTTTTTACATTGTCTCCCTTTTAAAATGATTTATCAATAATATAATAAAATAATACAATACAATACAATTGAGAAAATAACATCGTAACTAATTCAAGTTAGGTGACGAATTTTTCTTTACATTACAAGTTTTATACAGAACAAGTGAGTTATTATAAATAAAAGAATTCAAAGATTAATACTTTAATTTAGAAACAATTAAGTTAGACAAAGAATGATATTGTTAAATTTTTTTTTTTTTTTTAAATTTTTTTTTCTGTTGGGAAAATTACATTCATAATGAATAGGTAAAAGGGAAAACATAAATTTTAAAGTTCATGGATTTTTCGAGGTTACCATGATAGTACAATTCGTAACTAATTTTATTGACTATTGTAGGTAAAAATCGAATTATGTAATGGATGATGTATAGACCTGTGGTCAAGTGTGTATTTGGGTGTATTAGGTGCAAAGTGTGTATTTTACAATTCGAGGGACAGATTAGCTGATAGGATTGTTCAAGTAACTGAATAAATGCATGAGCGAGAATTTATATATAGTAAGCAAAAATGCTTAGGACTATATAAATAGCATAGTTAGCACTTACACGCTATGAAATAGTTTTATTGTGACATCCAATGATTTTAGCATAAGGTTTGTATTTATATACACAGTATATATAGTGCGCATACATGCGTGTGTATGTGTAGGGATTTGGAAGGTTTTTGAATGAATAAAGTTTGAAAATAATCTATAATAATTTAAGATGGGTTTAGAGTTATAAAATCTTTTAGTTTAAGTCAATTATTGGTCATATATTATTATTATTATTATTATTATTATTATTTTTTAAATCCTTTAAGTTCAAGGTAGTATTTAAGTATTTAATTAAATCAGTTATACGAATTAAGGTAATAAAAAAAAAGACGTACTTAGAAGACCTTACGAGTAATGACTAACTCTCACGGTTTTAAAATTGAATTTCGACACACAATTAATTCGACTACTAAAATTCATAAACCATATACTGTAGTAGTATGTCAATTTGACTATAATTTTCGTTTGATACCTTACAATGGTACAATAACAATTTAAGGACAGTTACTTACGATTAATTGAACAAAAGAAAAAAAAAATACAAATTAAAAATATGAATCAATTATGCATTTCAACGAGCTAAATACAATTTTATAATATTCTAAAAAAATAAAGTAAATCGAGCCATAGATGAGTCGGCCAAGAATAAAAAAGTTATTGAAATGGAAGGAAGCATTCGAACAATCTTTTCTTTTAATAATCTCAGGTAAATTTTACATTAAAAATTATTTTATATAATAAAAAAAAATATTAAAAAGGTTTAATAATTTTTGCATGTTAAGTAGAAAAATTATACTCTTTCGTTAAATGTTGATAGAATTTGAATTATTTGATATTTAGTCTGAAACTTGTTTTGCATATGATAAATACATACGTTTTATTGTGTAGAAGTTTTTTTAAAAATTAAATGACAAAAAAGAACAAAACAACTGAAATTTAGGGTATGTGCGATCATACTGGGAATTGAGCGACTAAGCGGGGGTATAAGTCTGAAATTGACAATTACATCTTTCGTGAGCACTTGCTTTTTTTTTTTAAAAAGATTGCTTGTCACACTACTTAGAACAAAAAATTAAAAGAGTTAACAAACGGAGGGACGGCATGTTCCTCATATACATTACAATAATTACCAATGCATGAAAAGGGAAAGACAAATCGGTGAATTTCCTTCTCACAAACAAAAACAAAGGTTAAACTAAAGACGCAAACCGGTCAATTCTGGTGAATTTAATTCTCTTTTACAGCACAAAAAAAGGTTGAATTAAATTCTTAAATTACATTTTTCTTAAATTAAATTCTCTTAAATTACAAAGAAAAAGTTGAATTCAATTGACTGCATTGAAAAATAACTTGGGACTTGTAATAAAAATGACTTGGGACTCGAAATAAAAAATGACTTGGGACTTGGAATACTTGGGACTCGGAATACTTGGAACTCGGAATACTTGGAATAATACTGACTTGGAAGAAACTGTCTGACTTCAAATGAAACTGTCTGACTTCAAATGAAACTGTCTGACTTCAAATGAAACTGTCTGACTTCAAATGAAACTGTCTGACTTCAAATGAAACTGTCTGACTTCAAATGAAACTGTCTGACTTCAAATGAAACTGTCTGACTTCAAATTAAAACTCTCTGACTTCAAATAAAACTCTCTGACTTCAAATAAAACTGTCTGACTTCAAATAAAACTGTCTGACTTCAAATAAAACTCTGACTTCAAATAAAACTCTCTGACTTCAAATAAAACTGACTTGGAATAAAACTGACTTGAACTCTATCAAGTATTCTGAACCTAACTTGAACGCTTGTCAAGTATTCTGAAACTTAAACTGTCTAACTTGAACGCTTGTCAAGTATTCTGAAACTTAAACTGTCTAACTTGAACGCTTGTCAAGTATTCTGAAACTTAAACTGTCTAACTTGAACGCTTGTCAAGTATCTGAAAACTAAACTGTCTAACTGAACGCTTGTCAAGTATCTTGAAACTTAATCTGTCTTGCACTTGAACTGCTATCAAGTGAAGATTAACTGAAAATGGAAAATGACTGCACTTGATCTTTATCAAGTGGAGACGATTAACCTCTGTTTGGTTGACCCTCTTGGTGCAACCTTCTGACTTGAAAAAACTGACTTCAAAAAACTGACTTCAAAAAATGACTTCAAAAAAATGACTTCAAAATTACTTCAAGTATCTCTTATAAATCTCTGGGGTTTGGTTGTCCCTTTTGGTTACTACCAACTGAAACTGTCTGAAAACTGAAAATGGAAACTTGAAACTGCTTCCAAGTAACTCTATAACTCTATAAACTCTCTATAAACTCTATCTAAACTCTCTGTAAACTCTCTGTAAACTCTCTCTATCTTAATTTGCAAGTCAATTCAATTCAGTAATTGAAAAAAATTTTGCAAACAAAAATATAAAATGTAAACAACATTTCACTCTAATGTACACGAAGGTACGATACTATTAGTGTTTGATACATAAAATAGAATTATTCTATACTGAATATAACAGTGAAAATAACTCTTGAAATTAACTCTCTGAAATTAACTCTCTTTGAAATTAACTCTCTTTGAAATTAACTCTCTTTGAAAAACTTCTCTTACATTTAACTCTCTACATTTAACTTCTCTTACATTTAACTCTGTGAAAATTACTGTTAATATACGGACTTTTCAAATGTTTATAAATTACTTAAAAAAACAAACTGTGTACTTAAACAAAATTTTCCATGGGGAAATCCTTGAGGACGTGTCCTGAAAGACGTCTTGTTGGCTACTTCTTCTTGGATGAAAACTAGGCGTGGAGAACTTGGAGTCGTGACACACCGGTTCAAGGGTGGATGTTACGAAACAAGAAGTCGTGACACGCCGGTCAACTGGTTTTATCCTGATGCAGGGTAATTCTATCTTGGCCAAAGAGTGGCCTCTTTTTAAAATCTTCTTAAAATCATTTTCTTATCCTGGGGCATGGTAATTTCTATTCTTGGCCAAGAGTGGCCTCTTCTTAAAATCTTCTGGTTAAAATCTTCTGGTTAAAATCTTCTGTTAAAACTTTGAAAATCTGTTTCTTAAAAATCTTCTTCTTAAAATCTGTTAAGATCCTGGTAAAGGGTCTGGAAGACTGGAAGAATCCTGGAGTCTTGAAGATCCTGGTTAAAGGGTCTGGAAGACTGGAAGAATCAGGGAGTCGTGAAGATCCTGGTTTAAAGGGTCTGGAAGACTGGAAGAATCCTGGAGTCGTGAAGATCCTGGCATGGTCGCCAGTTGTTAACCCCTCCGTCTATGGCCCGTGTTGGTTCGAAGTCGACGGGGGTTCTAGTTAGGTGGCAGCAACGGATGTGTGACTTGAAGTAGTTTTCTTCTATATTACTCTCCGAGTTCTTCTATAGTGGCTCGGAGGACTCTGATAGACTTACTAAAAATGCTGAAGGTTCGGATTCTTCTTATAGCGTATCCGGAAAGTTTTAACGACTAAGTTCTTCTGAAGAGAAGAGAGCAAGGCTCGAAGGGGACAATAAAAAGTCTCCAACAACTGTAAATTTACTGCTAAAATATACAGTATTGCTCAGCCTCTGAATTAGCTTCTGAATTTACAGGGGTAGAGGTTCGACCTCTTTCGACCATGGCTCAGGCCGGAATCTAAAAATATTAAGGCAAGGGGCCTCTGCCCCCTCCCCGCAGCAAGGCTGCTAACAAGGGAGTCCTAATGAAGTGCTATGATGAAGTGCAAATATGAAGTGACTTAATCAAGAAGTCTAATGAAGAAGTGCTGTAATTTTACAAGTACATGTATAATATAAACTTAAATGTTTTGGGGGAGGACAGTTGAAGGTTAAATTTCCCCCCTTTTTTTAAACACATGATCAGATGTTTTGAAAGATTTCAACTAAAAAAAATAAAAATAAAAACTAATTTGTATTTTTCGCCGAGTCTACATTTATGAAGGCGATATCATTTCGTAATAGTACACATAAGTACAAATTAAGTACACGACTGAGTACGTATTAATTTTGGTTCATTACAATTACGATTACAATTATGGATTACTTCACATTCGCTTATGATTGTCCATTACAGTTCTATTAAAGTACATTCTTACATTATAAATTAAATCATTACATTTAATTACAGTTTCAATGAAGTACATTACAAGTTATTATTAATTACAGTTTCATTAAAGTACATTACGTTATATTAAATTAAAGTATTACAGTTAATTACAATTAAACAGTTACTATAACTTTGTTTTGTTTTTTTACAGTGTTTCATATTAATAGACAATTTAGATGTTAGAAATATAATACAAAGTACATGGCACATACGAGATAATTTATTTACGAAATAATATGCTATAATATGTTATGAATTTGAAATCAGAGCGAACGGAGATATTTTATCTTTGAGGCGCTCGAATCTGCCAGTCAGCGGAATTCGATCACTTTAACCTCAGCATTTTTGAATATCTTGAGGGGTGAACGCACTTGAAAAAAAAATAAAAAAAAAACAATACGAGAACGTATTTGAGCGTTTTCGCACGAATGAGAAAAAATGAATATTTAATAAAATTTATATAGGATAATGATCAAGATAAGATATGGCCGTATGGGGGCGGGGTATATGGTCGAATAATAGTTATATTTATACTACATAACATATAAATAATGACTTCTATAGAGTGTTTCGTCCTTAGTATGATGTTAAAGAATTTTCCTACATTGAATACTAGATATATGATGAAGGGAAAATGTGACGTCATAGTTATTGAATTTTTACGTATAGTACAAATCATTATTAGGAAGATTTACAAGAACGAATTAGAGACAAAGAGTGGGTAGTAATGACTAAGAAGTACAACTACGGGTTCCAATCCTGTTACATGCAATGTGTATGCATAATCTAGGGTCGAGGGTGAGATGCAAGACAATTCATAATTAATTATAATAACTTCTATAACAAATGGAAAATGGATACGACTAAACCATAGATATGGTAGATCGTAGGGTTGTGACACGAACAAAAATAGGAAGCTACAAGTAAAATTATTATCCAAACTCGCGTTAAGCGATTTTGGTTCTTATGTAAAAATGAATATTGATTATTCATTGTTCATTTTTTACAATATTATATAAATCTTAGAAATCATTGTCTTATATTTTCGATACAAATCTTGATTCATATTATAATTTATACTTATTTGTATGGTTTATTTATATTTCTTATACAATTTCCATGCGTGATTATTTTGGTTTGGTTTAATTTTTAAGTGCTGGCATAGTTCTGTCTATGCGGGATTCTAATATTGCTGGTATAGTACCGATAATTAAGTCCATATTTTCATATATATAGGCCTAGGGCCTCGCAATTTCTAGATCTGCCTAGGGCCTCGCAACTTCTAGATCCGGCCCTATATATATATATATATATATATATATATATATATATATATATA
Source organism: Bathynomus jamesi (assembly GCA_023014485.1). Taxonomy (NCBI): domain Eukaryota; kingdom Metazoa; phylum Arthropoda; class Malacostraca; order Isopoda; family Cirolanidae; genus Bathynomus; species Bathynomus jamesi. The sequence continues at coordinate 636,880 of JAJOZX010002175.1, forward strand.
TATATATAATCTAATAATATATAAAACGATGGAGTATAACCATCAATATAACAGTACAGGAGAAATATATATATATATATATATATATACATATATATATACACACAGTTATATTAAATAATTAAATATATTGAAAATAATAATATACAAAACGATGGAGTATAATCATCACATATTAGTACAGGAAATATATATATATATATATATATATATATATATATATTAAATAATTAAATATATTGAAAATAAATATACATCAAAATACTTTATGTTCTACTGCTCAAAACACTAAACTTACACGTAATCGAGTCTACAGTCACATCATTATTGCTTTGCACTACACGGTAAATACGACTTAACATTATTTCGCTGCTCAAGTTATAGGTATACCTATACTCAATATAAATGGCCTTCATATCGTTCAATAGTGTTTTTGTGCCCACTTTACATTCGGGTGGTAAGCTATCTTTAAACACAGCTAGAATACACTCAAAAGCACGCACAAAGAGGGCATCGGTAACTATCACGTCATTATTAAATACAAGTTTATAAACACTCCTTTCCAATCGAGGGTTTTTTCTTACCGACCCGAGCTTTTCAATCGTGAACTCTTCTTCACTCTGCATAGCAACAACTGAAATAATCTTCCAAGTCGTAACGACAGCTACTCATTATATAGAGATACAACTCATCAGGGTGAACAGTGTAGGCAAGCTCTGCCCTGTACCGTTCAAGTCCTTTGTACCAAAGTTCGGGATATTTCGGAGTCTAAACCTTTTAAATAAGCATCCAGCTCTAGAGCATTCTCGCCTTGTTCATTCCTACATTCGATAAAGCCGTCGAGCAGAGCGGTGTATGTGTATTCAAGAACAGTGTCAAAATATATCATATCCTTAACACGAGCGTCTAATATAGGCTTCAGCTTGCGGAATCTGATGATTTCAAACATTCTGTCGAGGATGAATCGGTTTCGCGTAAGGACAAGAACGTTATTATCAGATGCATTCTTCCACATCAGTCGTATATTAATACATAGCTGATCGTTATTTATACACAACGTACAAACAACGGCATGTGAGGGGGCATCACTAGTCTGTTCTCTTCTTGTACCTACACCTGCAGGTATTTTATAACGATCCTCACCCCACTTCTCAACTATCACGAAGCCTCTATTCATCTCCTCAACACTTACTGTAAATAAATAACATTACGTTTGTTTGCCTTCCTTCAAATCGTTTCAAGTGCATAGTTAATGGTACCGGTTTCACGCCTAAACACGCGCAATGACTTCGTCACGGACACATCGTACGAGGCTTTGAGAATGCTTCTCAAAGGAAGTTCCATCGTATTCGAGGAGTGCTCGTCCAGTCGGTTCAAGCTCTGAGATGACTGAGCCACGGGTGGGTGGATCGGTTCGACGGGAGGAGCGAGTCACACCATAAGTTGATGAATCGTGTACGGCGCTGTTCTGACGTGAATACTTGTATCCCATTATAAAAGTAGGCGTTTTGAGAAATTTTCCGGTACATGAAGCACTATCGGTTTTAATGTTTTATCGCTCTCACTCCCCAGAACACGCACCAGGCATTTTCGCTTAGGGGGAATTTCACGAACTAAACACATTTTATTCACAAACTGGTGCACTACTTGAGAGAAACATGTTACCGTATTTTTCTCTGTGTTTAACAATCGATACTCGTCTCTAAATTCTATCAAAAACTCACACAGGCCTTTAGCCACAATCTCACTGCGAATCTCGTCGTGATATATATGAATGTAGTGGTAAAAGTACTTTAGTGAGTCCATGATGACAAGGTTTACGTTCTCCGCCGCAGGGTACGCGTACTCGGTGTGATGCAGCATGACATAATACCGCCTGTCACCACTCATCAACAAGGCACATTATCCATACCCGCTGCTTCTCTTCTGCACGCATTGTTTCTTTCACCTCACGGTATATGTGCGCTTTTATACAGTTTAGCCCTACAACGTAGTCCATCACATCGTTTGTGCTGCGAAATCCGGCAGTACTCTCGCCAGAATATTCATAGAGTATTTGAACATCTTGTTCCCTCGCACTATTCAACGTACCCTTAAAAGTCTCAAAGGAAGGGGGGTAGGCAGTCTTTCAGTATCCACTACATCTTCCGACTTTACCGAATACCACTTCATAAACGTCGAACACGCAATATCAAAAGTAGCCATCACTATTTTTCGTCTACGCGAGAAAATACACGTCTGAGCTCAAGGGTTTGCAGGGTTCAACTGAGCACGCAGGGATAGAGATATGCTCAGGTAGTGGCAGGAGTCACGGGGCCGATCTTACAGTGGAAGGAGCTTAGGAATGTACGCACGCATGCACGCAAAGGAGAAAATGAAACCTTAATTGAAGCAAATACACGTAATAATTAAACATATCATTAACAGTACACATATATATAAATACAATCAAGGATTATGGTATCCAAAGGGTACGGTATCATAGGTACCAGGCACCTGGTAACGTTTTCTATAGGTGTTACGGCATACCTTCGCTCCCCCTAAGTTCCTTCACACACCCCAGTTTCTGCGCCCGAAAATTGTGGGTCCCCACAGTCAGTTGGGGGTGGCTGATCGCTGATCGTGGCTAGATCCTTCAACGAGTCAAAGTTAACGACTCGCCGGCTCGCATGGTTAAGCGTGATACCCTTAGCCTTCACGATATATTTCATATCCTCCCCTACCCTCACCCGTACCCCATAGGTTTTTGGCCCTGTTGATACAAATGAGTCAGCGTGTGCACCATCACCATACTCATCTTTGATCTCGTCAGTTAACTCTCCGAGGAATTCCCAAATAGCAGTCATGTATTCACCCTCCCTCGCTGTGAATATCACGTTATCTGTGTCAGCGTACAGCACCCTCCGCCCAAGAGAGTGCATTAGTCCCCAAAGCTTGATGCGGGCGTAGGTCGTTGTGAAGCTGGCTACAGGTATGTTTGTAACCCGTGAAGTATCTGTGGCCAGTTCGGTGATGTTGTACTTTATTATGTAAGTATTACCTACATTCACGATCTCCATAAGCTCTTTATCGGGAGCGTTGATATAATCCCAGACTTCACTATAACTTTATGCCAAATGAACGTTCCCTTTGCCAGTATTCTGCGCAAATTTCCCCCAAAGAATGTTTAGACACAATTTTGCACTAAAGCACTTGCCAGGATTCTTAACAATTTGGGAACGGTCAAGCTGTATACCTTCATGGGCACGGTAACACTGAATATAAGCCGGTTTTTTTCATCTTCGGTATCAACTCCTCGCGGATATCCCGATGCTTCTACCTTATCCTTCAAAAAAGCGTTTATATATAGCGTGAAAAGGTTGGGTAGCTTCTGAAACCTCCACACCTCATGTAGCTTCAATATTCTGTACCTATGGCGAACGGCTAGGTCCAGCTCAGGGCTTGTATACACACCTCTGCTCTTACGCTGATTGGTTGTATGATTACAATCACCATTGTTCTCCTCTGCGCACTTCACGCTCATTCAAGTTAGCTGAGAACTCTTCGATGGTTGGCATGGTTGGACCCACCAGTTTTTCAGGCGGACCTACAGGATACGGAATGTTCTTCATCACGTAGGGATATAAAGAACAGAAGTCGTAGTAGTGGAGTTTCACGCCCTCCGTAGGCGGAAAGTATAGCTTGAATGGGTTTGTACGCCCTCCAAACAAGCTGTCACCGCATTTGAGGGGGTCCAACACCAATGAACGTTTGATGGCTCTTATTTCTTCACGGTACTGGCCATCTGTTTCCATTCGTGCATCATACTCATGCTCCCACACGATCTTGTGAGTGAACTGGGAGCCTATAAGTTGATCGCGGTTACGGGTCCATGCGAGGCTGTCGGCAGGGGATATTCCATAGAGGTTCCCTGTGACGGCATACTCAGGGTGTGAGCATCTATGCCACCAGCAGCCGTTAAAGGAGTACACAGTCTTCTCACCAGTGGTTGGATCCTCACTTAGGCCATCAACCCAAAAAACACGACCATTGACCTTAATGGGCACTTCCCCCATGTTGCGGGCGTGTTTATGTATACCCCTGTCTGTTGCTGTAAGTGTATGAGCCAGTAAATAGCCTTGTGCCCATAACTGCGGGGATTGTTTCTGTGAATGACGGCTAAGGTGTCCTTAGGCATGAAGTTATTTTTGAACACCGTAAAACATAATGAGGCGATCGTGGTTGCGACTTGCAGCGGATTGCATTTGAAACGGGCTATGTACATCCTTCTAAAGGCCTGGAAACATACTCTAAGCACGCGCACATCATTCACGCAATAACGTTCACATTCATCAGCTATATTGTACGGACTAGCTTAATTAAAACTGTTGTAGTAGCGGTCAAGTTCTTCACGCTCACTATCACTCATGTTGGTGTAGTTAAAGTAATGTTTGGGTGGAGGTAGTCCTACGTAATTTAAAGTTTCGCTAGTGAGGAATGTGTAAGGGAAATACCCCTTTGAAACTTCAGCGGCTACGCGCATGACTTTGGGTAGCTTTGCTAATTTACAAGGTGTGAACAGCAGGGTGTCTTTAAACTGTAAATATCGCAGACGACTCATGTTCAAGCAATTCCTTATAAAGGAACTGTGAGTCAAATTTTGCCCCGTTATGGGCAAGAATATGCACAGTCATTTTTTTTAACTTGTCCTCTAATTTGGCAATATAGTTCACAAAGAGTTTCACAGGGGTGTCGTGTGCAATCGTTTTCAAAACGTTTGTCCGTTTACCACATTTGTGACACTCATCACACTCAATCTCTATGCACTCATCACAGATAGTCTGACTTACGAGTAAATGTGGAATAACCTCTTTGGTTTCAGCGTTCGTGTATGTTTCTATAATCTATATCGTAGTACACGGTTATACAAGGGCTATTTTTAGGCTTAGCATCTTTCATATAACATACATGCTTCACTCCATCCGCCTTATATTTTTCATGACATGAAGAACAGTGAATTTCATTACATTTATACGCAAACTTGCCCCAATTATCCAACATATGAAACATGCCACATTCATAAATTCTCATTTTCCTGCAAGTGCCAATTGACTTATGGAGCTCAAAGCAATTATTATTGAAAAATGTACGCCTACACACATTACATTCCCTCTTCTCGGATTCAACTACATGACTTTCACATTTGGGACTTTTACACTGCTCACATACCATGTAGCACTCCTTACAATGTTTCACTATATCATCCGCAAACTCGAGACAGCCCTTACACAAATCATGATGCCTTCCATATTTTCGATTTTTATCATAACTAGCGTAGAGAGTCCTTATGTTACGGATGGGGAGATACGATGTTCCTGACAATCCTAAAATAAGTAGAGGTCTTGTACGATATCTCACACAGCTTTTAAAAACATACACAGTCTTATGACGATCATCCATTCCAAATACGACTATACGAGCATTCATTTCCTGCTCGACCCTTCTCAGTTCTTCAAAACCCATATTACACTCAAACTCAAGCTTGCAATCTGAAGCCAGTTTACGGGCACGCTGCACAACCGTAGGAAACCAAATTTTTTGCGTCCATGTATTTAGCACAGTGAACATATGAGCTAAAACTATTGCTATAAACCCACAACCACGATCGACGTTTAAATGCTTTCTGTAAATAACCGGAGAATTGAAATTAAGAGTATAAGGTGTGGCACTATGACTAGCAACCCGGAATACTCTGTCAATATCTATCATGAAGTTGTCCATATTGAGGGCTGTACTACTTTGAGAGGCCTGCTTTGTACGGCCCAAGATATATTCTATGTCTACAGCCGCCAAACGTCTGAACGGTATTACTACCCAAAAATCATCTACGTCCCCGTCACCTGAACCAAGCCTAAAGGACAACCTCGTCCGGACTTCACGTTCATCGCGGTTCTGAAGGGCAAACTCCACAATACGCTCAACTACGCGTCGCAGCCCAACACCGTTGGTATACAGGGATCCAGGGTCAGCCCTGACCACGTACCGACTTCTAGTCACGGCAGGGGTGGGGGTAACGGTGCGCACCAACTCGAATGTTATACCTTCCTCCACAGCACGAGAAGCTGCTGCTGCTGTGGAGGAAGTACCCGGAACTGAACAGGAATAATGGGGTATATTTAAGGAAGGTACTATTGTGGGGGTTGTGTTGTAAGACGTAGAGGGTTGGGGCTCTATTACTGAGGGTCTAACAACCGGCGCAATCCTGGCACGCTTATACCTGACGTGGAGGGTTCTTCATCATGCTTCCGCTTTGAATTGTCGCATGCTACAGGTATCGTTGGTGAGGGTTCGTCAGCGGGGAAGGATTCTGTAGCTACACGGTCATCGGGGTCATCTGTGATATCGATGATAGGGGGATGTACATCGTCGTCATTCACGGTTCTGTGGAAGAAGAAAAACAAGAATATAAGGAACAACACTTAAATTTTGTTATATTTTGTAAATGACCCACAAAGGTGTATATAACGTTAATTCGTTAAAGGGAAATGAGCATATAGTCATTGTAATTGACGATCTCATGTTGGAAATGGATAAGACTTTTGCCGAGACATTTACAGTGTTCTCCCACCATCTTAACATAAGCGTATTCTTCATCAGTCAGAATCTATTTTTCAAAAATAGATACATGCGCGATGTGTCGTTAAATACACAATATCTAGTCTTATTCGCGCAATGTAGAGATGTGTCACAAATTGGGGAATTAGCCAATCAAATGTTCCCGAATCAGTGTAAGGAGTTTTTGGAGGTTTATAAAGAAGCCATACGTCAGCGTTACGGATATTTGCTTTGTGACCTTCACCCGCGAAACACGTTTAGGGTGCTTCTAAGAACAAATATATTCCCAAACGAGCCTGAAAAGGTGTGCATTGCAGAATGACAAATAGGCTGAAGAAATATCGTGAATTAATAAAAATCTACCAACGATTGCCCGGGCACTGCAACAGATGTTTGTTAAAAATATCGACTCCGACTTTTTTAAAATGCATCTGTAAAATTTGTCTTAATGTTATAAAATGTAATGTGCCAATGAAACCCCCTCAGAAGGCTCGCTTACGTCGTTACAAGAACATAATACGTGCGCTCGCTCGTAAAAGTCACACTGTGGGGAAGAAAAAGCGAATTATTGTACAAAAAGGGGGATCATTCCTCCCCATCTTATTTTCAGTTTTGGAACCTTTACTGACTAGATTGGTATAATGAAGAAAGTGTTAGTGATTCCGCACGAGGTGTATGCTTCACTGCAAAGTTCAAAGAATCCAGACACGTTTCTACAAGGATCTTTGCTGAAATTTCTTCATGAGTACGAAGATTATAAGAATCCGACAGAGCTCCCCGTGGTTATTAGGCACAGCGCGAACAACGCTCAGCATGGCGACATAGGACCTGGGCCCGACGTTAGAGATGACCAACCAAAGAATAACGGAACGTATCACATCGAACATGTATTAAAAAGTAGTCTCCCACATCCACTGCGTTCGCACTTATTAAGCAGATTACATTTTCTCCAATGTTTTCAAGTTTTTCTCTGATTTCAATGAAATTTGTAGCAAATAATCACTATATATAGCAGCATTGATGGTATTCATTTCGATAAAATATTTTGATAATTAAAATAATTATATCATTTTATTAAAAAATATGTAAAATATTGTGTTCCGAATTATTAAGCAAGTATTCTATTTACGGATCTAAATGATGAAAATGGGTAAGAAGGATTTAACACTAACTGAGAAAAGAAAAATAGTCAAGTTACTCGCTGAAAATATAAAATCTATTGAAATTGCGAAGCAGTTTGGCAGAGCTTATCGAACTATAAACAGGTTTGTAGCCGAGGGTACCAAACTGAGGCAGCGAAGTGATAAGGGAGCTATAAGAAAAGTGACAAGGCGGCAGATATCTGTAATCAAGAGCAAATTGCAAAGCATCCATTGTCCTCAAGTAAAGAGGTTTTCGAGCAGGCTGGCATATATAATGTACCAAGAACATCTCGATGTGGAATCCTCCAAACAATTGGCAAGACGTGTAAACCTACGATTCAGTCACCATTAACACCCAGGTACAAGAAGCAGCGTGTTGAATGGGCGCGTCAGTACGTGAAAACAAATTTTAATACTGTATTGTTAACCTATGAATGAAGATCAACCCTTGAGGGATCTGATGGTTGGTCAAGAAGATGGATTGCTAAGGGTCAATCTCTACCATGGAATGAGGTTTTCTTTTAGAAAGTTTGTGTAAGAATGGGCATTCATTTTTACACCATCAGGCACTCTGTATGGGACAGCTACTTCATTGCCTATCAATCCTGCCCAAAACATGACTCTACCTCCACCTTGTTGGCGTCTTAATCTCGATGGTAGAAATTGGCTCTCAGCAATTCATCTTCTTGACCAAACATCAAGTCCCTCAAGGGTTGCTTTTCATTCATCGGTGAACAATACAGTATTAAAATCTGTTTTCACGTACTGACGCGCCCATTCAACACGCTGCTTCTTGTACCTGGGTGTTAATGGTGACTGAATCGCAGCTTTACACGTCTTGCCAATTGTTTGGAGGATTCCACATCGAGATGTTCTTGGTACATTATATATGCGAGCCTGCTCAAAAACCTCTTTACTTGAGGACAATGGATGCTTTGCAATTTGCGCTTGATTACAGATATCTGCCGCCTTGTCACTTTTCTTATAGCTCCCTTATCACTTCGCTGCCTCAGTTTGGTACCCTCGGCTACAAACCTGTTTATAGTTCGATAAGCTCTGCCAAACTGCTTCGCAATTTCAATAGATTTTATATTTTCAGCGAGTAACTTGACTATTTTTCTTTTCTCAGTTAGTGTTAAATCCTTCTTCTTACCCATTTTCATCATTTAGATCCGTAAATAGAATACTTGCTTAATAATTCGGAACACAATATTTTACATATTTTTCAATAAAATGAGATAATTATTTTAATTATCAAAATATTTTATCGAAATGAATACCATCAATGCTGCTATATATAGTGATTATTTGCTACAAATTTCATTGAAATCGGGGAAAAACTTTTGAAAACATTGGAGAAAATGTCATCTGCTTAATAAGTGCGAACGCAGTGTACATTGCGGAATAAAGGCTTAAGTCTTTATAATCTATTGTGAGGACCCCATCATACAGTGGGCCGATACAGGCGAGGTCATTGTTGAAGGAACAAGTGTACAGGGATCCAATATCGTCGACATTGACCATGATCTGGTGAGAAAGTGGGACAGGCCCTCACCAACAGGATGGAAGCATATTAAAGCAAGACTACAACAAATAAATGTCCCCCAAAACATTGATAGGAAATCTGAATAGGTTAAAAGACTTGGAGCAGGTCTCGCATGTGTCACAACTGAGTACGCCATCACCCCCAGCAGTAGCGTCTCTGAAGAGGAGAAAGAAGAGAATAAACGGCCAACCTTATCCACGTGTCTCTAAAATACGCAACTGGCTAACATAGTAAGTAAACGCTACAATCACATTTCTAATCCCCCCCCCGTGCTATGGCGGCGTTAATAGGCTGTACAGAGGTGTTTACGGAGTAAGATGTTGAGAGGTTTTTGCGGGAGCAGGATACTTATACACTTCATAAGCCGGTGAGAAAAAAGTTTAAAAAGGCCAAGACAACAGCGGCTTCGATTAACTCTATTTGGCAAGCGGATTTAACAGACATGCAAAGATATTCATTGTATAACGACGGCTACCGCTACATCCTATTCATAAGAGATGTATTCTCTAGATATCTGTGGCTAATTCCTCTGAAAAATAAATCGCCTGAAACAGTTGCTAAAACTACCAAAACGTTGATGTTGAAAGAAGATAGGGTTCCTGGCTATTTTTGTACGGATGCGGGGAAAGAATTTATAGGCCGCGCTTTCCAGAACATGCTGACAGAGTTTAATATCAGTTACTATACTAGCAGTTCTATACATAAGGCCTCTTTAGCTGAAAGAGTTCAACGTACCATAAAGGAACGCATGCATCGCTATTTTACACATAAAAACATATTCAGATATATAAACATACAACCGTTCACATCACCGTACGATTGGCACAACACCTAATGAAGTTTTAGAAAGACGTACGCGCACAGAGGTGAGAAGAGATGGAGCACCGCCACCACACTCTACACATTTCAAAATCAATGATTATGTACGGCTACTATCACGTTCGGGAAATAAATTCGCGAAGGGATTTAAGCAAGGATGGACACGTGAGATTTTTAAAGTTAGTGCTATGAGACCTAAAGGTGAGATAATGATGTATTACGTTGAAGATTTGAATGGGGAAGAAATCTCAGGAGGCTTTTACCGCGAGGAGTTGCAGAAACTGACATTTAATTTAGGAAAAAGTGCTTAAAATTGAAAAAAGTTTAGGAAGCAGAGGCTCAGGAAAGAGAAAAATGTACCTGGTGAAATGACTAGGTTACCCAGAAAGCTTCAACACCAATATAAAAGCTGCTGCAATAATGAAGCTTAAATAGTATGCAACATGGCGCCTAACCACTTCTATGTCACACTCCCGTCCTCTTCTTCTCTGTCTGTACACCCTAACAACACCCTGGCCAACTTTGTAACATAACTCCATGGGCCTATTGAGTTGGAACGTGATTCGTACGAAGTTGGTGTTTGTGAATTTCAGCTAACCACCAAATTTTTAATTCTTGAAAATGAGCAAATCATATTTCTCATCCTTAGAAGAATCGATGAGTGTGAAAAATTAGGCATAACCTTAGACAATACAATGCGATCAGTCCTGTTCTGTGAGGTACAGTACTATAGTACAAATGTAACACTAGGAATCGGTCATTATGACACAGTCATGGACATTGTGACTGGGTTAAACAAGAGTCTTGAAAAATCGTACCTGACAACCGATTTACTTTTTGAAGTCGTAAACATAGACACGCCTGCACGCACGTTGAAGTTAAAATTAACGCTTAGTAGAAATATTAAATACAAAGAGCTGTTCACAATTGTGGCCGAGGGTCGATATAGTACAGCTCTCCAAAGAGATACCTTTCACGAGACACATGACTTGTCCAGCTTAATGTATCAGCTGAAGATGGAGAAATTGGGTGAAAGCTGCCCATCCCCAGACATGTGCTATATTTACAGCAATATCGTAGAACATCAATTTGTTGGGGACACCCAGGCGCGCCTGCTGCGCATTGCACACATCCCCAACCATAGAGGGAAAAGTTTGAGCATTACATATGACAAGCCCTATTATGTGAATGTTGCGACTAATCTATTAATCAATATCTCGATATATATAAGAATGATTGAGGGAAAAAACTTCCCATTCGGTGATGGGAGCTTAACGAGCTGAACAGTGAAGCTACACTTTCGTCGCTTTCAGTTAAAATGACCCGAAGGCCTTTCACAGTCTATCGAGGGGTGAGATATCAGCGTGGGAGAGGGCTTGGGTCCATTTTTTCAACCATACTACGCACCGCTGTCCCACTGTTGAAGAGGGAGACTAGATACCGCGGGAGGAAGGCGTTACAATCAGGTTTTAACGCTGTAGAAGATATAATGGGTGGAACTAAACCTAAAGAAGCCCTAAAAAAACATTTAAAACGTGCACGGGACGAAATCATCAAAGATACAAGGAGAAAAATGCGTGGTGGCGGGAAGAAGAGAGTTGTCAGGAAGAAGGGGTTACCAACACGTGGCGCTAAACGTAAAAGGACATCAAAAAAGAAGTGTTCTAAGCGTATGAAGCCTATGGCTGATCATTTTTTTAACTGATATAAGCTGAGGACATTACTCTCACGAATCATAGACTGATTACTACTTGTCGAGAGAGGTGGTACTATTTCTGACTCGTCATGGCGCGTTTCATCCATCCATGTAGTTCACAATGTTGTAAATCGGAACTGTTCCTCTTTGATATGCCCCCTACTCAGGTTTCTATTGAGCATAGCGACTTTATTACAATTAACCCATTAAACACAATTAGTTCACCTAGGGCCCCTATAGAATTCGTGATACCCAGCTCAGGCCCATACTTTTTTGATCCGAGCTGCATGCACATGTACGCTAAACTGTGTATAGCCCATTCAGATGGAACGGACTGCGATGATAGTTACTCTGAATACCCTGAAACCAACTTTCTACACTCCATATTCAGCCAGTGTGGGGTGTATTTAAATCAGGTTAACATCTCGGCAGGAACGGGTTATTATCACCTACGAGTCTATCTGGAAATGTCCTCAACTTTTCAAAAGAAGCGAAGGACACCTTTTTAACAGCCGAGGGCTATTATCAGACTAAAGATGAAAATAAACTTAAAAAATTCTAAAAAAAAGATATACGAGTGTTTTGGGCGTCTTCATACAAACTTCACGTTCCAGGAGAAATTGCTTATGAACGGCGTCGACCTGAAACTAAAGCTCAACCGCACGAGTCCTGAGATCTGCATAAATCTGGGACTTGGTCAAGAAGAGGGCGCAAAACCCGTTGTGATTCACATCATGGAAACATATTTACGTGTACGGCGAGTGAAATTAAGTTCCCCGAAATATGTAGAAATTGAAAAAAATGTAATACACGCAACAGTAAAATACCCAATTAACAGAGTACAGATCAAACTATACACGGTGCTAGAAAACGGCGCTAGAAAACGTGGCCCTGGGAGTTCTACCTAAAAGGATATTAATTGGAATGCACGATCATGCTTCGACGAATGGAAAATAGAAAAAGAGCGCCTTTAAATTCGAGAATGTCAGCCTTAAAAATATAACTCTATACGTAAATGGCGTTGCATTGGGAGGGCCTATGGTTGCTGATTACTCATCAGACGCTGTGTTCCCGATCTGCGCGAGAGCTTATAGTAGTCTGGCTCATAATGCCGGTGCCGGTAACGCAGACAGAATTTGTCGAAAAATTTAATCTTTACTCATTTGATATTACCCCTGACTTATCTGCTAGTATAAATACACACTTAAGTCCACAACAAAGTGGGAACATCTCAGTCAGGTTGGAATTTGCTAACCCTATAGACGCGCCTATTAGTGTACTCGTGTACCTCGAATCACAGGCTCTAATAGAAGTTGGCCGTTTCAGGAACGTGGTCACAAACTTTTAAAATGGACGCGAATACACTCCAGAGATTAATGAAAAGTGACCGAATCATACGCTCCAAATTTATCGGCGTGTTTGCGAAGGATGAAATATTGAAATTGCTAACTACGAGAGATTGGTATAGGATTATCGTCAACACCGACATTGTTGGTAATGTGGGAATTCGTTGGTTTGCAATCTATTTTAAAAATAGGGAAAGAAATTGTATGGAATCCTTACCGTTTCCAATGATACTTTAGCAATACTTGTGGCATGTATTGCCTTTCATTTCTCCTGCACATGTCACGAGGGAAGGGATTTATAAATTTTTTAAATTATTCGATTTGTGCGACACTGAAATGAATGATGAAATGATATGCAGACAAATGAAAAAAAAGGTTCCCATTTGTTCGCACTCGTTGTATTGTGTAAAGGTGTATATATATTTGTAACTATATTGTGTAAAGGTGTATATATATTTGTAACTATATTGTGTAAAGGTGTATATATATTTGTAACTATATTGTGTAAAGGTGTATATATATTTGTAACTATATTGTGTAAAGTTTTACGTGTGTATATACACAATTGTCTCCATTAATGTTAATCTTATTTAATGGACGCTAGTTCTGTAAGCCGCTTTGTACATGTTTGCTACCATTTAATAAATTGAATGAAAATACAATGTGTTTTGTTCTTAACCACAAAAAAACTTACATTAGTTCCTCGATGACCTGGCATTCATCGGACCTGATGTGAGGCAATACCTCGACCCCGGTATTCAGGCCCCTGGGTTGGCTGTGCGGTGAAGCCTTCGAATCATTTATTCCCCTTTCATCAAAGCTGTCACGAAAAGTTGCTATAACACGATCGAGCTTCGTATCGGTCCTTTAAGGAGAAATTAACATTAGTTCATTCTGATTCTTTTTAATTAAAGTCCATTTTTTCATAAATCGATTTGTGTTCAGAAATCAGCTCAGTGTTAATGCAAACTATGCTATAATTGAGGATACCTGCTAATGAAACATTTACTATAAAATGCGAGTAGATAAAAAAACTGACATTAGTTCCTCGATGACCTGGCATTCGTTGGACCGGATGTGAGACAATACCTCTACCTCGGTATTCATGTCACTGGGTTGGCTGTGCGGTAAAGCCTCCAAATAATTTATTCCCCTTTCATCAAAGCTGTTACGAAAAGTTGCTATAATACGATCGAGCTCCGCATCGGTCCTTTAAGGAAAAATTAACATGATTAGTTCATGCTGAATCATTTAAAGTTAAATTAAATTAAAGTTTAATTAAAGAGAACATGCCGATTAGGACGCCCGGGCAAATTTAACAAAATATTCAATGCCGTTATTCAGTGCCTTGGTTAATCCTGGTTTTGCTTCCACCCGAATTGTTCATTCTGCCGAAGATCAAGCTTGTCACTCCACCTTAGACCTACTGTTTAACGTGGACTCCGAACCACCACCAGCCCAGCGTCTTAATCACCAGGCTACCCAACCGTATATATTAACCGCTAATCACAAAGACACGTCCCCTTAGGTTCAATACATTTATCTGGAGTTAGCTAGATCATTCAGAATAAAAGGAAAAAATGAGATTACTAAATAATTATAAACGAGAAAGAGTCCACCATTAAAATCTTGCAAAGTAACGTTCACTAAATTTAAAATATCACATCTAGTTCAGGCTAGGTTAGGTTAAGTTAGTTTAGGTTAGGCTATGCTAGGTTAGGTTACATTATATCTGGTTAGAGTCTGCTAGGTTAGGTTATATTATGACCCGGTTAGGCTATGCTAGGTTAGGTTATATTACGCCCGGTCAGGCTATGCTAGGTTAGGTTAGGTTAGACTAGGTTAGGTTATATTATGTCCTGGTTAGGCTATGCTAGGTTAGGATATATTACGCCCGGTCAGACTATGCTAGGTTAGGTTAGGTTAGGCTAGGTTAGGCTATATTATGCCCTGGCTAGGCTAGGCTAGGCTAGGTTAGGTTATATTACACCCGGTCAGGCTATGCTAGGTTAGGTTAGGTTAGGCTAGGTTAGGCTAACGGTACAGATCGTAACTCATACTTTAAAACAAAACACCCCGACTAACATTAATAAATAGACGTCCGTATAAACGAGAAAGAGCCCTGGGATTAATTTTTTCGTTGTAGAAAACAAGAAAAACTCAGAGGAAAAAATGAGATTACTAAATAATTATAAACGAGAAAGAGCACCATTAAAATCTTGCAAAGTAACGTTCACTAAATTTAACATATCACACCTAGTTCAGGTTAGGTTAGGTTAGGTTATATTACGACCGATATATATATATATATATATATGGGAGAGAGTTGCAATAAGAGAAAACGCCCATTAAATTATAATCACAAAGCAGATATCCTTTCACCTCGTCTTATTAGGAATTTTAAAAATTATAACCCTTGCACTGAATGAAACGATGTATATAGCCCGAATCACAAATTAAATTAATTACTTACATCTCCGTGACGTCATCATTGGCAAAATTTTTCTCGCCGTCACAAATTTCTGCTATGGAAAACTGATACGTGTGGGTAGTTGGGAGGTAACGAAAATGGTCCACTGAGTAGGTAGGTAGTTAATCTAACAATTATTAAACACCTTTTATGTCAATAACTGGGTGGATGAAACCAATTGGTTGCTCACCAGAGTTATTCTCCACATTAGTATTTATATACTGTGCGATAGAGCGTGCTCGGTAATAGACATACATTACCGATCAATCAACCGAAAAAACCCAAGAGGTCGCTGGTGGAAAAAGCCGCAGGAAGGACGGAAAGAAGCAACGGGTGAGCAAGAGGGAACGAAGAGAAGGAAGAGGCTAAACAACGGAAAAAGATCCCCACCAGCAAGTACGCTCTCAAAAATTGAGCAAAGAGAAGAGGGACTCTCTAATAACACTCAGTAAGTGATCAATTGTGTTTTTGAACCCAGTTTGGGGACATAATATAAGCTAGGTCAGTAAAATTAGGCCTACATTGTTGTCTAAGACCTAGCATCAACTCATAGCTTAACAAAGGCTAAGGTAAATTACCCTAACCTAATTTGGTGAGGAATCCCACTGTGGACCTCAATTTACTCTGCCCGCTCTGGACCATTTCCAAAATCTCTAGGCTGACCCCTACAAGGCTAGGCTTAATCTACTCTATAGTTAGACTGGAGATATTAGGGGTGGGTTAATTGGGGAGCAATTCATACAGAGCATTTTTCACACCTGCAATGCTTTGTGTGGATAGAAGATCGTTCCCGTCTGCTGCTGCGAAAAGGTGAAGTGCAGCATTTGCATAGAAATCCCCGTCTTCAAACACTTGCGGGGAGATGTAGAGCTGCTGCGATTGGCTCATGACGAGATATTTCTATAGCATTTGCCGATAAAAACAACTGAAGTGTACCCCTGTGATGAAAATGCCCCCCTTTTATAGACGGATAGTAATTGTGAACAACCCACAATACCCGAATCGCGATTTTCCTATTGGCCCTCGATGAAATTTGGGCGGGGCATAACGTATAAGCACGCCTAGCCTCTAACCAGAGGTCCTGGACCGTTCTCATGCGCCGCCTACTGTACTATGACTGGATGTCCCGTGAAATCTGGGGTGTGTCAGATATACCCAATCGTAAAGAGAGAGAAGCGCTTTGTTTGAAAAATAAATTTGGCAATCGAGGGCTGATCGTATCGGTTTAAGTTTATGATAACCCATCTAAATAAAATTGGAAAAAATCATCTGTGCGTGAAGGCGCGATCTACTATACTATATACTAGGGTTTTAGGGTCTTATCTGTATAGCTGTCAGGTAGTCAGAAAAGGCTAAGGATCTTTGTGGCAATCGAAAATAAATTTGGATTTCAGGTACAATTCTCGTAGGTTTAAGAGATAGAGAAGCGCTAAAACTGGAAAATTAATTGCCCGTGAAGATTGGCTATATCATAAACGTGTGAGTTTAATCTTTATGATGTTTAGAGAGTAGAACTAAGGTTCCAACGAAGGGAAGTTTACTATCGATATTATAATTCCGTTGTTGTCTTTCGACTCCTGGCGATACTAAAAACCCAGCTGGTGGAATAAAGTGTTTCAAATTTTATTTTTTTAATAAATAAATATTTAATAGCCGTATATATATATATATATAATGTGGAAATTATTGTTGTTTATTTTCAATATATTTAATTATTTAATATATATATATATATTATATAGCCGTATATATATATATATATATAATGTGGAAATTATTGTTGTTTATTTTCAATATATTTAATTATTTAATATATATATATATATATATATATATATTAAATAATTAAATATATTGAAAATAAACAACAATAATTTCCACATTATATATATATATATTAGGGTGATGCACAAATCATGACCATCGTGGATTTTTAGGGATACCCCCTCATTTGTTCCAATTTGTCACAAAAACACCCTGTGAGAAATTCCAGGTCAAACAAATAACATTCAGAGGTCGCGCCCGCCAATTGAAAATTTGAAAATTACAAAAAATTAGAGTAAAATCAAATTTTTTGAATTTGTTCTTATTTTTGTTGCAGGTTTGTTGCAGGTTGCAGGTTTTGTGCAGGTTTGCTGCAGGCAGAGTGGTAGGTGATGCGTATATGAGCAAATAGCGTTCAAGGAAATCGGTATCGCAGTGTGCTTGTGGCAGTGTCCAGGAGAGGTGCTATATCAGTGAGTCTCTCCGCCTCAATTTCTCTTCTATTTCCTCTATCTTAATTGTGACAAAAATGAGATCAAGAAGCTCAACAGATATCTGGCTGATCGGTCAACAAATAGATAAATTGAATCAAAGTAAGCTTCCATCAAAGAAAGAAGTAATTTCCTTATTCATGAATTATAAACATATCAAGAATGAAACTGTCAGAGAAGCATTAACTTCAACCGTTAATGATGTATTGGAAGTGTGGCAGAGAGCAGGAATACCAACAACCCAGAAATGTAATGTTGTGAAGAAATTAAATAAACTGTATGATGATGAGTGGCAAGGGCTGAAGAAGAGCAAAGGAAAAAAATCGAAGTTTTCAATATTGAAAGAGAATACATGGAAAGAAAAATTGGATGGACTCTTTGATATTGCGCATGCAAATGCTAACGAGTTAATAACTATTGAGGAAGATAGAGAGTTTCTACGGCTACAAAGGGAAGGTCGAAAGGGTAAAATGATGGCAGTTGATAAGGATGAAGAAAAACGTCGAAAGGAAGCTGCGAAGAGACATGAAAAAATGGATAAGAAAAGGTTACATGAATCAAGTGCATTTGATGAAACAGTTGTTCTTGATCAGCGACCGATCAGCCTCTTTAATAATTATTCCAACGATCGCAAATGTTGGAAAAGATCCAGAGAATTACAATGTTAGCTACTCATCGATTCGCAGGGCAAGACAGAAATCAAGAAAGAAGTTCAGTGAAAACTTGAAAGAAGAATTTCAAGCTGACAAACCCTTGATTGTTCATTGGGATGGCAAACTCCTCGAAGACATTACCGGGAATGAGGTTGTTGATCGGTTGCCAGTCCTAATCTCTGGCAGTGGAGAAGATCAACTGCTTGGAGTGCCAAATATAGATCATGGCACAGGAAAGGATACTGCAAATGCAGTACATCAGGCGATCATTGATTGGAATCTAATAGATAAGGTAAAAGGCATGTGTTTCGATACAACTGCATCGAACACAGGTCGTAAAAACGGAGCTTGTGTCCTAATTGAACAGAAAATGGAGAAAGATTTGTTGTGGTGTCCTTGTCGACACCATATCCTTGAAATCATGTTGGAAGCAGTGGTATCCCCTGCATTACAGGCTTCATCAGGCCCTGACATTCAGTTATTCAAAAGATTCAAAACAAACTGGAATAAGATTAATCTAACTTCATACGATAAATTAGAAAATTATCCACAAAAGGAAAAAGAGGAAATCATCAACTTTGCAGCAAGAAAAATCAATGAAGATCAACCTCGCGACGATTACAGAGAGTTATTGGAACTGACAATCATCTTGCTTGGCGGTACTCCAACGACTGGAATAAAATTCAGGAAGCCTGGGGCTTATCATAGACCCCGTTGGATGGCGAAAGTCATTTATTCAATGAAAATCTTTATGTTCAAAAGTCAGTTCAAAATAACAGCAATAGAAGAAAGAAATCTAAAAGAAATTTGTTGGTTTTCTGTTTCAATTTATATTAAGCATTGGTTTTCAGCACCCTGCGCAGCAAGTGCTCCACGAAATGATCTGAGTCTTCTCAAGAATCTTCACAGCTACAAAAGCACAAATGAACAACTAGCAAATGCTGCTTTAGAAAAATTCAAGAATCATTTGTGGTATCTCTCAGAAGAGTTGATCGCATTGGCTTTCTTTGATGATAAAATCAGCTTTGACACCAAGAGAAAAATGAAGGAGGCTCTTACAAAATCTTTGGAGCCAGATCCTCCAAAGAAGACACAAATAGACATCAAAACTATTGACAATAAGCAGCTTGAAGATTTTGTAACTGCTAACACAAAGTCCTTCTTCAGTATACTCGGATTGTCTTCAACGTTCTTGAGCAAACCAGTAGAAGATTGGCTTCTCGATGAGAGTTATTGGGTTGCAAAGAACGTAATGAATCACATGAAAGTTGTTAATGATATTGCTGAAAGAGGAGTGAAATTGATTGAAGATTATAACAAATTAATTACCAATGATGAACAACAGAAGCAATATCTACTGCAAGTTGTATCAAATTATCGGAAGAAGCTTCCGGACAAAACTAAGAAAACTCTCGTATCTTTGACGCAACAGTAAAATTTACGAGTATATCCATTCTATGTATCTATTGTAAATATCTATTGTATTGTATCTGTTTTATGAACAAATGGAAAAGAGGAAGGTGGTATGATAGGCCTCGTGGGGAACTTCCACTCAAAAAAAAAGTAACGTGACGCTTGCTGTACCTCCTGGGTGTCATGGAAATCAGCAAATTTTCAAATGGCGGGCGCGACCTCCAAATATTCGAATTTTGACCCGAAATTTCCCCAGGATCATTTTTCCACCAAATTAAACCAAATGAGAGGGTATCTCAAAAATTTGAAACAAAAACATTTTACTCCCCCACTTTTGCATCACCCTAATATATATATACGGCTATTAAATATTTATTTATTAAAAAAATAAAATTTGAAACACTTTATTCCACCAGCTGGGTTTTTAGTATCGCCAGGAGTCGAAAGACAACAACGGAATTATAATATCGATAATAAACTTCCCTTCGTTGGAACCTTAGTTCTACTCTCTAAACATCATAAAGATTAAACTCACACGTTTATGATATAGCCAATCTTCACGGGCAATTAATTTTCCAGTTTTAGCGCTTCTCTATCTCTTAAACCTACGAGAATTGTACCTGAAATCCAAATTTATTTTCGATTGCCACAAAGATCCTTAGCCTTAGGGTTATCATAAACTTAAACCGATACGATCAGCCCTCGATTGCCAAATTTATTTTTCAAACAAAGCGCTTCTCTCTCTTTACGATTGGGTATATCTGACACACCCCAGATTTCACGGGAATTAACTCAGAATGGTTCCCTGAGGTTTTTTATGATACACACAGACCGTGCATGGAACAAGGAACTCTTCTAGGATAATTAAATCCACTATAGTCCGAATAAGTAATGGTAAATGACAAATACTATAGTTTTTATTTTTCATGATGCTAGCCCGACGTGGGCAACGGGTCACTCGCAAAGAGGTCCCAAAAATATAGCTTCCCTCACCAGCTATCTGCAAAGCAGATAGGATCCAGCTTTGGGACAGGATCTAGGGTTTAAAGCTGCCTAGCCCAGCTACATTTAGAACCTCAATATAAGCAAAAGACTCGCTGCCTTCACGTCAGATTCAATACATCAAAGAAAAAGGGGTAACTATTATATTTTTAGCCAAAAACCAAAACTTTAACCTCAACTGGCAGAATTGAGCGTCCACTTTTCAAGGCACATAACATGTCTGTTTCATGATGGGAATGAACTCAGAATGGTTCCCTGAGGGTTTTTATGATACACACAGATCGTTTGCTAATTTCTGTAGTAAATAATAAATATTATTTTTCACAAGGTGCTTCCGTCATTCTCGGTAAACCGTCTTATTCCGCTCCCTCTATATTCAGAAATCAGGCATATATATATATATATATATTATATATATATATATATATATATATATATATATATATGAAGGGATTTACACCCATCTCTAGATATCTGTGTCCAGTTCCTCTGAAAAATAAATCGCCATAAACCTGGAAAATAGCTCTTAAAATATATATATATATATATATATATATATATATATTATATATATATATATGAGAGAGAGAGAGAGAGAGAGAGGAGAGAGAGAGAGAGAGAGAGAGAGAGAGAGAGAGAGGGGAAATAAACAAACACATAAACAGACAAACATGACCGAGTCTTGCATTACAGTTTAACGGGGAGCCCAACGTATTAACCACTAGGATACCCTGGTTTCTCATTTATCTACCAACCATTTGTGTGGAAGGATGTTTACACTCCACCTTAGACCTACAGCTTAAGGGGAATCCAGCAACCATTAGAATACCCAGGGTTCCCATTTATTTACCAGCCATTTGTGTGGAAGGCTGTTTACACGCTACCTTAAATCTACTGTAACAGAATAAAGTACCGCTAAATACAAATGCGAAACCAACCACCCGAACGCCTATGGTAACCTAAAAGGAATAAGTTATGTGCGGACAACTTTTAAGTGGATTTAGTTGATCGTCTGTTTTGTAAGCGAAAGCATTTGTAACGTTCTTTAATCCTGAACCTTAAACTGACAAAATTAAGAAACTTGATTCAGCTTAGAAAATGAAAATCCTGTGGCTAACCGATTCCTGGTTAAGGAATCTGTGTTATTCATATTTCTGTGAAAGGTCTCTTGTTTAAAGAGGCTTTTTTATCGCGGAGCTGGAGCTTGGCTTCGGCTGGTGACGATGCATGGGCTTTGGTTGGCCAGCATTGAGCCTAACGCAAACCAGGTTATCGTAGTGCAATAATTATTAGAGGCATACATCCCTAGCCCCTAGCAATATGAATACTTTAACTTTTTCTTTAAACTGGGAGTAGGGTTATAAAATACTTTAAGTTTAAGTGAATTATTATTCAATTCTAATACAGGTAGTATTAATGATGATGTATGCTTAATTGCGTATGAGTTTTAGTGCAAAAGTGACTTGAGGTACGGAAGGAAAATGAATTCGAATATGAGTCAAAAGTAATAAAATTCAATTAGGATTATAGATTTTACGTAATTAAATCAGTTGCACGTATATTAAGGTAATAAAAAAACGCACTTAGAAGAACTTACAATTTATGAAATTAAATCTCGCGGTATTAAAATTGAATTTCGACACAGAATTAAATTCGACTAGTAACATTTATAGCCATATATGAACAGTATATAACCATTAACATTAACCAGAAGTATCAGTACGATAATTGAATTAAGAAAATTAAGAATATAAATTCAAAATAGAAATCAATTATAAACTATAATGAACTGAACATGGGGTTATTGGTTCCATATAATACTCTTAAAAATAAAAAAATAAAAATAACCTAAATTGAGGTTATGTTCGGTAATACAGGTAAATTTCACGATCATACAGAGCAAAGTAAATTTAGAGTACTACATTCGGGGAAATTAAGAGTGACCAATCGGGGAGATATGATACTAGATAAATTGTTATTAACCTTTGGTTAGCTTCCGCCCGAATTGTTCATTCTGACGAAGGTCAAGCTTTTCACTCCACCTTAGACCTACAGTTTAACGTGGAATCCGAACCACGCCCCATCAGCAGCCCAGTGTCTTAACCACTAGGCAACCTAGGGTACCCATTTATCTACCAACCACTTTCTTTATTGTGTGGGAGGATGAACAGCTGGGTTTTGCTGCGCGCCAGCTGCCGTCGGGTCTCGAACCCGGGGCCGATGGATTCGTAGTCAGCTTCACAGTAATTTCATAGTTAGTTGGTGATAAGGATAATCCTCAACTCACTTTACGGCACTTCTCTGAACCCGCGTTTATTAGTAAGCCTGTATAACGGCGCATCTCCTCCGCCTTCCTAGAAGCTTGGCGGTCCTTCCGTGGCGTGTACACGGCTCGAGGTAGCACTGGGTGGGTTGAATGTAAGCATTTAGCCTTACCCACACAGTTTCGTTTACACTACTGTTTAACGGGGAAATATATATATAATATATATATATATATACATATATATACATATATACATTCAACTGCAAAGAACCGCAGTATAAATAACGTAAAGAACGACGCTTGTATAGGAGATATTCCGCGCAAGACGAGAGAGAGAAAACGGAACAAATGAAAAAATGAAGTAACCACCTGGGAATCGAACCGGGATCTTCCGATTGCCGGTCAGACGCGATACCATTACACCATGGACTTCACTCTTCCAAATGCCGTAATTCTTCTACATACTCGCAGAAACCAATGCCCCAAGGGGGCACCTCCCGCATGCCGTAACATTATATACATTCAACTGCAAAGAACACGCAGTATAAATAACGTAAAGAACGACGCTTGTATCGGAGATATTCCGCGCAAGACGAGAGAGAGAAAACGGAACAAATGAAAAAATGAAGTAACCACCTGGGAATCGAACCCGGGATCTTCCGATTGCCGGTCAGACGCGATACCATTACACCATGGACTTCACTCTTCCAAATGCCGTAATTCTTCTACATACTCGCAGAAACCAATGCCCCAAGGGGGCACCTCCCGCATGCCGTAACATTATATACATTCAACTGCAAAGAACACGCAGTATAAATAACGTAAAGAACGACGCTTGTATAGGAGATATTCCGCGCAAGACGAGAGAGAGAAAACGGAACAAATGAAAAAATGAAGTAACCACCTGGGAATCGAACCCGGGATCTTCCGATGCCGGTCAGACGCGATACCATTACACCATGGACTTCACTCTTCCAAATGCCGTAATTCTTCTACATACTCGCAGAAACCAATGCCCCAAGGGGGCACCTCCCGCATGCCGTAACATTATATACATTCAACTGCAAAGAACACGCAGTATAAATAACGTAAAGAACGACGCTTGTATAGGAGATATTCCGCGCAAGACGAGAGAGAGAAAACGGAACAAATGAAAAAATGAAGTAACCACCCGGGTTCGATTCCCAGGTGGTTACTTCATTTTTTCATTTGTTCCGTTTTCTCTCTCTCGTCTTGCGAGGAATATCTCCTATACAAGCGTCGTTCTTTACGTTATTTATACTGCGTGTTCTTTGCAGTTGAATGTATATAATGTTACGGCATGCGGGAGGTGCCCCCTTGGGGCATTGGTTTCTGCGAGTATGTAGAAGAATTACGGCATTTGGAAGAGTGAAGTCCATGGTGTAATGGTATCGCGTCTGACCGGCAATCGGAAGATCCCGGGTTCGATTCCCAGGTGGTTACTTCATTTTTTCATTTGTTCCGTTTTCTCTCTCTCGTCTTGCGCGGAATATCTCCTATACAAGCGTCGTTCTTTACGTTATTTATACTGCGTGTTCTTTGCAGTTGAATGTATATAATGTTACGGCATGCGGGAGGTGCCCCCTTGGGGCATTGGTTTCTGCGAGTATGTAGAAGAATTACGGCATTTGGAAGAGTGAAGTCCATGGTGTAATGGTATCGCGTCTGACCGGCAATCGGAAGATCCCGGGTTCGATTCCCAGGTGGTTACTTCATTTTTTCATTTGTTCCGTTTTCTCTCTCTCGTCTTGCGCGGAATATCTCCTATACAAGCGTCGTTCTTTACGTTATTTATACTGCGTGTTCTTTGCAGTTGAATGTATATAATGTTACGGCATGCGGGAGGTGCCCCCTTGGGGCATTGGTTTCTGCGAGTATGTAGAAGAATTACGGCATTTGGAAGAGTGAAGTCCATGGTGTAATGGTATCGCGTCTGACCGGCAATCGGAAGATCCCGGGTTCGATTCCAGGTGGTTACTTCATTTTTTCATTTGTTCCGTTTTCTCTCTCTCGTCTTGCGCGGAATATCTCCTATACAAGCGTCGTTCTTTACGTTATTTATACTGCGTGTTCTTTGCAGTTGAATGTATATAATGTTACGGCATGCGGGAGGTGCCCCCTTGGGGCATTGGTTTCTGCGAGTATGTAGAAGAATTACGGCATTTGGAAGAGTGAAGTCCATGGTGTAATGGTATCGCGTCTGACCGGCAATCGGAAGATCCCGGGTTCGATTCCCAGGTGGTTACTTCATTTTTTCATTTGTTCCGTTTTCTCTCTCTCGTCTTGCGCGGAATATCTCCTATACAAGCGTCGTTCTTTACGTTATTTATACTGCGTGTTCCTTGCAGTTGAATGTATATAATGTTACGGCATGCGGGAGGTGCCCCCTTGGGGCATTGGTTTCTGCGAGTATGTAGAAGAATTACGGCATTTGGAAGAGTGAAGTCCATGGTGTAATGGTATCGCGTCTGACCGGCAATCGGAAGATCCCGGGTTCGATTCCCAGGTGGTTACTTCATTTTTTCATTTGTTCCGTTTTCTCTCGCTCGTCTTGCGCGGAATATCTCCTATACAAGCGTCGTTCTTTACGTTATTTATACTGCGTGTTCTTTGCAGTTGAATGTATATAATGTTACGGCATGCGGGAGGTGCCCCCTTGGGGCATTGGTTTCTGCGAGTATGTAGAAGAATTACGGCATTTGGAAGAGTGAAGTCCATGGTGTAATGGTATCGCGTCTGACCGGCAATCGGAAGATCCCGGGTTCGATTCCCAGGTGGTTACTTCATTTTTTCATTTGTTCCGTTTTCTCTCTCTCGTCTTGCGCGGAATATCTCCTATACAAGCGTCGTTCTTTACGATATATACATATATATACCGTTGGGTAACCTTTGGTTAGCTTCCACCCGAATTGTTCATTCTAAAGAAGGTCAAGCTTTTCACTCCACCTTTGACCTACAGTTTAACATGGAATCCGAACCACGCCCCATCAGCAGCACAGCGTCTTAATCACTAGACCACATAGGGTATCCATTTATCTACCAACCACTTTTCTTTATTGTGTGGAAAGATGAACAGCTGGGTTTTGCTGCGCACCGGCTGCCGTCGGGTCTCGAACCCGGGGCTGATGGATTCGTAGTCAGCGACGTTAACCACTACACCACCGAGGCGCATTTATATATATATATATATATATGATACACACAGACCTTGCATGGAACAAGGAACGTTTCTAAGATAATTAAATCCACTATATTCCGAATAACTAATGGTAAATGACAAATACTATAGTTTTTCCTTTTCATGATGCTAGCCCGACGTGGGCAACGGGTCACTCGCAAAGAGGTCCCAAAAATATAGATTCCCTCACCAGCTATCTGCAAAGAAGATAGGATCCAGCTTTGGGACAGGATCTAGGGTTTAAAGCAGCCAAGCCCAGCTACATTTAGAACTCATTATAAGCAAAAGACTCGCTGCCTTCACGTCAGATTGAATACATCAAAGAAAAAGGGGTAACTATTATATTTTTAGCCAAAAAACAAAACTTAAACCTCAACTGGCAGAATTGAGCATCCACTTTTCAAGGTACATAACGTGTCCGTTTCAAAATTTATAAAGTATATATATATATATATATATATATATACATATATATATATATATATATATATATATATATATATATATATATATATATAATATATATATATATATATATAAATGTAAAAATAAAAATAAACAATGAATAATGAATATTCATTTTTACATAAGAACCAAAATCGCTTAACGCGAGTTTGGATAAAAAATTTATTTGTAGCTTTCTATTTTCGTTTGTGTCACAACCCTACGATCTACCATTTCTATGGTTTAGTCGTATTCATTTTCCATTTTTCATTTGTTATAGAATTTATTATAATTAATTATGATTGTCTTGCATCTCACCCTCGTCCCTAGATTATGCATACACATTGCATATAACAGGATTGAAACCAGTAGTTGTACTTCTTAGTCATTAATACCCACTCTTTGTCTCTAATTCGTTCTTGTAAATCTTCCTAATAATGATTTGTACTATACGTACAAATTCAATAACTATGACGTCACATTTTCCCGTCATTAATTTCCCTTCATCATATCTCCAGCATTCAATGTATGAACATTCTTTAACATCATAATAAAAAGTGTACACTCTATAGAAGTCATTATTTATATGTTATGTAGTATAAATATAACTATTATTCGACCATATCCTCCCCCCCCCCTCATACGTCCATATCTTATCTTGACCATTATCCTATGTCAATTTTATTAAATATTCATTTTGCTCGTGAAACGCAAAACTTTATGCATTCGTTCAAAAACGCGCAAATACGTTCTCGTATTATTATTTTATTTTTTATTTTTTATTATATCACCTCCCGCAATGAACTCGAAAATGCTTAGGTAAGTGATCGAATTCGCTAATGACAGCAAAATCGAACGCTTCTAAGATAAATATCTCCTCTCGCTCTGATTTCAAATTTATAACATGTTATAACATATTATAACATATTATGTTGTATATAAATCCATACCGTATGTGCCCATGTACTTTGTATTATATTTCTAACATCTTAATTGTCTATTAATATGAAACTAAAAACAAAACAAAGTTATAGTAACTGTTTAATTGTAATTAACTGTAATACTTTAATTTAATATAACGTAATGTACTTTAATGAAACTGTAATTAATAATAACTTGTAATGTACTTCAATGAAACTGTAATTAAATGTAATGATTTAATATATAATGTAAGAATGTACTTTAATAGAAGTGTAATTAAACAATAATAAGTGAATATGAATTAATTGGTAATTGTAATCGTAATTGTAATGAACCAAAATTAATACATACTCAGTCATGTACTTAAATTGTACTCTTATGTACTACTACGAAGTGATATCGCCTTCAGAAATGAAGACAGCCAAAAAATACGATTAGTTTTTTTATTTATTTTTTATTTTTATTTGGAATCTTTCAAACATCTGATCATGTGTTTAAAAGGGGGGAACTTAACCTTCAACTGCCTTCCCCCAACATTTAGGCTTATATTATACATGTATTTGTAAAATG
This sequence comes from Bathynomus jamesi, assembly GCA_023014485.1. Lineage (NCBI taxonomy): Eukaryota > Metazoa > Arthropoda > Malacostraca > Isopoda > Cirolanidae > Bathynomus > Bathynomus jamesi. The sequence goes on from JAJOZX010002175.1 coordinate 665,216, forward strand.
AACTACACTTCATTACGGCTCTCGGCTTTGGTCACTGCTACGAGCCTCCCTTGTTAGCAGCCTCGCTGCGGGAGGGGGCAGAGGCCTCTTGCCTCCTTAACTTTTTAGATTCCGGCCTCAGCCATGGTCGAAAGAGGTCGAACCTCTACCCCTGTAAAATTCAGACCACTACCTGTAAATTTTTAAGAAGTAAATTACAGTAAGAGAAACTTTTTATTTTCCCCCTCGAGTTTTGCTATCTTCAGAACTTAGTCAGTAAAGTCGATAAGTTATAAAAGAAAAGTCGATAATATTTAGTATCAGAGAAAGTATCAGAGTATTATAGAAAGAGAAGAATTAACAACTATCAACCCATAAAGCAAGAGAAAGAGACAACATTTGGCGACCCTACTACCAAGATTAGAAGAATATTTTAAGAAGAGGATTTTAACAAGTGGCCACTCTTTGGCCAGGATAGAAATTACCCTGCATCAGGATGAAACCAGTTGACCGGCGTGTCACGACTTCCAGTTCGTAACATCCACCCTTGAACCGGTGTGTCACGACTCCAAGTTCTCCACGCCTAGTTTTCATCCAAGAAGAAGTAGCCAGCAAGACACGTCTTCAGGACACATCTCTAAGGATTTCGCCGTAGAAATTTTGTTAAGTACAGTTTGTTTTTTTAAGTAATTTATAAACACTTGAAAAGTCAGTATTATTAACAGTTAATAATGAGTATCAAGTCAGAATTTACAAGAAACACAGTGAACATTCCATACACCAGTGATACATTATTTTTAGTGAAACAGTTAGATTTCACAGAGTTAATTGTAACAGAAGTTAATTTCAGTTATTTTCACTATTATATTAGTATAGAATAATTTTATTTTATGTACCAAACATAATAGTACAGTACCTTCGCGTACATTAGAGTGAAATATTGTTTACATTTTTTATTTTTGTTTACAATTTTTTCAAATTATTGAATTGAATTGACTTGCAAATTAAGAAAGAGAGTTTATAGAGAGTTTATCGTTTATAGAGATACTTGATTGCATTTCAAGTAAGTCGGTTGCACCAAGAGGGACAACCAAACCCCAGAGATTAATAGTCTCCACTTGATAGAGATCAAGTGCAGTCATTTTCCATTTTCAGTTAATTTGAAGTTAGACAGTTTCAAGATACTTGATTGCATTTCAAGTAAGTCGGTTGCACCAAGAGGGACAACCAAACCCCAGAGGTTAATAGTCTCCACTTGATAGAGATCAAATGCAGTCATTTTCCATTTTCAGTTAATTTCAAGTTAGAAGGTTGCATCCAGAGGGACAACCGCCCCAGAGATTTCAGTTTTATTCGATGTCAGTTTTATTCGAAGTCAGTTTTATTCGAAGTCAGTTTTGTTCGAAGTCAGTTTTGTTCGAAGTCAGTTTTGTTCGAAGTCAGTTTTCAAGTCCCCAGTCATTTCAATGCAGTCAATTGAATTCAACTTTTTCTTTGTAATTTAAGAGAATTTAATTTAAGAAAATGTAATTTAAGAATTTAATTCAACCTTTTTTTTTTTTGTTTAAGAGAATTTAATTCAAACTTTTTTGTTGTTGTTTAAGAGAATTTAATTCAACCTTTTTTTTTGTTGTAAAAGAGAATTAAATTCAACCTGAATTGACCGGTTTGCGTCTTTAGTTTAACCTTTTTTTTTGTTTGTAAGAAGGAAATTGACCGATTCGTCTTTTTTTCATGCCATTGTTGCGTATAAAAATATATAGGTAAAAGACATATTTTATTGTTTGCAACCAAAACCGTTTTTACAAATGTTTGTAACGAGTTTTTATAAATTTTGATTATATGATGACAGAAATAGTATAATAATTAATCGATCGTGTAACTAATTTATCCTGCTCTGTACGGTCGGGAAATTTACCGTATGACGCACATACCCTCAATTTCAGTTGTGTTATTTTTTTTGCCATTTAATTTTAATAAAACTATACACAATAAAACATATGTATTTATCTATATTCAAACAAGTTTTCAGACTAAAATATAAAATAATTCAAATTCTATCAACATTTAACGAAAGAGTATGATTTTTCTACTTAACATGCAAAAATTATTAAACCTTTTAATATTTTTTTTTATAATATAAAAATAATTTTTAATGTAAAATTTACCTGAAATTATAAAGAAAAGATTGTCGAAATGCTTTCTTCCATTTCAATAACTTTTTTATCTTGGCCGAAATTCATCTATGGCTCGATTTACTTTTATTTTAAGAATATTATAAAATTATGTTAGTTCATTATAGTTTATAATTGATTTCTATTTCAATTTTTATATTTTATATTTTTTTTATTCGATTAATACTGAGTAATTGTCGTAGTCGAATTAATTAATTGTGTGTCAAAATTCAATTTTAAAACGTGAGATTTACTTTCATTAATTGTAAGTTCCTCTAAGTGCGTTTGTTATTACCTTAATACGTGAAACTGATTTAATTTAATACTTAAATACTACCTTGAACTTAAAGGATTTTATAATAATAATAATAATAATAGCCTTACACACACACACACGTATGACATTATATATACTATATATACAAACCTTATGCTAAATCATTGGATATCACAATAAACTATTTCAGTGCGTGTAAGTGTAACTATGCTATTTAATCTTAATCATTTTTGCTTTTAATATATCTTGCTCATGCATTTATTCAGTTAATTGAACAATCTCTCAACTAATCTGTCCTCAAAATTGTAAGATACACACTTTGTAACTAGTACACACAAATACACACTAGACCCACAGGTCTATACATCATCCACTACGTAATTCGATTTGTACCTACAATAGTCAATAAAAATTAGTTTATAGATTGTACGATTTACGTTTTTCCCTTTTATCTACTACTCATTATGTATGTAATTTTTCCCACAGAAAAATAAAAAAATTTAAAAAATTTAACTATCATTGTCTAAAATTAAAGTTTTAATCTTTGAATTTTTATACTTTATGAAACTCTCTAAGCAAGTGTCATGTTAAAGATTTGATTACTCTGCACTGTACCCAAACCCCCGAACTCACTTGTTCTGTATAAAAATTGGTAATGTAAAGAAAAATATTCGTCATCTAACTTGAATTAGTTAGGATGCTATTTTCTAATTTGTATTGTATTAATTGTATCCTATTATATTATTGTATACATGTCATTTTAAAGGGGAGAGCAATGTAAAAATGAACAATGAATAATCAATATTCATTTTTACATAAGAACCAAAATCGCTTAACGCGAGTTTGGATAAAAATTTTATTTGTAGCTTTCTATTTTCGTTTGTGTCACAACCCTACGATCTACCATTTCTATGGTTTAGTCGTATCCATTTTCCATTTTACATTTGTTATAGAATTTATTATAATTAATTATGATTGTCTTGCATCTCACCCTCGTCCATGGATTATGCATACACATTGCATATAACAGGATTGAAACCCGTAGTTGTACTTCTTAGTCATTAATACCCACTCTTTGTCTCTAATTCGTTCTTGTAAATCTTCCTAATAATGATTTGTACTATACGTACAAATTCAATAACTATGACGTCACATTTTCCCGTCATTAATTTCCCTTCATCATATCTCCAGCATTCAATGTATGAAAATTCTTTAACATCATAATAAAAAGTGTACACTCTATAGAAGTCATTATTTATATGTTATGTAGTATAAATATAACTATTATTCGACTATATCCTCCCCCCCCTCATACGTCCCTATCTTATCTTGACCATTATCCTATGTCAATTTTATTAAATATTCATTTTGCTCGTGAAACGCAAAACTTTATGCATTCGTTCAAAAACGCGCAAATACGTTCTCGTATTATTTTTTATTTTTTATTTTTTATTATATCACCTCCCGCAATGAACTCGAAAATGCTTAGGTAAGTGATCGAATTCGCTAATGACAGCAAAATCGAACGCTTCTAAGATAAATATCTCCTCTCGCTCTGATTTCAAATTTATAACATGTTATAACATATTATAACATATTATGTTGTATATAAATCCATACCGTATGTGCCCATGTACTTTGTATTATATTTCTAACATCTTAATTGTCTATTAATATGAAACACTGTAAAAACAAAACAAAGTTATAGTAACTGTTTAATTGTAATTAACTGTAATACTTTAATTTAATATAACGTAATGTACTTTAATGAAACTGTAATTAATAATAACTTGTAATGTACTTCAATGAAACTGTAATTAAATGTAATGATTTAATATATAATGTAAGAATGTACTTTAATAGAAGTGTAATTAAACAATAATAAGTGAATATGAATTAATTGGTAATTGTAATCGTAATTGTAATGAACCAAAATTAATACATACTCAGTCATGTACTTAAATTGTACTTATGTACTACTACGAAGTGATATCGCCTTCAGAAATGAAGACTCAGCCAAAAAATACGATTAGTTTTTTTTTTTTAGTTTTTTTTTTTTATTTGGAATCTTTCAAACATCTGATCATGTGTTTAAAAGGGGGGAACTTAACCTTCAACTGCCTTCCCCCAACATTTAGGCTTATATTATACATGTATTTGTAAAATGAACTACACTTCATTACGGCTCTCGGCTTTGGTCACTGCTACGAGCCTCCCTTGTTAGCAGCCTCGCTGCGGGGAGGGGGCAGAGGCCCCTTGCCTCCTTAACTTTTTAGATTCCGGCCTGAGCCATGGTCGAAAGAGGTCGAACCTCTACCCCTGTAAAATTCAGACCACTACCTGTAAATTTTTAAGAAGTAAATTACAGTAAGAGAAACTTTTTATTTTCCCCCTCGAGTTTTGCTATCTTCAGAACTTAGTCAGTAAAGTCGATAAGTTATAAAAGAAAAGTCGATAATATTTAGTATCAGAGAAAGTATCAGAGTATTATAGAAAGAGAAGAATTAACAACTATCAACCCATAAAGCAAGAGAAAGAGACAACATTTGGCGACCCTACTACCAAGATTAGAAGAATATTTTAAGAAGAGGATTTTAACAAGTGGCCACTCTTTGGCCAGGATAGAAATTACCCTGCATCAGGATAAAACCAGTTGACCGGCGTGTCACGACTTCCAGTTCGTAACATCCACCTTGAACCGGTGTGTCACGACTCCAAGTTCTCCACGCCTAGTTTCATCCAAGAAGAAGTAGCCAGCAAGACACGTCTTCAGGACACATCTCTAAGGATTTCGCCGTAGAAATTTGTTAAGTACAGTTTGTTTTTTTAAGTAATTTATAAACACTTGAAAAGTCAGTATTATTAACAGTTAATAATGAGTATCAAGTCAGAATTTACAAGAAACACAGTGAACATTCCATACACAGCGATACATTTTTTTAGTGAAACAGTTAGATTTCACAGAGTTAATTGTAACAGAAGTTAATTTCAGTTATTTTCAACTATTATATTCAGTATAGAATAATTTATTTTATGTACCAAACATAATAGTACAGTACCTTCGCGTACATTAGAGTGAAATATTGTTTACATTTTTTATTTTGTTTACATTTTTTCAAATTATTTAATTGAATTGACTTGCAAATTAAGAAAGAGAGTTTATAGAGAGTTATCGTTTATAGAGATACTTGATTGCATTTCAAGTAAGTCGGTTGCACCAAGAGGGACAACCAAACCCCAGAGATTAATGTCTCCACTTGATAGAGATCAAGTGCATCATTTCCATTTTCAGTTAATTTGAAGTTAGACAGTTTTCAAGATACTTGATTGCATTTCAAGTAAGTCGGTTGCACCAAGAGGACAACCAAACCCAGAGGTTAATAGTCTCCACTTGATAGAGATCAAATGCAGTCATTTTCCATTTTCAGTTAATTTCAAGTTAGAAGGTTGCATCCAGAGGGACAACCGCCCCAGAGATTTCAGTTTTATTCGATGTCAGTTTTATTCGAAGTCAGTTTTATTCGAAGTCAGTTTTATTCGAAGTCAGTTTTGTTCGAAGTCAGTTTTGTTCGAAGTCAGTTTTGTTCGAGGTCAGTTTTGGTCGAAGTCAGTTTTCAAGTCCCCAGTCATTTCAATGCAGTCAATTGAATTCAACTTTTTCTTTGTAATTTAAGAGAATTTAATTTAAGAAAATGTAATTTAAGAATTTAATTCAACCTTTTTTTTTTTTGTTTAAGAGAATTTAATTCAAACTTTTTTGTTGTTGTTTAAGAGAATTTAATTCAACCTTTTTTTTGTTGTAAAAGAGAATTAAATTCAACCTGAATTGACCGGTTTGCGTCTTTAGTTTAACCTTTTTTTTTTGTTTGTAAGAAGGAAATTGACCGATTCGTCTTTTCTTTTTCATGCCATTGTTGCGTATAAAAATATATAGGTAAAATGACATATTTTATTGTTTGCAACCAAAACCGTTTTTACAAATGTTTGTAACGAGTTTTATAATTATTTTGATTATATGATGACAGAAATAGTATAATAATTAATCGATCGTGTAACTAATTTATCCTGCTCTGTACGGTCGGGAAATTTACCCGTATGACCGCACATACCCTCAATTTCAGTTGTGTTATTTTTTTTGCCATTTAATTTTAATAAAACTTATACACAATAAAACATATGTATTTATCTATATTCAAACAAGTTTTCAGACTAAAATATAAAATAATTCAAATTCTATCAACATTTAACGAAAGAGTATGATTTTTCTACTTAACATGCAAAAATTATTAAACCTTTTTAATATTTTTTTTATAATATAAAAATAATTTTTAATGTAAAATTTACCTGAAATTATTAAAAGAAAAGATTGTTCGAAATGCTTTCCTTCCATTTCAATAACTTTTTTTATTCTTGGCCGAAATTCATCTATGGCTCGATTTACTTTTATTTTTAAGAATATTATAAAATTATGTTTAGTTCATTATAGTTTATAATTGATTTCTATTTTCAATTTTTATATATTTTATATTTTTTTTATTCGATTAATACTGAGTAATTGTCGTAGTCGAATTTAATTAATTGTGTGTCAAAATTCAATTTTAAAACCGTGAGATTTACTTTCATTAATTGTAAGTTCCTCTAAGTGCGTTTTGTTTATTACCTTAATACGTGTAACTGATTTAATTTAATACTTAAATACTACCTTGAACTTAAAGGATTTTATAATAATAATAATAATAATAGCCCTTACACACACACACACGTATGCACATTATATATACTATATATACAAACCTTATGCTAAAATCATTGGATATCACAATAAACTATTTCATTGCGTGTAAGTGCTAACTATGCTATTTAATCTTAATCATTTTTGCGTTTTAATATATCTTGCTCATGCATTTATTCAGTTAATTGAACAATCCTCTCAACTAATCTGTCCCTCAAAATTGTAAGATACACACTTTGTAACTAGTACACACAAATACACACTAGACCACAGGTCTATACATCATCCACTACGTAATTCGATTTGTACCTACAATAGTCAATAAAAATTAGTTTATAGATTGTACGATTTACGTTTTTCCCTTTTATCTACTACTCATTATGTATGTAATTTTTCCCACAGAAAAATAAAAATTTAAAAAAAAATTTAACTATCATTGTTTGTCTAAAATTAAAGTTTTAATCTTTGAATTTTTATGCTTTATGAAACTCTCTAAGCAAGTGTCATGTTAAAGATTTGATTACTCTGCACTGTACCCAAACCCCCGAACTCACTTGTTCTGTATAAAAATTGGTAATGTAAAGAAAAATATTCGTCATCTAACTTGAATTAGTTAGGATGTTATTTTCTCATTTGTATTGTATTAATTGTATCCTATTATATTATTGTATACATATCATTTTAAAGGGGAGAGCAATGTAAAAATGAACAATGAATAATCAATATTCATTTTTACATAAGAACCAAAATCGCTTAACGCGAGTTTGGATAAAAAATTTATTTGTAGCTTTCTATTTTCGTTTGTGTCACAACCCTACAATCTACCATTTCTATGGTTTAGTCGTATCCATTTTCCATTTTACATTTGTTATAGAATTTATTATAATTAATTATGATTGTCTTGCATCTCACCCTCGTCCCTGGATTATGCATACACATTGCATATAACAGGATTGAAACCCGTAGTTGTACTTCTTAGTCATTAATACCCACTCTTTCTCTAATTCGTTCTTGTAAATCTTCCTAATAATGATTTGTACTATACGTACAAATTCAATAACTATGACGTCACATTTTCCCGTCATTAATTTCCCTTCATCATATCTCCAGCATTCAATGTATGAAAATTCTTTAACATCATAATAAAAAGTGTACACTCTATTGAAGTCATTATTTATATGTTATGTAGTATAAATATAACTATTATTCGACCATATCCCCCCCCCCTCATACGTCCCTATCTTATCTTGACCATTATCCTATGTCAATTTTATTAAATATTCATTTTGCTCGTGAAACGCAAAACTTTATGCATTCGTTCGAAAACGCGCAAATACGTTCTCGTATTATTTTTTTATTTTTTATTTTTTATTATATCACCTCCCGCAATGAACTCGAAAATGCTTAGGTAAGTGATCGAATTCGCTAATGACAGCAAAATCGAACGCTTCTAAGATAAATATCTCCTCTCGCTCTGATTTCAAATTTATAACATGTTATAACATATTATAACATATTATGTTGTATATAAATCCATACCGTATGTGCCCATGTACTTTGTATTATATTTCTAACATCTTAATTGTCTATTAATATGAAACACTGTAAAAACAAAACAAAATTATAGTAACTGTTTAATTGTAATTAACTGTAATACTTTAATTTAATATAACGTAATGTACTTTAATGAAACTGTAATTAATAATAACTTGTAATGTACTTCAATGAAACTGTAATTAAATGTAATGATTTAATATATAATGTAAGAATGTACTTTAATAGAAGTGTAATTAAACAATAATAAGTGAATATGAATTAATTGGTATTTGTAATCGCAATTGTAATGAACCAAAATTAATACATACTCAGTCATGTACTTAAATTGTACTTATGTACTACTACGAAATGATATCGCCTTCAGAAATGAAGACTCAGCAAAAAAATACGATTATTTTTTTTATTTATTATTTTTTTTATTTGGAATCTTTCAAACATCTGATCATGTGTTTAAAAGGGGGGAACTTAACCTTCAACTGCCTTCCCCCAACATTTAGGCTTATATTATACATGTATTTGTAAAATGAACTACACTTCATTACGGCTCTCGGCTTTGGTCACTGCTACGAGCCTCCCTTGTTAGCAGCCTCGCTGCGGGGAGGGGGCAGAGGCCCCTTGCCTCCTTAACTTTTTAGATTCCGGCCTGAGCCATGGTCGAAAGAGGTCGAACCTCTACCCCTTGCCTCCTTAACTTTTTAGATTCCGGCCTGAGCCATGGTCGAAAGAGGTCGAACCTCTACCCCTGTAAAATTCAGACCACTACCTGTAAATTTTTAAGAAGCAAATTACAGTAAGAGAAACTTTTTATTTTCCCCCTCGAGTTTTGCTATCTTCAGAACTTAGTCAGTAAAGTCGATAAGTTATAAAAGAAAAGTCGATAATATTTAGTATCAGAGAAAGTATCAGAGTATTATAGAAAGAGAAGAATTAACAACTGTCGACCCCATAAAGCGAGAGAAAGAGACATCCCAAGCACCATAGAAGATATTGGGTCAAACAGTCTGGCGACCGAAAAGAATTAGAATGTTATAGAAGAAATATCCGTTGCTGCCTCCTAACCAGAACCCCCATCGACTCCGAACCACCCAGGGCCATAGACGGAGGGGTTAACATATATATATATATATATACACATAGTGTATATATATATATATATATTATATATACATACAGATATATACATAGTTTATATATATATATATATATATATATATATATATATATAGATAGTGTATATATATATATATAATATATATATATATATATATATATATATATATATATGTGTGTGGCTTGGGTTGGTTCGAAGTCGACGGGGGTTTAGACAATCAATGATAGTGTTAAATTTTTAACAAAAATTTATTATCCGGTGAAAAAAAGATTACATTCATAATGAATAGTAGGTAAAATGGAAAAATTTAAATTTTATAGTTCAGGAATTTCCAAAGTTACCATGCTCGTACATTTAATAAATTAATTTGATGGACTAGTGTAGGTAAAAATCGAATTATGTAATGGATGATGTATAGACCTGTTGTCAAATGTGTATTTATGTGTATTAGATACAGAGTGTAAGTGGTTGGTTAAAGTAACTGAATAAATGCATGAGCAAAATTTATATATATTAAGCAACAATTATTACGATTAAATAAATTTAAATAATCTAGAGTACATATCATTGTTAGCACTTACACGCAGTTAAATAAAGTTTATCGTGATATCCAATGATTTTAGAATAAGGTTCCTGTGTATATATAGTGTATATATAGTGTGTATACATGGCGTGTGTATGTGTAGGGATTCGGAAAGTTTTCGAATTAACAAAGTTTAAAAATAGTGTATAATATTTTAAAATGGGAGTAGGGTTATAAAATATTTTAAGTTTAAGTGAATTATTATTCAATTCTAACAGGTAGTATTAATGATGATGTATGCATAATTGCGTATGAGTTTTAATGCAAAAGTGACTTGAGGTACAGAAGGAAAATGAATTCGAATATGAGTCAAAAGTAATAAAATTCAATTAGGATTATAGATTTTACGTAATTAAATCAGTTGCACGTATATTAAGGTAATAAAAAAAACCCACTTAGAAGAACTTACAATTAATGAAAGTAAATCTCGCGGTATTAAAATTGAATTTCGACACAGAATTAAATTCGACTAGTAACATTTATAGCCATATATGAACAGTATATAACCATTAACATTAACCAGAAGTATCAGTACGATAACTGAATTAAGAAAATTAAGAATATAAATTAAAAATAGAAATCAATTATAAACTATAATAAACTGAACATGGGGTTATTGGTTCCATATAATACTCTTAAAAATAAAAAAAATAAAAACTTAACCTAAATTGAGGTTATGTTTGGTAATACAGGTAAATTTCACGATCATACAGAGCAAAGTAAATTTAGAGTACTACATTCGGGGGAATTAAGAGTGACCAATCGGGGAGATATGATGTCTGAAATTAACAATATGTCTTTTCGTGAGCGCTTTGCTCTTTAGGAAAACATTGATTGTCACACTGCTTAGAACAAAAATTAAAGGAGTTCAAACAAAACGGAGGGACGGCATGTTCCTCCCCATAGTAATTTAAAAAGTCATTGGGACATGATCGATTAGTTACTACACTATTACTGTCATCATATACATCACAATAATTATAAAAATCGTGACAAACATTTGTAAAAACTGTTTTGGTTACAAACAATAAAATATATATCCCACCTATACTGTATATTTATATACGCAATAACTGCATGCAAAAAAGAGACGAATTTGTCAATTCAGGTTTGAATTAAATTCTCTTTTACAACAAAAAAGGTTGAATTAAATTGACTGTACTGAACTGACTTGAACTTGACTTGAACTACAACTGACTTGGGACTGACTACAACTGACTTGGAACTGACTACAACTGTCTTGGGACTGACTACAACTTACTTGGGACTGACTACAACTGACTTGGAACTGACTACAACTGTCTTGAAATTGACTACACTGTCTTGAAATTGACTACACCGTCTTGGGACTGACTACAACCGTCTTGGGACTGACTACAACCGTCTTGGGACTGACTACAACTGTCTTGAAACTGACTACAACTGACTTGCAACTGAAAATGATTTGCAACTGACTACAACTGACTGGGGACTGACTGACTGACTTGAAACTGACTGACTTGAAACTAACTGACTTGAACTGACTTGAACTGTTATCAAGTATTTCTATAATCTCTGGGGCGGTTGTCCCTATGGATGCAACCTACTGACTTGAACTGCTATCAAGTATTTCTATAATCTCTGGGGCGGTTGTCCCTCTGGATGCAACCTACTGACTTGAACTGCTATCAAGTATTTCTATAAATCACTGGGGCGGTTGTCCCTTTGGATGCAACCTACTGACTTGAACTGCTATCAAGTGTCTCTATAAACTATAAGCTATCTCTATAAACTATCTCTTTCTCTATTATAATAATGCACAATAAATGCACAATAATTTCAAGTCAATTTAATTCAATAATTTTAAAAAATTGTAAACAAAAATAAAAAATGTAAACAATATTTCACTCGAATGTACGCGAAGGTACGGTAATATTATGTTTGGTACATAAAAATAAAATTATTCTATACTAACTATAATAATTAAAATAACTTTCAATAAAAAGAAATGTATCACTGGTGTAGTGAATGTTCACTGTGTTTCTTGTTAATTCTGGCTTGATACTCATTATTAACTGTTAATAATACTGACTTTTCAAATGTTTAGAGATTACTTTAAAAAAAAGAGTTCTGTACTTAACAAGATTCCTACGGCGAAATCATTGACGTGTCCTGAAGACGTGTCTTGCTGGCTACTTGTTCCTGGGTGAAGAATGGGCATCGCCAGTTGTTCTATTTCCAAGGTCTGGAAGACTGGAAGAATCCCAATTGCAAAGTCGCCAGTTGTTCTATTTCAAGGGTCTGGAAGACTGGAAGAATCCTGATGCAAGGTCGCCACATTCTTATCCTGGAACAGGGTCGCCACTTTTTAACCCCTCCGTCTATGGCCTGGGTTGGTTCGAAGTCGACGGGGGTTCTGGTTAGGAGGCAGCAACGGATTTGTTACTTGCAGTATTTTCTTCTATACTACTCTCCAAGTTCTTCTATAGTGGCTCGGAGGATTCTGAGAGGCTTATTAAATTCTTTGAGGTGTCTCCGATTCTTCTTGTAACGTATCGGGAGATTTTAATGACTAAGTTCTCTGAAGAAAGCACGGCTCGAAGGAGAAGATAAAAACAGTTTCTTACTGTAATTTACTGCTAAAATGTACAGGTAGTGCTCAGCCTCGTAGTTTAAATCAGAATCAACATGGAAGAATTTATGTGGGTTTATATACCCCCCCCCGATTCTACTAACATCATCATTATTAAATGTTGAAAAGGCTGTATTATTTTTGCACAATAGTTAAAAAAAAAGTAAATTTTTTGTGACAATGGTTAAACAGATAAACAGGATAAAGGAAGAGAAAGCCATATTTTTATCTTAAACCGCGTATTTTCAGTTCTGCTGTTTTCCTGATCCACCGAGTTAATTAGAAACGGAAATTGAACTATGCATCTTTATACTAAGATATGCATATGAGCAAAAATTAAAGGTTTAAGGCAAGACATGACTTCATCTTTTATAACGAAGAAAGAATGCATACAAAACGCGAACATTGAAAGATCCAATCAGGATTCATTATCAAGCTAAATCTAAAAAAATGATTAAGAAATTTTGAAAAGAACAAGTCACCAATTATTTGGCAAAATAGGAAGCAACTCCAAAATTTATCCCAATGAAAAATTAATAATAAAAAAATAATAATATCGCCGAGTGTACATTCTTAAATGGCGACATAATGTCGGGTCGTACATTGAGTACAATCCCAAGTACATCACTGAGTACGTTGTAATTTTGGTTTATTACAATTATCCCTCTACCGCCCACGTGGACGAATTCGTCCACTAATTTAATTAGGCGTAATACTCGTAAATACATTGCTCAGTTCCCAAGCAGACGATTCCACCCAGTAATGACGTCAACAGTGCGATTCTAGTGTTTTCCATTCGATGATTTTCCGGTCTTGACTTAGAGTTTCGCCACTTTGAGATGATGACGCACGTGTGTTTTTTTTCTCTTGTGTAGCCTCGTGTTTGGAAAACGATGGACACTATACCAGGTATGTAATTACTTTGAAAAAACTTATACATGTAAACAAAATGTATGTTATTGATAGCGAGTGTTGAAAATAGCAGTGAAATTATTTTGTAAAGAGTGTTTGCAATATATATATTATGGACGAATTCGTCCATATTGGCTCTGCAGTGATGAAAATTCCTGAATCAATAAAAATTTACACCCATCCCAGATTACATAAGGCCCAATTTTATCATCTGAGATATATAGTGATTATGCTCTTGACTGCAAGCAAGGTATGGAAGGAGTGATTGGATGATCTAGGCTAAAATTAATTTTTCTATCAATGTATTTTGTTGCATAGTGTAGTTACAATTTGTCTCAACAAAAACAGTTTGCATCAATATGTTGGCGTTTTTAGAGAATACTATACCAAGCCTGATTGATAAATATTAATAATAAATAGATTTATATAGCGCTCACAAGTCTCACTGACCCTCACTGAGCGCATAAACTGCTTGCCTTTTTTTCCATTTTAGTCCTACTATACCGTAAGCTAATCATCAGTGTAGTTTTGTATGCTAATGAGACTTGACTTTCTTGATAATATATTTGAAGATAAATACTGTATACCGGTATATGAATTTTAATTTTCTTTCATTGCTATTTCAGTGTCAGAGTTTTATGGAGGATCAATTCCGAGGCATCAACGGAGAAGACATGTTCAAGAAGTTGAAGCACAAGCTTTTAATAACTCTGACGGTGATCTTGATGATGATGATGATTCTGTGGTCGATCCAGACTATGCTCCTGAACGAAATAATGATGAAGGTAGGCTGTATTTTGGATTATAATCCCACACAATCAGATAGAAAATGCTAAATTTAGATATTCATTGGCAAATAACTTCTACAATTGTGCTTTTTCTCATTATAGACATCAATCTTGAAGGCATGGTGGACATTACAATAGACCGGACCTCTGTGGAAGAAGATTCTCTGGAAGATGAGTCAGAAGAAGAGCAACCCACTTCTTCAACTGCTTCCCGTGTGTCATGGCGACAAGGCAGTCCAACTGATTCTACCACTATTCATGAATATTTAGGCCCAGAGCATGTATTTTCTGATGATCTCCGTCAACCAATTGAATACTTTCGCAGCTTCTTTACAGATGAGTTGCTAAATGTTTTGGTTACACAAAGTAATTTGTATTCAGTGCAAACAAATCCTAATAAGCCTCTCAACATAGATCAAAATGAACTGGAGCAATGGTTAGGTATTTGTTTATATTTCTCTATTAGTAAGTTGCCTAGTACTAGGATGCATTGGTGCAATCAGTTAGGTCCTCTTAGGGATATTGTAGCAGATATTATGAGTCGTAATCGATGGGAAGCTATCAAATCAAAACTACATATGGTAGATAACTCAACCTTGGATTCAAATGGTAATAATAATGATAAGCTTTTCAAAGTGCGTCCAATGGTTGACCATCTAAGAGAAAAATTTAGGCAAATTCCTATGATACAAAACTTGTGTATAGATGAACAGCTTGTACCATTCAAGAGCAATAGTGGGATAAGACAATACATACCCAGTAAGCCACATAAGTGGGGGTATAAGATTTTTGTTCTTGCTGACAGTAAAGGAATGACATATGACTTTAACCATATACAGGAAAGATTCAACCTGTCAATGATCCCACGGTGCCTGATCTAAAAGCAAGTTCAAACATAGTTCTTCACTTAGCTCAAACAATTCCTTCCAACAACAACCATTTATTATATTTTGATAATTGGTTTACCTCTGTTCCATTGATGCGTCATCTTGCTGGAAGAGATATTTGGTGTTGTGGGACAGTGCGTGTGCCTCGCATACCAGGCATAAAAAAGGGAAAAGATGCTGATAAAGATCTCATAAAGAAAGGAAGAGGTTCCTATGAAGAACGAAAGTCTGTAGGTGAGGAAGTTGAAGTAACATATGTTAAATGGTATGATAATAAGACTGTAAATATGTTATCAACATTTGCTAAGGTAAATCCTTTGACAACTGTGTCCCGATATGCCAATAAAGAGAAACACAAAATTGACATTCAATGTCCAAACATAGTACAGCTTTACAACAAATCAATGGGAGGGGTTGATTTAGCTGATTGTCTAATATCAATTTATAGAATAGACATAAGATCAAAGAAATATTATCATAAACTTATCTTCCACATGATTGACATGGTAACTGTCAACAGTTGGTTGCTCTACAGGCGAGATGCAAATAATCTCCAGTTACCAAAATCTGAAATTCTTCCACTTGCCCAATTCAAACTTAGAGTAGCATTCGCCCTGATGAAAGAAGGCAAAACAGTAGGGGGAATCAAAAGAGGAAGACCTTCTTTGGAGGGTAGAAGTAACGAGCAAAAATGCAAAAAGGGAAGGCCTTGGCAAGCACTCCCAGAAAAGTCGATAAGACTTGATAATGTTGGCCATATGCCTTCCATACAGGACATTAGAAGAATATGCAAAAAAGCTGGGTGCAAGGGAAAAACCAATGTCTTATGTTCAAAATGTAATGTAAACTTGTGCTTGAACATAACAAATAATTGCTTCAGAGATTTTCATACAAACTGAAAGTTTTGACATAGGCCCAGTATACATGGAATAATATTAATTAGGTAATGTAATTCTAGAAAAATTAATTAGTTACTCTAAGATGTGTTAATAAAGTTGCAATACCTTCAGATGTTTTTATTTCATATAACCTCTTGATTTCTTGCTTTTTTCTGAAACCAGTATCAAATGACTTCTCATTAAAATGTTGATCACTTTCCCAAGTGGACGAATTCGTCCATTAATATATTTTCGCTTATAATGTCGAATTTGAAACAAATAAGTGTCTATTAAGTTTTAAAGACCCCATACAACTCCAAAAATATGTAAAGAAATTTTTTTGTAAAAAAAAAAAAATTGGGCGGTAGAGGGTTATGATTATAATTACCAATTAATTCACATTCGCTTATTATCGTTAATTATAGTTTATCGTTAATTAGTTTCATTAAAGTACATTAATTACATTATATTAAATTACTATCGTTAATTACAATTAAACAGTTAACTATTGTTCTTTTACATACAGTGTTTCATATTTATAAACAATTAGGATGTTAGGAGTATAACATAAAGTACATGGGCACATACGGTGCATATATATATATATATATAATATATATATATATATATATATATATATATATATATATATATATATATATCTATATATATATATATATATATATATATATATATACAGATATATATATATATATATATATATATATATATATATATATATATATATATATATATATATATATATAACATAACACATAATAATGTTTTATAAATTAGAAGCAACAAGAGAGAAGGTTTTCACCTCAGAAGAACTCGATTTTGCTGCTGTCAGCGGAATTCGAACACTCGTATAAGCATTTATGAATATCTTGCGAGAAGTGAAATAATTAAAACAAAAAGTAAAAAGAATACATGTGGACGTATTTACAAGTACGTAACTATGTACGCCCTCAGTGGTCATGTACGAATGCATAAAGTTTTGTACACACATTGGTAGTCACACAATAGGTTGACAATAGGTAGACAATAGGCAGCTGAATGAATAATTAATAAAATTAACAAAAGATAAAGGTCAAGAAAGGAAATGGACGTATGAATGAGCAACATATAAATAATAATAGGTTAAAGAATTTACCATATATTGAATACGAAAGATCTCCACATACTGAATATGTGATTCAATATTCAAGGTAAGGAAAACGTGAAGGGAATTAAGTTACTTTATGACGTCATAGTTATTTACTTCATACGTACAGTATAAGTCATTATTGGGAAAATTTAGAAAAGATGAATTAGAGAAATACAATAATGAATAAAGAAGTACAAACAAGGGTTCAAATCATGCCACATGCAATATGTATGCATAATATAATAAAATTTAGGGATGAGGGTTAGATGCAAGACAACCATAATTAATTATAAATTCTCTAACAAATGAAAAATGGAAATATGGATACGACTAAACCATAGAAATGGTAGGTCGCATGGTTGTGACACTGAAAAAAAAATAGAAAGCAAAAATCGAAATTCTATCCAAACTCGCATCAGGCGACTTTGGTTCCCCATGTAAAAATCAACATTCGAACATAAAAACCATTCAAACGTAAGTACTGCATGAAGACAATGTATATAAGGATCCATATAAGGATTATATAAATACACGGATTAGGTAAACATGAGGATTTATATAAATACACGGATTACATAGGAATTATTCATTGTTCATATATACACACACATATATATATATATATATATATATATATATATATATATATATATATTAATTTAATGTAAAGAACGACGCTTGTGTAGAAGAGGTCCGCACAAGAAGAGGAGAAAGAACGAACAAATGAAAAATGAGGCACCTTCCAGGAATCGAACCCGGGATCATCCAATTGCCGGTCGGACATGCTATCCACTACACCAAGGTCCTCGACCAATCAGAAGTCGTAATTCTCCTACATACGAGCGGAATCGAATGCCCTGAGGGGGCACCTTCTCATGCCGTAAATATATACACTTTAACTGCAAACAACACGGAGTATAATTAATGTAAAGAACGACGCTTGTGTTGTTTGCAGTTAAAATGTATGTATGTACGGCATGAGAAGGTGCCCCCTCAGGGCATTCGATTCCGCTCGTATGTAGGAGAATTACGACTTCTGATTGATCGAGGACCTTGGTGTAGTGGATAGCATGTCCGACCGGCAATTGGATGATCCCGGGTTCGATTCCTGGAAGGTGCCTCATTTTTCATTTGTTCGTTCTTTCTCCTCTTCTTGTGCGGACGCTCTTCTACACAAGCGTCGTTCTTTACATTAATTATACTGCGTGTTGTTTGCATTTAAAATGTATATATATATTTATATATATATATATGGGAATGAACTCAGAATGGTTCCCTGAGGTTTTTTATGATACACACGGACCGTGCATGGAACAAGGAACTCTTCTAGGATAATTAAATCCACTATAGTCCGAATAAGTAATGGTAAATGACAAATATTATAGTTTTTCGTTTTCATGATGCTAGCCCGACGTGGGCAACGGGTCACACGCAAAGAGGTCCCAAAAATATAGCTTCCCTTTCCAGCGTACGACAATTTCTTTTGCTTGACAGGCACTAAGCGGGATAATCACGTAATTAACACCAATCGCCACTCATCAGTGTCCAGTACCCCTCGAGCTACCCTGCGGGCCGCGTGTAGTAACGAGTGAGTGTGTTTTAAAATTGGCTTCTTAGATGAAATAGTGGCTATTTTTCTCAGCTATACAAGTGAAAGTTATACAACCCCTTAGTTGATTAAAATGACTGAGCAGACAAAGTGTAAGAAACGGAAATATGAAGAAGAAAATAGAGTTTTTAAACAGGAGTGGGAGGAGAGCTTTGCCTTTACTGTTAAGGGTGGGAAACCTGAGTGTCTTATCTGCCACGTGGCACTCAATCACTTTAAAGCCAGTAACTTAAAGCGTCATCATGAAACTAACCATAAAAATTTTATTACGGAATTTCCTCCCAAATCAGAATTGCGGAAGACTAAATTAACAATGTTGAAATCTAGCCTAGTTGTCCAACAAACTGTACTTTCATCATTGTGTAAGACAGCTGACTTAACTACTGAAGCTAGTTTTGTTATGGCATGGAATATTGCTCGTGCTCAACTTCCCAACAGTAGTGGAGAATTTGTGAAGAAGAATATTGCCGATGTTACTGCAAATCTAGTAACAAAAAATTTGACCACTTTCCCCATCTGAAAAATCGAGCAAACACTTTTCCTGATATTGAAATTAAAGATAGTAAATTGGAGGAATACAAAGGTAAATTAGAAGGAATAATTGATGATTTTCAGTTTAGGTTTGATGAACTAAAGAAGCTAAAACCATGCTTCGAATTTCTTGTAAATCCTTTCCTGATTGATGTCGTCAACGATGGCTGTCCTGTTACCACACCTTTTGTTACGGAAGCTGCTTCAATACAAACAGAACTTTTGGAGCTACAGGAGGACGTGGGTTTAAAGTTGATACATAAAAGCTTATCTGCAGTTGAGTTTTGGAAGCAAGTACCAGAGACAAAGTATCCTCACCTCAGGAAAACCAGTTTCCGACTTATCTCAGTTTTTGGGACAACTTATTGCTGTGAAGCACTCTTCTCGGTAATGAAGTTTGTAAAGTCAAAACATCGTGCTGCCCTCACTAACGAACACCTGATAGCTTCTTCATACCGCCTTAACATCACATCAGCCAGACTTTAAAGCATTAACAGCCAAAATGAAGACCCAAACTAAGCCTTCTACAAGCAGTAATTAAACAATTTAATGTGAGTATAACTATATGTATATGTATATGTTTTTAATAATTAAATTCTTTTTAAAATATTTTGCGGCTCTGGTACATCTGAAAAACGTCATATGTGGCTCTTGGGTCCAGGAAACTTGGCCACCCCTAATACACCTCGGTTAGCGTCGCTGACTACGAATCCATCGGCCCAGGGTTCGAGACCCGACGGCAGCCGGCGCGCAGCAAAACCCAGCTGTTCATCCTTCCACACAATAAAGAAAGTGGTTGGTAGATAAATGGGTACCCTAGGTGGCCTAGTGGTTAAGACGCTGGGCTGCTGATGGGGCGTGGTTCGGATTCCACGTTAAACTGTAGGTCTAAGGTGGAGTGAAAAGCTTGACCTTCGTCAGAATGAACAATTCGGGCGGAAGCTAACCAAACCAAAGGTTTATATATATATAATATATATATATATATATATATGCGCGATGATTTCTCATTTCGCGAAGGTCAAGCTTGTCGCCCCTCCTCTCGAGTTGGCCTGGTGAAGTAGTGAGTTAGATTCTTGCGCTCTCCACCTCACCTAGCCAGGTACGCCCAGCTCATCGGGGATTGTTCTGAGCCAGGCGTCTACTTTTCTTTTGAAGATTTCCACTGCAACTCCCTTCGTGTTTCTTAGGTCTTTGGGCAACTGATTAAACAGTTTTGGTCCTCTCACTACAAAACTATTTTCTTTCAGGGTTAAGGATGTTCCCTCTCTCACCTTCAATTTGGGAATGCGATACAGTCTACCGTTTTTACTTTCCACCGTTGTCTGGGGAGTTATAGGGTTCAGAATAAGATTAGGGACTAGTTTCTCCATTATTTTCCAAGTGTAAATAATGGTGTATCTCTCTCTTCTCCTTTCCAGTGAATATAGGTCTAGTCCGCGTAACCTTTTCCAGTAAGTTAGTTCTTTGCACCCATTGATCTTGGCTGTGAAGCTTCTCTGGATCCCTTCCAGCTGTCTAATGTCTTCTTTTTTATATGGGGATGTTAGGACCGAGCAGTATTCCAATTTGGGTATGGTCAGGGTTTTCAGTAGAGGAATCATTACATTCCTATCCCTTCGTTTAAAGGTTCTCAATATCTGTCCCGTTATTCTCTTTGCTCTGTTTACTGCTGTCTTATTTTCTGTTTCAAATTTCGCATCATCTGTCATTACAACCCCTAAATCTTTTGCTCTGGAATTTCCCTGAATTTCCTGTCCATTTGGGGTATAATATTCCACAGATTTTAGGTCTTCTCTTTTTCCGTACCGTAATAGCTGAAATTTCTCGGTGTTAAACTTCACATTGTTGTCTTTCGTCCACTTGTAGATTCTGTTTATGTCGGTTTGTAGAGATCCTATGTCTTCTGGGTTTCTTATTTTTCTACTGATCTTTGTGTCATCCGCAAAGGATGTTACTGCGCTGTCTCTGGTAACGTCCTCATCTATGTCAGTTAGCATGATTATGAAGAGTATGGAGCTAATACTGTTCCTTGTGGTACTGAGCTGAGGACCTCTGATTCTGATGAAGATACTCCTTGTACTGTAATGACTTGCCGCCGCTCACTAAGGAAATTATATATCCATTTCCCTACTTTTTCCTGTTATTCCCATATATTTCAGTTTATGTATTATGATTCCGTGGTCACACTTGTCGAATGCTTTAGCAAAGTCTGTGTATAGTACATCATAGTTTTCATTACTTTCAAGTGAATCAATATTGTTGTTGTAGTGTTCCATTAGTTGTGATAGGCATGATCTGCCTGACCGAAACCCGTGTGTTATCATTGAATTTTTTCTGAGTTTCCAAAAAGTCATAGATTTTCTGTCAAACTATTTTTTCAAATATTTTGTGAGATGAGATGGAAGCGATACTGGCCTATAGTTTTTGGCCTCGGATCGATCTCCTCCTTTATATACTGGGAATATGTTCGCGCTCTTCAGGATGTCCGGTTTTTCTCCCGTGTCTAGTAATCGTCTCTATATCCAGTATAGGGGCTCAGCGATTGCATTCTTGCAGTTTTTGATCAATGTGGCATTCCATTTATCCGGTCCTGCCGCTGAGTGTGTTTTTAGTTTCCCTATGGCTTGTGTAATATCATCCGTCGTAAAGTCGAAATCCATTATACTTTCCCCTTGTGGTTCTTCTTCAAAGAACACGTTTCTATCGTAAATCAATTTGTCAGTTTTTGTGATACTGAAAGATGATTCGTACTGAGCTCTTAATATTTCAGATACTTCTGTTAGATCATCAGATAAAGCACTGTTCTCGTTTATTAAAGGTCCGATAGTCGCATGGTTTTTCGACCTTCTTTTTGCAAAATTATAGAAGTACTTTGAGTTAGCCTTTATCACTTCTATAGCGTCGTCTTCTTCTTTTTCTGTATGCTTCTCGATTAGTTCCTGTATGAGGACATTGATACTTTGCAGTTTATCATTTAATATTTTTTTGATGTTGTTATCTTTACAATTACTTAATTTTGCAGTCACTCTTTTTCTCTTTCGAAACAATGCCCTCTTTTGTCTTTCGAACCTGCTTCTCTTTCCTCTTTGTTGTATCTTTGGGACATGTTTTTCCACAATTTCTAACGTCTTCTCCTCTAACGTCATTAGCATTTCCTCCGTTGTCTTGGCCTCGAAAGTGGTTTTCCAATCTATTACTTCCATGCTAGATGTCACATCTTCCCAGTTTATAGCTTTGGAGTGAAAATTAATAATTTCGAATTTGCTTCTTTCTGTTGTGCGTGTTCTTTCCTTTCCTGTTGCCTTTATATTAGTTGTTATTTCAATGATGTTGTGGTCCGATATCATAGTTGGGGATATTTCTACATTATCAATTAGATTACCGTTGTTTGTGAATACCAAATCTAGGCAGTTGTTTTTTCTTGTGTTTTCTGTTATTTCTTGCGTTAACATAAATTCATCAGCTAGAGCTAGTAGCATTTTTACCTGCTCCTGGTCTTCTCGTGTGTCCCCCGTGTCATGGTGTATACATATATTTTTTCCTATCCTTTTATATTTCATGAATGGGAAATTAAAATCACCACAGAGAAAAATATTTGGGGTTGGAGAGTGTAGATCTTTTACAAGTTTCTTACCTCTGTAATGGAATCTGAAAATTTTGAGGTTGGCGTGTTTGGGGGTCTGTACATTACAATTAGTACCATATTTAATTTTTCAATTTTTGCTGCTACACATTCTACGTAGTTGTTTGAGGTACTTATAGCCATTTCTGCTATGTGCCTTTCGCGTGTGTAAATAGCACATCCTCCTTTACGTCTCACTGTTCTGTCGGCTCGGAGGATGTTATAGTTGTCAATTTGTATTTCTTTTTTGTCAATACAGGACTCACAATTTTCACAGTTCGCCTGGCAGTCCTTTAGATGAGTTTCCGTGAGGCATGCAAAGTCTGCTCCGGCTTCTTGCATGAGTCCTTTCAGGTATACAACTTTGTTCGTGGATGGTTTGATTTAAGGCCCTGTATGTTGGCTAGGATTATTTTTATTTTTTCTCTTTCTTTTTCGCATACAGGTGGTTCCGATTTGTTTTCCAATGGGGGTGCCGGTTTCGTTGCCTTGTGGTCCTCCGAGAATTTACCTCTTTTTATCTTTGTCGGTACCTGTTGTCCCGATAACGCATGAAGTGCCTTTGTTCGTACCTTCTGTCCGGCTCTCGGATTTCTATATTTATATTTGTCAGCTGGTTTTGTAATTGCTGGAGTATTTAGCAGCTGAAATGTGTTGGCTGCGTCTAAAAAATTCCACTCTTCTTTGATGTTCGTTTTTTCTGTTCCCTCGTTGCGTTCCTTTGAGGGTGGTGGTATCGGCATTTTTTTTCGTATTTGCAACTCCCATATCTTTCATAAGTGTTGCAGACCGTAAGATGGTGGAACATGCATTTCTTATCAAACTTGCAGTATCCACTTGTGTAATGCATTTTGCATAATGTGGGATGTGCATATATGCATTGCCCATCCCGATATCTGCAGTTTCCTTTCGCGTAGTATTTGCATACGATATTTTCTACGCTTCTGCTTCTTTTCTTATTATTTCAAGTTCTTATTTTGGCATTATCATTATTTTTCTTTGGCTGTTTATTTTCTACGTTTTTAGTTATTATCTTTTTATCATTTCGCTCGTTGGACCGTTTGTCTACTTCGCACTTTTACTTATTTCTTTCTTTCATCTATGTCTTCCTTCCGTATTTATTGTTTATATCGTTATTGTTATTAAATTCGTTATTAATTCGTCTTCTCTCTCATCCACCCTTTTTCGTTGGGACCATTCGGACATGTCCCCATTATTTCATTCTTTTTTGTAACTTTCGAGTCTGCTATCTCCATTTCTTTAAAGACCGCGAAAGAATTTACGGTCTGTGTACATGCGCCACATAGAAATTTGATCCCCACGACGTGTTTCGCGTTCGAGACAAGAGTTATTTCCCTATCATTCCAATTCATGCAGTTAAAGTCGTTTAATCGTTGGCAGAAATCACATCTAATCGCTAGCTTTCCGTTGTTACAATTGCACAAATTACAGATTAAGTGAGAATTTGGACCCATATCCATGCTATTCCTTAATTAGCTAAAAGAAATACCCACACAAATTTTTATTTATTTATTTTTTATTTCTGTTTCTTTCCTTTCGATGGTCGAGGGTATTTCGAGGGTTTTCTGACCTTTGTTTTATGACCTTTTTCCTGCTTTGTTTCAAACTTTCTCGAATGCCAACCGTATTTCGTTTTGAATATATACGTTAAAATTGGTGATAAATTATGTAAACTGTATTGCACTTTCTTAATTTTAATGAATTTCACTTTATAATTTATATGCACGGATTCACTGATACTTTATACACTTTCGGGTGCAAACAGAATAAACCGCCGAGTAGATTATTCCCTTCTAATTTGGGTGTTAAATAGAGAGAGCAAAACACACGTCCATTCACAGGGTCAAGGAACATATATAATATATATATATAATATATATATATATATATATATATATATATATATATATATATATAAAGAACAGAGATAAATTATTCAAATTGCAATTGCAGAGCAAAATTCCTAAAATACAATACAGAAACAAATTAACTAAAATAATCAAAATTGCAAAATAACTTATAACTATTATAACAATCAATTTTCCAAACATGAAGGAGACATGAAAAACACTTGGACAACCATAAACAATCTTCTCGGAAAACAAATTAAGAAAAATTCAATAGAGAAATTAAATGTTGATAATAAAGAAATTACTGATGATACTGCTATTGCAGACTCTTTAAATGCACATTTTACTTCAATAGCGGATAAGCTTCGCTCACAATTGATAAATAATGATCACTCACTTCTAGAATATATGCCACCCAGCCCACTAAATTCATTTTCTTTTGTTCCTGCTACCTCTACTGAGGTCCAGAATATTATTGGTAAATTAAAAAATACAAAAAATAACATTCATAACATTCCTGTACCTATATTGAAACTTGTTAAAGATAAGATATCTGTAACTTTGGCTAAAATTATCAATCAAAGTATTTCCAAAGGAATATTCCCATCAATGCTAAAAACTGGTTGTATAACACCCCTTTTTAAAGGGGGTGATCCTAAACTAGCAACAAATTACAGGCCGGTGTGTTCATTATCTGTGTTCAGCAAAGTTTCTGAAAAAATTGCAAAAAGTAGAATGCAGCGATATTTAGAATCCTACAATTTATTATCTCCAAATCAATATGGCTTCCGTAATAATAAAACAACGGAAATGGCTATTTTAAATCTTATGGAAAATGTAAATATATCTAAGGAGAACAAAGAAATAATGATATCAATATTTATGGATTTGAGTAAGGCGTTTGATGTAATAGACCATAAAATTCTACTTAATAAATTATATTGTTACGGCTTTAGAGGAGCAATCAGTGATTGGTTTAAACGTTATTTGTCCAATAGATATCATTTTGTATCAGTAAATAAGGTTTGCTCAACTAAAGTGCTTGTCAAACATGGTGTGCTACGGGGCTCAGTTCTGGGTCCACTGTTATTTTCATTATATATAAATGACCTTCGACGTTCATCTGATATACTGAACTTCATAATGTTTGCAGATGATACAACTCTCTTTTTCTTGCAAAGATGTTAATACAGTTAAGAATATATTTCACTCAGAATTCATCACTGTAATGAAATGGTTGACCACCAATAAACTCTTCCTAAATACCAGTAAAATAAATTCCATAATTTTTACTAATAAAAGAAATGTATATCTTGATGAACTTAATGTTAATAAAATCGCCATAAAGGAGTGTACTGTAACAAAATTTCTTGGTGTAATGCTAGATAAGAATTTGCAATGGAGTGATCATGTGAATTATATCGCGAAAAAGATTTCAAGGAGCGTTGCTATGATGTTTAAACTTATAAATGTAATCCCTAAACAAGTTTTATTGACTCTTTATCATACTCTTGTTCTTCCTTATATAACATAC
Source organism: Bathynomus jamesi (assembly GCA_023014485.1). Lineage (NCBI taxonomy): Eukaryota > Metazoa > Arthropoda > Malacostraca > Isopoda > Cirolanidae > Bathynomus > Bathynomus jamesi. Next base: position 692,025 of record JAJOZX010002175.1, read on the forward strand.
TGCACCCTTGTTTGGGGAAACTCCGCTAACAACGCAACAACGAGCAATAAGGTTATTATCTGATGCTGATTTCCTTGATCACTCTAGTGCATTATTTAAAGAGCAAAACCGACTAAAGCTCAAAGATATAACCAAACTGGCACATTTTTTTTATTTAAAGTGTAAGAACAAAATCATTAATTTGCAATGGGTAAATAGATATTTTGTAACTCATCAAGAAATCCACTCGTATCAGACCGGAAATAGATCAAAGCTTGTTATACCTCAATTTAGATTCTCTTCATCTCAAAAACTACCCATTTTCATTGGACTGAAACTATGGAATGACTTGCATGCCGATATAAAAAATATTGTGAATGTTAATTTGTTTAAAACCAAGTTCAAATCCCGATTAATAATGGCATACTAACAAAAATCTAGGATTAATGTCCACTAATATTGTTTAATATTGTCCATTAATATTGTTTAATATTGTAATACATGTTTTAACTATTAATAATACTTATTTACTTATTTATTTATTTATTATTATTAATTTATAACAACTAGCTGCTTAGTTTTAATAAGAGCCCAGTAAAGCCTAAAGCTTGAGGGCCAAATTAAATAAAATAAATAGTCGAGCTTCACAATTATTCATGTCATTGTAAATTGAAAAAAAAATTATTTATTTTATTATTATTAATAAACGTTATTCTATTCTACTTTATTCTATCATATATATATATATATATATATTAAAATTATTTCACGAAAGTAACACGTGAAAAATATTTATGATGAATAAAACCACGAAGGAAAGGAAACAGAATGGTGCTCAAGCGCTTTCGTCTAATGACATCCTCAGGAACACTGAGGTACATAAAGAGTTACAGCCTATATATAGGTTACAGAAAAAAAAATACATACATATATATATATATATATATATATATATATATATATATATACACAATAAACGGAGAAATAAAAATAAAAATTAAAAATTAAACATTACAGGATTGTGGGAGGAGCATACAAATTTGTAAGGAAAACTACCGATTTTTAGCACAAGATCAAATGAATTGTTTCCAACCAATGTTATAGATAATTAAAAAAAAAATACAAATTTATATGGAAATCTGCCCGGGTTTTAGCACTCTGCTCTTCTTGTTTAAGTTCGATGTATATAAAAATAAATTGAAAAATAAAAGTTATTAGAGTAGCATACAAGTTTACCAAAGATTTAGCGTTCTACCCTTCTTATCTAAATCTGTTCTGAAGGAATTCAAAACAACAGGATCGAGTTGAAAAAGACCTTTGCTTATGTTGAAGTTATTTGTAAATTGGATAATGGCAGACTCAAGAATATTTCTATTAACAATGTTGCTAGAGTGAAATAAAACTGAAGCATTATTCCAATCAATACAGTGGGATAACTGACAAATGGACAAAAAGGGTACTGGACGACTGTCCTGTTCTAACGGAATATTGATGCTGTTTTATACGTGTGTGCAATTCCTTTCCCGTCTGACCTATGTAAAAGAAATCACATTGTTTACAACCAATTTTATAGATAATGCCTGAATATTGGTAGGGCTATTTTTTACTGATATTTTTCACAATATTGTTATATGAAAATACTACATTAATATCCAAAAGTTTAAGTACATTAGCAATGCCTAAAAAGCCCGGGAAAAATGGAAGTACTAAAATATTTTTTGACAAAATACGAGTGTTATTATTCACACGATAGAAAGTTTGTTTTGCCTTGTTGAGACAAGATTCCATAAACGCAGATGGATAACACAGATCACTTCCAATACCGTTGATTTTTTCTAATTCGGCATCGATGTATTCCGGGCTGGCGATCCTAAAGGCGCGGAGAAACAATGAAGAAAAAATGGCCTTCTTAGTGGGGGTGTCATGTCCCGAGTAAAAGTGTACGTAGGACAAATTTTTTTTTTTTCCGATAGATACTAAAATTAAAACCTGGGCTTTCCCTATGTACACGCACATCCAAAAACGGGATTGAGTTGTCTTGTTCCACTTCTAAAGTAAACTTAATGGAGGGGACTTGATCATTTAACTGAAGGAGGAAGTTATTCAGGTCACGATTCATGGGCCAGATACACAAAATATCGTCGACGTACCGCAACCAAGGGATGCCAACCCCCAGGATTCTCGGAATGTAAGTAATTTCGAAAAACTCCATATAAATATTGGAGAGGAGGGCGACAAGGGGTTGCCCATGGCCATCCCAAAAACTTGTTGATAATACTCGTTATTGAAAGTGAATTTACAGTCTTTGATGCAAAGCTTAATAAGTTCCAAAACAATGTGTGAAGTAGTGGCAGGTCATACTTATGTAATTCTTGGGAGAGAAAGTCAAGCATATCGTCAATCGGCACTTTTGTAAACAATGAACAAACGTCAAAACTGATCAATCTGTCGTTGGTTTCAGTACGTGCATTATTCAATTTTTCAGTAAGATCCATGGAATTTTTTACATGTGAATCAGAGATAGTTCCGAGAATGGGGGACAAGACTTTGACAAGCCATTTGGAGAGTTTATAAGTAATAGAGCCCACCGAGCTAATAATAGGGCGCATAGGGTTGCCAGGCTTGTGGGTTTTAATAAGACCGTAAAGGTAGGGCAGAGAAGGTGAAGTGAACATGAAAAGCGGAATTAAGTCCTTATGATCTTTGAGAATGCGTTTCAAGCCACTATTAAATGATTTGATGACGTCATCCTGCGGGTTCTTCCTAAGTTTGCTGTATGTGGCGGGGTCCTGGAGAAGCTCGTTCATCTTTCTGATGTAGTCCACTTTGTCCATAATAACTATGGTGTTAGCCTTGTCTGCTTTAGTAATATGGAGCTCCCCATCTTTTTTTAATTGTGAGAGGCTATTGCGAAAACGTTTAGGAAAGTTATCTTCGTAACTACTATTCGCCGCACTATAAACAAGGCCTTTAACTATGTTAAACAAATACTGAGGGAGATTACACTGTTTTTCAAAACAAGCGAGACTGTAACAAATTTGTAAAGCCGAAGGTTTTTTAACATAAAAAAGGACATACCATATCCAAGGGCATTTTTGCATCGTCACTAATGTTTTTCGAAGAAAGGTTCAAACACACTTTGAGCTTGCTTTTTTACTCCATTGACTATTTCGAATGAGACTTTTAATTTTTCGATCCAAAATGTTACGAAGTGAAGAAGTTCTCCGAGCAACTCGTTGTAAATTTCATCAAACAAAGGTTGGATCCACGGTTGGCGAAACGTAATTTTGTGACCGTTATTCCCCAACCTTTGATGAAATTTACAACGATTTGCGTCGGAGAACTTCACTTCGTAACATTTTGGATCGAAAAATTAAAAGTCTCATTCGAAATAGTCAGTGGAGTAAAAAAGCAAGCTCAAAGTGTGTTTTGAACCTTCTTCGAAAAAATTAGTGACGATGCAAAAGTGCCCTTGGATATGGTATGTCCTTTTTTATTGTTAAAAACCTTCGGCTTTACAAAATTTGTTACAGTCTCGCTTGTTTTGAAAAACAGTGTAATCTCCCTCAGTATTTGTTTAACATAGTTAAAGGCCTTGTTTATAGTGCGGCGAATAGTAGTTACGAAGATAACTTTCCAAACGTTTTCGCAATAGCCTCTCACAATTAAAAAAAGATGGGGAGCTCCATATTACTAAAGCAGACAAGGCTAGCACCATAGTTATTATGGACAAAGTGGACTACATCAAAAGATGAACGAGCTTCTCCAGGACCCTGCCACATACAGCAAACTTAGGAAGAACCCGCAGGATGACGTCATCAAATCATTTAATAGTGGCTTGAAACGCATTCTCAAAGATCATAAGGACTTAATTCCGCTTTTCATGTCCACTTCACCTTCTCTGCCCTACCTTTACGGTCTTATTAAAACCCACAAGCCTGGCAACCCTATGCGCCCTATTATTAGCTCGGTGGGCTCTATTACTTATAAACTCTCCAAATGGCTTGTCAAAGTCTTGTCCCCCATTCTCGGAACTATCTCTGATTCACATATAAAAAATTCCATGGATCTTACTGAAAAATTGAATAATGCACGTACTGAAACCAACGACGGATTGATCAGTTTTGACGTCTGTTCATTGTTTACAAAAGTGCCGATTGACGATATGCTTGACTTTCTCTCCCAAGAATTACATAAGTATGACCTGCCACTACCTTCACACATTGTTTTGGAACTTATCAAGTTTTGCATCAAAGACTGTAAATTCACTTTCAATAGCGAGTATTATCAACAAGTTTTTGGGATGGCCATGGTCAACCCCTTGTCGCCCCTCCTCTCCAATATTTATATGGAGTTTTTCGAAATTACTTACATTCCGAGAATCCTGGGGGTTGGCATCCCTTGGTTGCGGTACGTCGACGATATTTTGTGTATCTGGCCCATGAATCGTGACCTGGATAACTTCCTCCTTCAGTTAAATGATCAAGTCCCTCCATTAAGTTTACTTTAGAAAGTGGAACAAGACAACTCAATCCCGTTTTTGGATGTGCGTGTACATAGGGAAAGCCCAGGTTTTAATTTTAGTATCTAGCAAAAAAAAAAATTTGTCGTACGTACTCTTTTACTTGGGACATGACACCCCCACTAAGAAGGCCATTTTTTTCTTCAAAGTTTCTCCGCGCCCTTAGGATCGCCAGTCCAGAATACATCGATGCCGAATTAGAAAAAATCAACGGTATTGGAAGTGATCTGTGTTATCCATCTGCGTTTATGGAATCTTGTCTCAACAAGGCAAAACGAACTTTCTATCGTGTGAATAATAACACTCGTACTTTGTGAAAAAAATATTTTAGTACTTCCATTTTTCCCGGGCTTTTTAGGCATTGTTAATGTACTTAAACTTTTGGATATTAATGTAGTATTTTCATATAACAATATTGTGAAAAATATCATAGTAAAAAATAGCCCTACCAATAATTCAGGTATTATCTATAAAATTGGTTGTAAACAATGTGATTCCTTTTACATAGGTCAGACGGGAAAGAAATTGCACACACGTATAAAACAGCATCAATATTCCGTTAGAATAGGACAGTCGTCCAGTGCCCTTTTCGTCCATTTGTCAGTTATCCCACTGTATTGATTGGAATAATGCTTCAGTTTTATTTCACTCTAGCAACATTGTTAATAGAAATATTCTTGAGTCTGCCATTATCCAACTTACAAATAACTTCAACATAAGCAAAGGTCTTTTTCAACTCGATCCTGTTGTTTTGAATTCCTTCAGAACAGATTTAGATAAGAAGGGTAGAACGCTAAATCTTTGGTAAACTTGTATGCTACTCTAATAACTTTTATTTTTCAATTTATTTTTATATACATCGAACTTAAACAAGAAGGGCAGAGTGCTAAAACCCGGGCAGATTTCCAGTATAAATTTGTATTTTTTTTTTTAATTATCTATAACATTGGTTGGAAACAATTCATTTGATCTTGTGCTAAAAATCGGTAGTTTTTCCTTACAAATTTGTATGCTCCTCCCACAATCCTTTAATGTTTAATTTTAATTTTTATTTTTATTTCTCCGTTTATTGTGTATATATATATAATATATATATATATATATATTAGTGATGTAGGTCACATCCGCATCCGCATCCGCATCCGCGGAACATCCGCACATTTTCTCGCATCCGCATCCGCACCCGCATCCGCACTTTGGACTGCGGATGTCGTGCGGATGTGGACCGTTGAGATAAAACGTCATTAATAAGCGGAAATTATCAAATTCTACTATATTAATAGAACTAGTTCATTGTGCGCAAAAGTGATGCAAGCGACAAGACGAGAGGCTGTTCTTGTATGAAGTTACTCTCTTGCAACCTACTTAGATCCACGTTACAAAGCTAAGTTATTTTCACCTAGTACATTAGAACGAGTTAAATCATCACTTGGCAAAGCAGTTGAAGAGCTTCAATCTCTTGAATCTGTCGCTTCGCCACCCACCAAAAGAATAAAAGTTTCAGTGACAGAACCAACACCTTCAACAAGCAAATCTATCACAGAATCTCTCTCTCAGTTTCTTGAGTCAAGCAGCAATGACGAGACCTACGCGATGTCAAAAGATGTAGTAAAAATGATCGAGAGCTATCACCAAGAAAAACGCTTGGCTGCACGTGACAATCCTATTAGTTGGTGGAAAAATACGCAGAATATCTATCCATACTTGAGTAAACTTGCAAGGAAACATTTAGCACGTCCTCCAACAAGCGTGCCAAGCGAGAGATTAATTATTTAGCAGTGCTGGATTAATATATGATGAAAAGAGAAACAGACTGGCAGCAGAAAAGGCAGAAAAATTAATGTTCCTTAAGCATAACCTTCCTATAATTAAGTTTGAATATTAAACGATAAACATCTTAGTTTACTTTATTTTAATTATTCATTTATAAATATGCCTAATAAAACTTTAAACTTAATATAAATAGTTATCAAGCTAATTAAAGATCTCTTTCTATAAGGGTGGAGGTTGGGGAAAGAGGTCGTGTAACACAATTATGGTTTCTAATTGTGGCTGAAACTCAACAAAATACAACGAATTTATTTGCAGACGAATTCACTAATTGATTTCTATATTAGTTAGATGCTTGCTATTATTTTATATGTTCAGGGAAAAGTACAGCAATTATTGTACAATTAATCAATTATACTACATTATAGCTACAGCTCTCTCTATATAATAACTTATTATATACGTTAAACACAACAAATCTCGAATATATCCTAAAAAATAACGAAAATGTAGACATCCGCATCCGCATCCGCGGATGTTGAAATCAAACATCCTCATCCGCATCCACATCCGCGGATGTGAAAAAAATGACATCCGCTACATCACTAATATATATATATATATATATATATATATATATATATATATATATATAATATATATATAACGTAAAGAACGACGCTTGTATAGGAGAATATTCCCGCGCAAGATGAGGAGGGAGAACGAAACAAATGAAAAAATGAGGTAACCACCCGAGAATCGAACCCGGGATCTTCCGATTGCCGGTCAGATATGGTTATCATATCATATCATATCTGATAACCATTACACCATGGTGTAATGGTTATCATATCTGACCGGCAATCGGAAGATCCCGGGTTCGATTCCCGGGTGTTTACCTCATTTTTTCATGTTTCGTGCTCCCTCCTCATCTTGCGCGGAATATTCTCCTATACAAGCGTCGTTCTTTACGTTAATTATACTGCGTGTTTGCAGTTAAAATGTATATATATATATATATATATATATATATATATTTTTTTTTTCTGTAATCTATATATAGGCTGTAACTCTTTATGTACTTCAGTGTTCCTAAGGATGTCATTAAACGAAAGCGCTTGAGCACCATTCTGTGCTTCCTTTCCTTCGTGGTTTTATTCATCATATATATATATATACACTATCAGTCTTTCCATGTGAACAGACGTGTTTTATCGAGTGTCCAGTATTACCAATTGAATAAGTGGTTTTCGTTGAAGTCTTTAAAAAAAATAGTGTTTGGTGCATTCTTAACTAAATTACTTCGTGTTACTAATCATTCATTAACGAATATATTTCATTTACTGACTTTATTCATTACTATATTATTTGATTAAACCAAGGCTAGTGCACGTGGCTTGCCTTGTTTGTTTCCCGAATCTATTACTAACCGAGGTTTCATAAGGTTGAAATTCCCTTGGTTTCCCTTTTTTGTTTTTCAAATCTATCAGAAGTGGTTTCAAAAGGTCCAGTTTCCCTTCCTTCGGGGGATCAAGTAGAGTGTGGTCACCCACCGTGGGAAAAAGGAAAAACGGAAAGAAAACAGTCGGTCGAATAGCGGACAGATAAGTTCTAGATACTTTTTCATTATCAGAGCTTTCGTCGGTAGCTTAATTATATATTCATTTAGTATAAATTTGCGTTACAAGAACCTGTTTCTGCGTTTCAGGAACATTTTTTGGGCGCTTGCGCAGGTGACGGCGCAATAAGCACGCGGTAGACCTACGTTGTAAATTATTAATTTCCAAACGCTCGTTTTTTGTTTTTTAACTAATTAAGAGCATGGCACCCCCGTCAAGTACTTGCAGTCGCTGTGAAGGGAAATTTGCCGCTTACGCGTTTACAATGGCTAATAATAATGAACAGTTAATTTGCAGGTGGTGCTCAAGCATGGAAGTCCTGAGGAACGAGTTAGAACGTGAGAAGGAGGCCAGAGTGAGGCTTGAAGAAAGAGTGATGCTCCTGACGGCAAAATTAGAATCCCTTGAGACTCCAGTTACGACCCTTCCTGCCTCAGTTTCTACTAATAATATAAATAGTACTGATAGCCCTCTCTCTTCCCCTAGTTCCCAACCCTTCGTTCGAGTGCGTAATGGAGCCCCATTGAGAAAACCTAAGACTTGTCTACCAGTAATAACAAACAATAAGTTTTCTGTTTTAGATTTCGAAGATGCTGATCAACCGGAAATACGACTCGTTGGCGATTCCATTGTTCGAGGGCAGCTCGAGGAATCTGTGCGAGAAACCCTGGTCGTAGGCGCCGTTACTGCTACCCTGGTGCAAGGGTGGAGAATATAACTAATAGTGTTGACCATTTTACAGACGGTACCTCTGAGGACACAACGTATGTTATTCATGTCGGTACTAATAACATTAAATTCTAGATCGGAAGAACTGCTGGCTCGGTACAGGGACTTACTAGACCGACTAAAGGAAAAAACTAATAAGATTGTTTTAACAGTTATACTTCCGCGAATTATCCAACGTAGCGATTTCTACAGCAAGGCAACCTATATCAACAATAACCTAAAATCTCTTTGTCAACAGGAAGGAGTGCATTTTGCGAATTTTTGGAACAGTTTCTATGGCGGGAGGGACTTGTTCCTCGGAGATGGACTTCATCTTAATGACGTTGGAGCTGCGCGTTTAGGAAGACTTATTTCATAATACTATCTCTTCTTTTCAGGCTGCCGTAACCCGAATGGTCCCAGCGTAATTTCCACAAATTTCCCCTGAGCTCGCGAAGATGTCGAAATTACAAACAATTTGAAGGTTCTACCCTTAAATGCTCGTAGCCTACGAAAGAAAATAAACAAATTTTTTCTTTAATTCCTTGTAAAGACTACGATTTAATATCGATAAATGAATCGTGGCTTAGCACTGAAAAACGTGACTTTGTAGGGGAGTATCAAATTAGAGGTTATAGACTTTTTGTTAAAAACAGAATAGGTAGACGAGGAGGCGGTGTTATGTTGTATATCAAAGATAATATTGCGAACGTTATAGAAGTAAAGCACACAATTCCAGAACCGATAGATTTGATTATAGCAGAACTTAAATTGAACGATTTCAAACTTGTTTTTGCGGTTATATATAGGCCCCCTAATCAAACAGCTGATACGGACGAAGCGTTATATCGTGAACAAAAGAGAATAATAGGTAGTGAGCAGGCTTTAGTTATGGGTGACTTTAATTGCGCCAACGTGAATTACGATACAATGCAGGGAGACGTGGAAGGTAATCGTTTAGTTAATTTTCTCGAGGATAGCTTTCTTATTCAAAAGGTTGGGGAACCTACGAGGTTGGACAGTATTTTAGATTTAGTAATAACTACGGATGATAGGCTAATCACTGATCTTCAAGTAATAGAACCGTTAAGCAATAGCGATCACAATATGGTAGAGTTTGTCCTCTCAGTAAGTCACTCGAAACCAGCTAACTCGACTAAAATTCCTAACTTCCAGCACGCAGACTTTTGTAAATTTCGAAATGAATTGTCACACGTCAACTGGGAAAACGTAATGGGGATCTCCAACGCAAAACTAATGTGAGAATCGTTTGAAACAGTATTTAGGACTATAAATGAGGACTGTGTACCGTACAAAATTAAGCGTGCGAAAGTAAACAACAAGCCCTTGTGGTTTACTTCTAGAATAGGAGATATTATAAAGAGTAGAGATAGGCTTATAGGCTACATAAGTGCGATAAAGACAATTTGTGGTTACGAAACAACTACATATCTCTAAGGCGTGAAGCGAAAAGTGTAATAAAAAGTCCAAGCGCGAATTTGAAATCTCCATAGCTCGTGACGGTAAAGAAAATCCCAAGCGTTTCTTTCAGTACGTCAACAATAGAAATCCAGTAAAAAGTGTCTTAGGGCCGTTGAAAAATGTTAACGGAGAGCTAGTTTCTGAAAACAAGGAAATGGCTACCTTGTTAAACGAATTTTTTGCGTCAGTTTTTACTATAGAAGATGTAACGAATATCCGTACGGTCATAGACATACCTTTTGATAATGGTAATATTTTGGATAATATTGTGGTTAGTGAAGGGGATGTAATGCGTTATATTGATAAAATGAAAATGTGTAAATCATCGGGACCGGATTCCATATATCCCATACAACTAAAAGAATTAAAAGATAGCATTGTTGTGCCGCTAACAACGATTTTTAATGCGTCTATTTCTGAAGGGTGCGTACCAGATAATTTCAAGTTAGCAAACGTAACACCTATCTTTAAGAAAGGCGATAAAGGTGCGGCGGGAAATTATAGGCCAATCAGTTTAATGTCTGTTGTAGGTAAGCTACTGGAATCAATAATTAGGGATCGCATAGTCGAACACTTAGAATTGCATAACTTAGTTAGAAATACGCAGCACGGTTTTAGGCGAAATAAATCTTGCTTAACTAATCTTTTAGAATTTTTTCAAAGCGTGGTTGATGTTTACGATAGTCATCGGACGGTTGATGTAGTGTATTTAGATTTTCAAAAAGCGTTTGACACCGTACCGCACAAAAGACTCATTGAAAAAAACTAAGGCTCATAGAATCAGGGGTGTAGTAATAAATTGGATAGAAGAGTGGTTGAGAGGTAGGAAACAGAGGGTGGTCGTTGATGGAGCGGAGTCGTGTTGGGCTAATGTAGCGAGTGGCGTTCCTCAGGGTTCTGTATTGGGCCCCTTGCTTTTTCTTATATATATTAACGATTTAGATGTCGGCCTAGTCAGTACAGTTTCAAAGTTTGCGGATGACACGAAGTTGGGTGGTAGGGCGATTAATGACGATGATAGAGGTAAAATCCAGGAAGATCTGACTAAAATCGTTGATTGGTCAGTCACATGGCAAATGAGATTTAACGTCGATAAGTGCAAAATTTTACATATAGGTTCGCGTAACGGTAATTTTGCGTATAGTATGTCAGGGAAGGAGTTAACAACCGTAGAGCAGGAAAAAGATTTAGCAGTTATAGACACTGGTGATTTAAAAGTAGCGAAACAAAGTACAGCTGCGGTCTATAAAGCGAACAAAGTGTTAGGTTTTATAGCTCGGAATTTTGAGTACAAATCGCGCGATATTATAGCTCCTCTTTATAAATCATTAGTTAGACTCCATTTGGAGTACGCGATCCAATTTTGGAATCCGCATATGCGAAAAGATATAGACAAACTCGAAAGAGTTTAAAGACGCGTAACTAAGATGATTCCGTCGTTTAGGTCAAAGTCGTACGAGGATAAGCTTAAGGAGTTAAAATTGACTACACTCGAGTCTAGAAGGCTAAGGGGTGATCTAATCCAGGTTTTCAAAATTATGAATGGGTTCGATAACGTAGATAGAGATAGCTTTTTCGAAATATCTCAATATAATAGGATTAGAAATAACGGGGGCAAGTTGACAAGTAGAAGGTTCGAGACACCAGTTGCCAAAAACATTTTTACGCATAGAATAGTAAATAGGTGGAATAGTTTGCCGGTAAAAGTAATTAGTAGCACGTCTATAAACATGTTTAAAAATCGATTAGACGCATATGTTGATAGATTGGGTATAGTTTAAGGTAGTAAAAATATATATATATATATATATATATAGGGTGTCCGAGAATTATCTGTACAATTTTCGGCTGTTATTAAACGTCAACCATGAAGTGTAGAAATTCCAGTGTTGTCCCATATTACAGAGAATCTCATTAAGTTTATTCTGATATCAAGTTTTGACAAGTTTTTTAGAAATTCCAGTGTGTCCGAAAATTATCTGTACAATTTCATCTTTTAATAAAATTGTTGATAACACACGTAAAATTCTTAAACAAGATTATTTAGAATCTGTATTTTCAAAAGTTTCTTTTATTAAAGTAACGTTGTTACAAACATTCGATATGCGCACCATTAGTGATTCGCAAAACATCCAATCGATACTCCAAATGTTGCCATGTACGCTGCAGCATATCCACATCAATTCGCTCAATAGCAGCTGTGATTCTTGTTTTTAAACTTTTAAATCATCAATGTCTGTCACCCGCGTACATTTCTAAAAAACTTGTCAAAACGTGGTATCAGAAAAAACTTAATGAGATTCTCTGTAAAATGGGACAACACTGGAATTTCTACACTTCATGGTTGACTTTTAATAACAGCCAAAAATTGTACAGATAATTCTCGGACACCCGGTATATATATATATATCTTTGGGTAACCTTAACCTTTGGTTAGCTTCCGCCCGAATTGTTCATCCTGACGAAGGTCAAGCTTTTCACTCCACCTTAGACCTACAGTTTAACGTGGAATCCGAACCACGCCCCATCAGCAGCCCAGCGTATTAACCACTAGGCCACCTAGGGTACCCATTTATCTACCAACCACTTTCTTTTTATTGTGTGGAAGGATGAACAGCTGGGTTTTGCTGCGCGCCGGCTGCCATCGGGTCTCGAACCCGGGGCCGATGGATTCATAGTCAGCGACGCTAACCACTACACCATATATATATATATATATATATATATATATATATTATCGCTATATATATATATATATATATATATTAATATATGGTGTAGTGGTTAGCGTCGCTGATATATATATTATATATATATATATATATATATATGAAAATTATTTCACGAAAGTGACACGTGAAAAATATTTATAATGAATAAAACCACGAAGGGAAAAGAAACACAAAGTGGTGCTCAAGCGCTTTCGTCTAATGACATCCTCAGGAACACTGGAGTGAAAGGAGAGTTCAAGACAATATATAGGTTACAAAAATAAACATATATATATATAGTAAGTATAGAAATAAAAAATTGTGGGAGGAGCAAACACATTTGTACGAAAAAATGACAATTTTAGCACTTTGCCCGAAATTCAACATAAATTCAAATGGCTTGTTTCCAGCCAATTTTTTATAGTCATTGTCTAAATGGTAAACAAATTACAAAAGAATAAAGAAATAAAAATAAATATAAATTGGAAAAAATTACAAAATAATGCCTTAGTGATATATACGTCACAACCGAAATAAACATAAAGACATAAACCAGCAGATAAAAAAAACAAAAATTGTAAATGGAGTCGACAAATTCAAGCTCAAAAGGAAAGTTTACAATCATTTTAATAGATGATGCCAAAATGATATATATGTCACAAAAAAAATAATAAAGAAATAAACCAAAAAAATAAATTGAAAAATAAATTGTAAGAGAGGCACCCAAATTTATAAGGGAAAAAATTACCAAAGTTTTTTTAGTTATTGTCTGAATCATGCATTCTATGGTCACAAACGAATAAAAAAGTACAAGTAAATATAAATTGGAAAACAAAATGATGCCTAGATGATATATAAAGAACTATAAAAATATATACTACATATATAAGGTATATATATATATGAAATATAAACGCAATATATATGAGAAATATATATATATATATACATAAGGGTAAAATTACCAAAGATTTTATAGTTATTGTCTGAAACATCCGAAGGTCACAAAAGAATAAAGAAATAAAAAGAAATATAAATTGGAAAAATTACAAATAATGCCTCAAAAAAAAAAAAAAACGTACAACTACACATGTACACATATACACCCGCATAACCAAATATATATATATATATATATATATATATATATATACATACACATACATATACATAAGAAATATGCATACAACAATAAATTGAAAAATAAAATTGTAAGAAAAACACAAATTTATAACGAAAAAGAGACGAAAAACAAATTTTTACCAAAGGTTTAGCAACCTGCCCTTTTTGTTTAAATCCATTCTGAAGGAATTCAGAGCAACGGGATCGAGTTGAAACAGACCTTTACTCATGTTAAAGTTATTTGTAAGTTGAATTATAGCAGACTCAAGAATATTTCTATTAACAATGTTGCTAGAGTGAAACAAAACTGAAGCATTATTCCAGTCAATACAATGGGATAACTCTGACAAATGGACAAAAAGGGCACTGGACAACTGTCCCGTTCTAACGGAATATTGATGCTGTTTTATACGCGTTTGCAAATCCTTTCCCGTCTGACCTATGTAAAAGGAATCACATTGCTTACACCCAATTTTATAGATAATGCCTAAATTATTGGTAGGGCTATTTTTTACTATGATGTTTTTCACAATATTGTTATATGAAAAAACCACACTGATATCCAAAAGTTTAAGTACATTAGCAATGCCTAAGAAGCCCGGGAAAAATGGAAGTACTAAAATATTCTTTGACAAGGTGCGAGTGTTATTATTCACACGATAGAAGGTTCCTTTAGCCTTATTAAGACAAGATTCCATGAACGCAGATGGGGAACACAGCTCACTTCCAATACCGTTGATATTTTCCAATTCAGCATCGATGTATTCCGGACTGGCGATCCTAAGAGCGTGGACAAACATTGAGGAAAATATGGCCTTCTTAATAGGGGTGTCATGTCCCGAGTAAAAGTGTACGTAGGACAAATTGTTTGTTTTTTTCCGATAGATACTAAACTTAAAACCTGGGCTATCCCTATGTACACGCACATCAAAAAACGGGATTGAGTTGTCTTGTTCCACTTCTAAAGTAAACTTAATGGAGGGGACTTGGTCATTTAACTGAAATATTCTTGAGTCTGCTATAATTCAACTTACAAAAAACTTTAACATGGATAAAGGTCTGTTTCAACTCGATCCCGTTGCTCTGAATTCCTTCAGAATGGATTTAAACAAAAAGGGCAGGTTGCTAAACCTTTGGTAAAAAAAATTTTTTCGTTTCTTTTTCTTTATAAATTTGTGGAAACAAGCCATTTGAATTTATGTTGAATTTCGGGCAAAGTGCTAAAATTGTCATTTTTTCGTACAAATGTGTTTGCCTATATATTGTCTTGAACTCTCCTTTCACTCCAGTGTTCCTGAGGATGTCATTAGACGAAAGCGCTTGAGCACCACTTTGTGTTTCTTTTCCCTTCGTGGTTTTAATTATCATATATACAGTAGAATCCGCTTATTATAATCACTTTGGGACGCAGCTATATTGATAATAATAACCGACTGATAACATAAAGCGGTGTATGTTAAAACAGAAAAGTTAAAATAGTTAAAAGGCAGTAATAAAACAATTTAAAAAATTCATACCTTTAATATTTACTGTCGAAATTCATCTAGTGTTGTTTGCAGTAAGTCATTAATAAAGCGCTCATAATCATAATGCTTTTGAAATTCAGCAGATCGGTGTTGCACGCCACGACGAAGTATTTGCAGAGCTTCTCGCATCTGAGCGTTTGTTGGAGGGTCTTCTGGACTATCTTCTTGTTTAGTGTCTTCATTCTCTTCCCTTTCTTCAGCCAATTCAGAGCCTGCTTCAGTAACAGCTTGGCATATTTCTGATGATGTCATGGTAGCTGCCACTTCAATTTCCTCATCAATGGCCAACCAGCTTTTAAATTTCTTCTGACATACCGTCTGGGGGTTTCTCCATGATTTCCTCTTCAATAGCATCGGGTTCTTCATTTGGAGATGTTTCCGTGCCCTTCTTAAAGAAGCCACCCTTTGTGAAACAGTTTTCAATGGTTCTCTCAGTCACTTGTTTCCATGACATTGTTATAAGATGTAGGGCATCAAGGAGGGAAATTCTTTTAGCAATTAACAAAAGCTAGAGTGGACGTGAACCAACAAATTATAGCAATGTTTAAGCACTGTTAGCACTGTAAGCACTGTTTAAGACTACCGTCTTGAACAAAAGCTAGCATGTAACTGAACCAATAAATAGGCTGGAGTGGAAAGACCGATGAAAAGTGGTGAAATCTGCCGAGTCATTTTAAGATTCTGATAACTATAACCGAAACTCTGATTACTATAAGCGGAGGTTTTATAATGTAATTTAACCTCGATGCTTTGGGACTGTTAATTCTGATAACATTAGGCGATTTATAACAATATCGGTGATTACAATAAACGGATTCTACTGTGTATATACACACACACACACACACACATATATATATATATATATATATATGTTAACCCCTCCGTCTATGGCCCTGAGTCGGTTCGGATTCGACGGGGGTTCTGGTTAGGAGGCAAGCAACGGATGTTTCTTCTTTATACTTTTCTATAATTCTTTTCGGTCGCCTTAAATGGTGGGTCGCCACTCTGTTAAACCCTTGGCTACAGACTCGCCAGACTGTTATGCCAATATCTTCTATGGTGCTTGGGTTGTCTCTTTCTCTCGCTTATGGGTCGAGAATTATTACTTCTTTTCTTGCTATAATACTCTGATCCTTTCTCGTATACTAAAATTTATCGACTTTTCTTTTATAACTTGTCGACTTACTGACTGAGTTCCTGAAGAGAACAAGGCTCGAAGGAAAAAGATAAAAAAAACTTCTTTTACTGTGGTTTACTTCTCAAAAATTACAGTTAGTACTCTGAATTTACAGGGGTAGAGGTTCGACCTCTTTCGACCATGGCTCAGGCCGGAATCTAAAAATATTAAGAAGGCAAGGGGCCTCTGCCCCCTCCCCGCAGCGAGGCTGCTAACAAAGAAGAGTCTCGTAATGAAGTTCTCTGTTGAAGTGGTCCAATGGAGAAGAGCAATGAATGAAGTGGCGCCTGATTTTACAAGTACATGTATAATATAGCCTAAATGTTTGGGGGAGACAGTCGAAGGTTAAGTTTCCCCCTTTTTTTAAACACATCAGATGTTTTTGAATGATTGCAAATAAGAATTTAAAAAAAAAAATAAAAATAAAAAATAATTTGTATTTTTCGCCGAGTCTACAGTATATTTATGAAGGCGATATCATTTCGTAATAGTACACAAGTACAAATTAAGTACATGACTGAGTACGTATTAATTTTGGTTCATTACAATTACGATTACAATTACCAATTAATTCATATTCACTTGTTGTTTAATTACATTTCCATTTTGAAGTACATTCTTACATGATAAATTAAATCATTACATTTAATTACAGTTTCAATGAAGTACATTACAAGTTATTGTTAATTACAGTTTCATTAAAGTACATTACGTTATATTAAATTAACGTATTACAGTTAATTACAATTAAACAGTTACTATAACTTTGTTTTGTTTTTACAGTGTTTCTTATTAATAGACAATTAAGATGTTAAATATAATACAACGTACATGGCACTTACGAGATAATTTATTTACGAAATAATATGCTATAATATGTTATGAATTTGAAATCAGAGCGAACGGAGGTATTTTATCTTGGAGGCGCTCGATTCTGTCGTAGTGAGTGGAATTCGATCTTACTAAGCATTTTTTTGAGTTCACCTCGGGAGGTCATATAATTAAAAATAAAAATTAAAAAAATAATACGAGAACGTTTTTTCGCGTTCTCGAACGAACGCCCAAAGTTTCGCGCGTCACAAATTGACACGAGTAAACATAGACTGATAAGTTGATAGGGCATAAGTAGACAATAGGTAGATGAATGAATAAGTAATAAAATTAATAAAGGATAGCGGTCAAGAAAGAACATGAATGTAAGAATGAGTATGGTTGAATAATAATGTTTATATTACATAACATATAAATAATGACTTCTATAGTGTTTCGTCCTTAGCATGATGTTAAAGAATTTTCATACATTGGATACTAGATATATGATGAAGGGGAAATGTGACGTCATAGTTATTGAATTTTTACGTATAGTACAAATCATTATTTGGAAGATTTACAAGAACAAATTAGAGACACAGAGTGGGAAACGTAAAGAGAATAAAGTTATTTTATGACGTCATAGTGTATAAGTCATTATTAGAAAGATGAATTAGAAAAATACAGGAATGAATAAAGACGTACAAATCGAAATTCTATCCAAAACTCGCTTATGCGATTTTTGGTTTCTTATGTAAAAATGGACATTCGAACATAAAACTATACGAACATAAGTATTGCATGAAGACAGTGAATCCATATAATGATGGTGTAGGAATTGTTCATTGTTCACTTTTTACATTGCTCTCCCCTTTTTTTTTTAAATGATATTTATACAATAATATAATAAAATTAATACAATACAATTGAGAAAATAACATCGTAACTAATTCAAGTTAGGTGACGAATTTTTCTTTGCATTACAAGTTTTATACAGAACAAGTGAGTTATTATATAATATAAAAGAATTCAAAGATTAATACTTTAATTTAGATAAACAATTAAGCTAGACAAAGAATGATATTGTAAAATTTTTAGCAAAATTTTATTATTATTTTTTTTGTGGGGAAAATTACATTCATAATGAATAGGTAAAAGTGAAAAATATAAATCGTACAATCTATAAGCTAATTTTTATTGACTAGTGTAGGTAAAAATAGAATTACGTAATGGATGATGTATAGACCTGTGGTCTAGTGTGTATTTTTGTGTACTAGGTATAAAGTGTGTAGCTGATAATTTCGAGAGACAGATTAAGTTGAGAGGATTGTTCAATTAACTGAATAAATGCATGAGCAAGATATATTAGAAAGCAAAAATGATTAAAACTAAATAGCATAGTTTGCACTTACGTAATGAAATAGTTTTATTGTGATATTCAATGATTTTATATATAGTGTGCATGCATTTTTATTGACTGTTGTAGGTACAAATCGAATTACGTAGTGGATGATGTATAGACCTGTGGTCAAATGTGTATTTATGTTTATTGGGTACAAAGTGTGTATCTGATAATTTCGAGACAGATTAGCTGAGAGGATTGTTAAATTAACTGTATAAATGCATGAGCAAGATATATTAGGAAGCAAAAATGATTAAGACTAAATAGCATAGTTTGCACTTACGTGCTATGAAATAGTTTGTTGTGACATCCAATGATTTTAGCATAAGGTTTGTATATATATATATATTATATATATATATATATATATATATATAGTGCGCATACATGCGTGTGTATGTGTAGGGATTTGGGAGGTTTTTGAATTAACAAAGTTTAAAAATAATGTATAATAATTTAAGATGGGCTTATGGTTATAAAATCTTTTAAGTTTAAGTCAGTTATTGTTATTATTATTATCATTATTATTATAAAATCCCTTAAGCTCAAGGTCAATTATTATAAAATTCTAAATTACAGGTATCGTTTAGTTGTCGGAAAATTAACCCAAAAATGGGTCATTTAAGTGACTATAGTTACTAATATCTAATTGTAAAACACAATAAAACTTAAACTTTTAAGTTCAAAGAAATGTATAATGGTCATCAAAGAGTTAAAAATAAAAAAACACAACTTAACATAAATTGAGCCATCGTACCAAAGAGGAATTAACCATGGTTGAACCATTTCTCTGGTTGACACAGTTCAACTGGGGTTGGGGGTGTTAAAATAAAATAAAATAAAAAGACAAAGTTTGGAGTACGACATTCGGGGGAATTGAGTGACTAAGCGGGGGATATAAGTCTGAAATTGACAATAAGTCTTTCGTGAGCACTTTGCTCTTTTTTTTTTTTTTTTTTTTAAAGATGGCTTGTCACACTACTTAGAACAAAAAATTAAAAGAGTTCAACAAACGGAGGGACGGCATGTTCCTCATATAGTAATTTAAAAGGAGTCATTGGGACAAGATCGATTAATTAATTATTACACAACTATTATTATCACGTATACATTACAATGATTATTTATCAAAGTCATTACAACCTTTGTACAAATAATAAATTACATAACTATATATTTATATACGTAACAATGCATGAAACGGGAAAGACAAATCGGTGAATTTCCGTCTTACAAACAAAGAAAAAAGGTTAAACTAAAGACGCAAATCGGTCAATTCAGGTTGAATTTAATTCTCTTTTACAACACAAAAAAAAGGTTGAATTAAATTCTTAACTTACATTTTTCTTAAATTAAATTCTTAAATTAAATTCTCTTAAATTACAAAGAAAAAGTTGAATTCAATTGACTGCATTGAAAACTAACTTGGGACTTGAAATAAAAATGACTTGGGACTCGGAATAAAAATGACTTGGAATAAATCTCTGACATGGAATAAATCTCTCTAACTTCAAATAAAACTCTCTGACTTCAAATAAAACTCTCTGACTTCAATTAAAACTCTCTGACTTCCAATATAACTGACTTCGAATATAACTCTCTGACTTCGAATATAACTCTGACTTCAATATAACTCTGACTTGAACTCTATCAAGTATTCTGAAACTGAAAATGAAACTTAACTGTCTAACTTGAACGCTTGTCAAGTGAAGATTAACTGAAAATGGAAAATGACTGCACTTGATCTTTATCAAGTGGAGACGATTAACCTCTGTTTTGGTTGACCCTCTTGGTGCAACCTTCTGACTTGAAAAACTGACTTCAAAAAATGACTTCAAAAAATGACTTCAAAAAAATGACTTCAAAATTACTTCAAGTATCTTTATAAATCTCTGGGGTTTGGTTGTCCCTTTTGGTTACAACCAACTGAAACTGTCTGAAAACTGAAAATGGAACTTGAAACTGCTTCAAGTAACTCTATAACTCTATAACTCTATAAACTCTCTCTTTCTTAATTTGCAAGTCAATTCAATTCAGTAATTGAAAAAAATTTGCAAACAAAAAAAAAAAAAAAATGTAAACAACATTTTACTCGAATGTACGGGAAGGTACATAAAATAAAATTATTCTATACTGAATATAATAGTGCAAATAACTGTGACAATTGACTCTGCGACAATTGACTCTGCGACAATTGACTCTGCGACAATTGACTCTGTGACAATTAACTCTCTTTGAAATTAACTCTCTTTGAAATTAACTCTCTTTGAAATTAACTCTCTTTGAAATTAACTCTCTTACTTTTAACTCTCTTTGAAATTAACTCTCTTTGAAATTAACTCTGTTACAATTAACTCTCTTTGAAATTAACTCTTTGAAATTAACTCTCTGTTACAATTAACTCTCTGTTACAATTAACTCTCTGTTACAATTAACTCTCTGTTAAAATTACTGTTTCAATAAAAAAAAGTGTATCACTGGTGTCTGAAGTGTTCACTGTGTTTTGTGTTAAATTCTGGTTTGATACTCATTATTAACTGTTAATAATAGTGACTTTTCAAATGTTTATAAATTACTTAAAAAAAAAAACTGTACTTAACAAAATTTTCTATGGGGAAAATCCTTGAGACGTGTCCTGAAGACGTCTTGTTGGCTACTTCTTCTTGGATGAAAACTAGGCGTGGAGAACTTGGAGTCGTGACACACCGGTTCAAGGGTGGATGTTACGAACTAGAAGTCGTGACACGCCGGTCAACTGGGTGTTGGTTCTGGTTCCAGGGTCTGGAAGACTGGAAGAATCCTGGAGTCGTGAAGATCCTGGTTAAAGGGTCGCCAGAATGTTAGAATCCTCTTCTTAAAATAATCTTCTTAAAATCTTCTTCTTAAAGTAATCTTCTTCTTAAAATAATCTTTTTATCCTGGTGCAGGGTAATTTCTATCTTGGCCAAAGAGTGGCCTCTTCTTAAAATCCTCTTCTTCTTAAAATAATCTTCTTATTATCCTGATGCAGGGTAATTTCTATTCTTGGCCAAAGAGTGGCCACTTGTTAAAATCTTGTTAAAATCTTCTTCTTCTTAAAAATCTTCTTGTTAAAAATCTTCCTCTTCTTAAAAATCTTCTTCTTAAAAATCTTCTTCTTAAAAATCTTCTTCTTATAAATATTCTTCGTAAAATCATCATCTTATCCTGGTAAAGGGTCTTCTTATCCTGGCAAGGTCGCCAGACTGTTAACCCCTCCGTCTATGGCCCTGAGTCGGTTAGGATTCGACGGGGGTTCTGGTTAGGAGGCAAGCAACGGATGTTTCTTCTTTATACTTTTCTATAATTCTTTTCGGTCGCCTTAAATGGTGGGTCGCCACTCTGTTAAACCCTTGGCTACAGACTCGCCAGACTGTTATGCCAATATCTTCTATGGTGCTTGGGTTGTCTCTTTCTCTCGCTTATGGGTCGAGAATTATTACTTCTTCTCTTGCTATAATACTCTGATCCTTTCTCGTATACTAAAATTTATCGACTTTTCTTTTATAACTTGTCGACTTACTGACTGAGTTCCTGAAGAGAACAAGGCTCGAAGGAAAAAGATAAAAAAAACTTCTTTTACTGTGGTTTACTTCTCAAAAATTACAGTTAGTACTCTGAATTTACAGGGGTAGAGGTTCGACCTCTTTCGACCATGGCTCAGGCCGGAATCTAAAAATATTAAGAAGGCAAGGGGCCTCTGCCCCCTCCCCGCAGCGAGGCTGCTAACAAAGAAGAGTCTCGTAATGAAGTTCTCTGTTGAAGTGGTCCAATGGAGAAGAGCAATGAATGAAGTGGCGCCTGATTTTACAAGTACATGTATAATATAGCCTAAATGTTTGGGGGAGACAGTCGAAGGTTAAGTTTCCCCCCTTTTTTTAAACACATCAGATGTTTTTGAATGATTGCAAATAAGAATTTAAAAATAAAAATAAAAAATAATTTGTATTTTTCGCCGAGTCTATATTTATGAAGGCGATATCATTTCGTAATAGTACACAAGTACAAATTAAGTACATGACTGAGTACGTATTAATTTTGGTTCATTACAATTACGATTACAATTACCAATTAATTCATATTCACTTGTTGTTTAATTACACTTCCATTTTGAAGTACATTCTTACATGATAAATTAAATCATTACATTTAATTACAGTTTCAATGAAGTACATTACAAGTTATTGTTAATTACAGTTTCATTAAAGTACATTACGTTATATTAAATTAAAGTATTACAGTTAATTACAATTAAACAGTTACTATAACTTTGTTTTGTTTTTACAGTGTTTCTTATTAATAGACAATTAAGATGTTAAATATAATACAACGTACATGGCACTTACGAGATAATTTATTTACGAAATAATATGCTATAATATGTTATGAATTTGAAATCAGAGCGAACGGAGGTATTTTATCTTGGAGGCGCTCGATTCTGTCGTAGTGAGTGGAATTCGATCTTACTAAGCATTTTTTTGAGTTCACCTCGGGAGGTCATATAATTAAAAATAAAAATAAAAAAATAATACGAGAACGTTTTTTCGCGTTCTCGAACGAACGCCCAAAGTTTCGCGCGTCACAAATTGACACGAGTAAACATAGACTGATAAGTTGATAGGGCATAAGTAGACAATAGGTAGATGAATGAATAAGTAATAAAATTAATAAAGGATAGCGGTCAAGAAAGAACATGAATGTAAGAATGAGTATGGTTGAATAATAATGTTTATACTACATAACATATAAATAATGACTTCTATAGTGTTTCGTCCTTAGCATGATGTTAAAGAATTTTCATACATTGGATACTAGATATATGATGAAGGGGAAATGTGACGTCATAGTTATTGAATTTTTACGTATAGTACAAATCATTATTTGGAAGATTTACAAGAACAAATTAGAGACACAGAGTGGGAAACGTAAAGAGAATAAAGTTATTTTATGACGTCATAGTGTATAAGTCATTATTAGAAAGATGAATTAGAAAAATACAGGAATGAATAAAGACGTACAAATCGAAATTCTATCCAAAACTCGCTTATGCGATTTTTGGTTTCTTATGTAAAAATGGACATTCGAACATAAAACTATACGAACATAAGTATTGCATGAAGACAGTGAATCCATATAATGATGGTGTAGGAATTGTTCATTGTTCACTTTTTACATTGCTCTCCCCTTTTTTTTTAAATGATATTTATACAATAATATAATAAAATTAATACAATACAATTGAGAAAATAACATCGTAACTAATTCAAGTTAGGTGACGAATTTTTCTTTGCATTACAAGTTTTATACAGAACAAGTGAGTTATTATATAATATAAAAGAATTCAAAGATTAATACTTTAATTTAGATAAACAATTAAGCTAGACAAAGAATGATATTGTAAAATTTTTAGCAAAATTTTATTATTATTTTTTTTTGTGGGGAAAATTACATTCATAATGAATAGGTAAAAGTGAAAAATATAAATCGTACAATCTATAAGCTAATTTTTATTGACTAGTGTAGGTAAAAATAGAATTACGTAATGGATGATGTATAGACCTGTGGTCTAGTGTGTATTTTTGTGTACTAGGTATAAAGTGTGTAGCTGATAATTTCGAGAGACAGATTAAGTTGAGAGGATTGTTCAATTAACTGAATAAATGCATGAGCAAGATATATTAGAAAGCAAAAATGATTAAAACTAAATAGCATGGTTTGCACTTACGTAATGAAATAGTTTTATTGTGATATTCAATGATTTTATATATAGTGTGCATGCATTTTTATTGACTGTTGTAGGTACAAATCGAATTACGTAGTGGATGATGTATAGACCTGTGGTCAAATGTGTATTTATGTTTATTGGGTACAAAGTGTGTATCTGATAATTTCGAGACAGATTAGCTGAGAGGATTGTTAAATTAACTGTATAAATGCATGAGCAAGATATATTAGGAAGCAAAAATGATTAAGACTAAATAGCATAGTTTGCACTTACGTGCTATGAAATAGTTTGTTGTGACATCCAATGATTTTAGCATAAGGTTTGTATATATATATATATATATATATATATATGTATATAGTGCGCATACATGCGTGTGTATGTGTAGGGATTTGGGAGGTTTTTGAATTAACAAAGTTTAAAAATAATGTATAATAATTTAAGATGGGTTTATGGTTATAAAATCTTTTAAGTTTAAGTCAGTTATTGTTATTATTATTATCATTATTATTATAAAATCCCTTAAGCTCAAGGTCAATTATTATAAAATTCTAAATTACAGGTATCGTTTAGTTGTCGGAAAATTAACCCAAAAATGGGTCATTTAAGTGACTATAGTTACTAATATCTAATTGTAAAACACAATAAAACTTAAACTTTTAAGTTCAAAGAAATGTATAATGGTCATCAAAGAGTTAAAAATAAAAAAACACAACTTAACATAAATTGAGCCATCGTACCAAAGAGGAATTAACCATGGTTGAACCATTTCTCTGGTTGACACAGTTCAACTGGGGTTGGGGGTGTTAAAATAAAATAAAATAAAAAGACAAAGTTTGGAGTACGACATTCGGGGGAACTGAGTGACTAAGCGGGGGATATAAGTCTGAAATTGACAATAAGTCTTTCGTGAGCACTTTGCTCTTTTTTTTTTTTTTTTTTTAAAGATGGCTTGTCACACTACTTAGAACAAAAAATTAAAAGAGTTCAACAAACGGAGGGACGGCATGTTCCTCATATAGTAATTTAAAAGGAGTCATTGGGACAAGATCGATTAATTAATTATTACACAACTATTATTATCACGTATACATTACAATGATTATCAAAGTCATTACAACCTTTGTACAAATAATAAATGAAACGGGAAAGACAAATCGGTGAATTTCCGTCTTACAAACAAAGAAAAAAGGTTAAACTAAAGACGCAAATCGGTCAATTCAGGTTGAATTTAATTCTCTTTTACAACACAAAAAAAAGGTTGAATTAAATTCTTTACTTACATTTTTCTTAAATTAAATTCTTAAATTAAATTCTCTTAAATTACGAAGAAAAAGTTGAATTCAATTGACTGCATTGAAAACTAACTTGGGACTTGAAATAAAAATGACTTGGGACTCGGAATAAAAATGACTTGGAATAAATCTCTGACATGGAATAAATCTCTCTAACTTCAAATAAAACTCTCTGACTTCAAATAAAACTCTCTGACTTCAATTAAAACTCTCTGACTTCAAATAAAACTCTCTGACTTCAAATAAAACTCTCTGACTTCGAATATAACTGACTTCGAATATAACTCTCTGACTTCGAATATAACTCTGACTTCGAATATAACTCTGACTTGAACTCTATCAAGTATTCTGAAACTGAAAATGAAACTTAACTGTCTAACTTGAACGCTTGTCAAGTGAAGATTAACTGAAAATGGAAAATGACTGCACTTGATCTTTATCAAGTGGAGACGATTAACCTCTGTTTTGGTTGACCCTCTTGGTGCAACCTTCTGACTTGAAAAACTGACTTCAAAAAATGACTTCAAAAAATGACTTCAAAAAAATGACTTCAAAAAAATGACTTCAAAATTACTTCAAGTATCTTTATAAATCTCTGGGGTTTGGTTGTCCCTTTTGGTTACAACCAACTGAAACTGTCTGAAAACTGAAAATGGAACTTGAAACTGCTTCAAGTAACTCTATAACTCTATAACTCTATAAACTCTCTCTTTCTTAATTTGCAAGTCAATTCAATTCAGTAATTGAAAAAAATTTGCAAACAAAAAAAAAAAAAAAATGTAAACAACATTTTACTCGAATGTACGGGAAGGTACATAAAATAAAATTATTCTATACTGAATATAATAGTGCAAATAACTGTGACAATTGACTCTGCGACAATTGACTCTGCGACAATTGACTCTGTGACAATTAACTCTCTTTGAAATTAACTCTCTTTGAAATTAACTCTCTTACTTTTAACTCTCTTTGAAATTAACTCTCTTTGAAATTAACTCTGTTACAATTAACTCTCTTTGAAATTAACTCTCTTTGAAATTAACTCTCTGTTACAATTAACTCTCTGTTACAATTAACTCTCTGTTACAATTAACTCTCTGTTAAAATTACTGTTTCAATAAAAAAAAGTGTATCACTGGTGTCTGAAGTGTTCACTGTGTTTTGTGTTAAATTCTGGTTTGATACTCATTATTAACTGTTAATAATAGTGACTTTTCAAATGTTTATAAATTACTTAAAAAAAAAAACTGTACTTAACAAAATTTTCTATGGGGAAAATCCTTGAGACGTGTCCTGAAGACGTCTTGTTGGCTACTTCTTCTTGAAAACTAGGCGTGGAGAACTTGGAGTCGTGACACACCGGTTCAAGGGTGGATGTTACGAACTAGAAGTCGTGACACGCCGGTCAACTGGGTGTTGGTTCTGGTTCCAGGGTCTGGAAGACTGGAAGAATCCTGGAGTCGTGAAGATCCTGGTTAAAGGGTCGCCAGAATGTTAGAATCCTCTTCTTAAAATAATCTTCTTAAAATCTTCTTCTTAAAGTAATCTTCTTCTTAAAATAATCTTTTTATCCTGGTGCAGGGTAATTTCTATCTTGGCCAAAGAGTGGCCTCTTCTTAAAATCCTCTTCTTCTTAAAATAATCTTCTTATTATCCTGATGCAGGTAATTTCTATTCTTGGCCAAAGAGTGGCCACTTGTTAAAATCTTGTTAAAATCTTCTTCTTCTTAAAAATCTTCTTGTTAAAAATCTTCCTCTTCTTAAAAATCTTCTTGTTAAAAATCTTCTTCTTAAAAATCTTCTTGTTAAAAATCTTCTTCTTATAAATATTCTTCGTAAAATCATCATCTTATCCTGGTAAAGGGTCTTCTTATCCTGGCAAGGTCGCCAGACTGTTAACCCCTCCGTCTATGGCCCTGAGTCGGTTAGGATTCGACGGGGGTTCTGGTTAGGAGGCAAGCAACGGATGTTCTTCTTTATACTTTTCTATAATTCTTTTCGGTCGCCTTAAATGGTGGGTCGCCACTCTGTTAAACCCTTGGCTACAGACTCGCCAGACTGTTATGCCAATATCTTCTATGGTGCTTGGGTTGTCTCTTTCTCTCGCTTATGGGTCGAGAATTATTACTTCTTCTCTTGCTATAATACTCTGATCCTTTCTCGTATACTAAAATTTATCGACTTTTCTTTTATAACTTGTCGACTTACTGACTGAGTTCCTGAAGAGAACAAGGCTCGAAGGAAAAAGATAAAAAAAACTTCTTTTACTGTGGTTTACTTCTCAAAAATTACAGTTAGTACTCTGAATTTACAGGGGTAGAGGTTCGACCTCTTTCGACCATGGCTCAGGCCGGAATCTAAAAATATTAAGAAGGCAAGGGGCCTCTGCCCCTCCCCGCAGCGAGGCTGCTAACAAAGAAGAGTCTCGTAATGAAGTTCTCTGTTGAAGTGGTCCAATGGAGAAGAGCAATGAATGAAGTGGCGCCTGATTTTACAAGTACATGTATAATATAGCCTAAATGTTTGGGGGAGACAGTCGAAGGTTAAGTTTCCCCCCTTTTTTTAAACACATCAGATGTTTTTGAATGATTGCAAATAAGAATTTAAAAATAAAAATAAAAAATAATTTGTATTTTTCGCCGAGTCTATATTTATGAAGGCGATATCATTTCGTAATAGTACACAAGTACAAATTAAGTACATGACTGAGTACGTATTAATTTTGGTTCATTACAATTACGATTACAATTACCAATTAATTCATATTCACTTGTTGTTTAATTACACTTCCATTTTGAAGTACATTCTTACATGATAAATTAAATCATTACATTTAATTACAGTTTCAATGAAGTACATTACAAGTTATTGTTAATTACAGTTTCATTAAAGTACATTACGTTATATTAAATTAAAGTATTACAGTTAATTACAATTAAACAGTTACTATAACTTTGTTTTGTTTTTACAGTGTTTCTTATTAATAGACAATTAAGATGTTAAATATAATACAACGTACATGGCACTTACGAGATAATTTATTTACGAAATAATATGCTATAATATGTTATGAATTTGAAATCAGAGCGAACGGAGGTATTTATCTTGGAGGCGCTCGATTCTGTCGTAGTGAGTGGAATTCGATCTTACTAAGCATTTTTTTGAGTTCACCTCGGGAGGTCATATAATTAAAAATAAAAATTAAAAAAATAATACGAGAACGTTTTTTCGCGTTCTCGAACGAACGCCCAAAGTTTCGCGCGTCACAAATTGACACGAGTAAACATAGACTGATAAGTTGATAGGGCATAAGTAGACAATAGGTAGATGAATGAATAAGTAATAAAATTAATAAAGGATAGCGGTCAAGAAAGAACATGAATGTAAGAATGAGTATGGTTGAATAATAATGTTTATACTACATAACATATAAATAATGACTTCTATAGTGTTTCGTCCTTAGCATGATGTTAAAGAATTTTCATACATTGGATACTAGATATATGATGAAGGGGAAATGTGACGTCATAGTTATTGAATTTTTACGTATAGTACAAATCATTATTTGGAAGATTTACAAGAACAAATTAGAGACACAGAGTGGAAACGTAAAGAGAATAAAGTTATTTTATGACGTCATAGTGTATAAGTCATTATTAGAAAGATGAATTAGAAAAATACAGGAATGAATAAAGACGTACAAATCGAAATTCTATCCAAAACTCGCTTATGCGATTTTTGGTTTCTTATGTAAAAATGGACATTCGAACATAAAACTATACGACATAAGTATTGCATGAAGACAGTGAATCCATATAATGATGGTGTAGGAATTGTTCATTGTTCACTTTTTACATTGCTCTCCCCTTTTTTTTTAAATGATATTTATACAATAATATATAAAATTAATACAATACAATTGAGAAAATAACATCGTAACTAATTCAAGTTAGGTGACGAATTTTTCTTTGCATTACAAGTTTTATACAGAACAAGTGAGTTATT
The DNA here is from genome assembly GCA_023014485.1 of Bathynomus jamesi. Classification (NCBI taxonomy): domain Eukaryota; kingdom Metazoa; phylum Arthropoda; class Malacostraca; order Isopoda; family Cirolanidae; genus Bathynomus; species Bathynomus jamesi. The sequence goes on from JAJOZX010002175.1 coordinate 721,899, forward strand.
ATATAATATAAAAGAATTCAAAGATTAATACTTTAATTTAGATAAACAATTAAGCTAGACAAAGAATGATATTGTAAAATTTTTAGCAAAATTTTATTATTATTTTTTTTTGTGGGGAAAATTACATTCATAATGAATAGGTAAAAGTGAAAAATATAAATCGTACAATCTATAAGCTAATTTTTTATTGACTAGTGTAGGTAAAAATAGAATTACGTAATGGATGATGTATAGACCTGTGGTCTAGTGTGTATTTTTGTGTACTAGGTATAAAGTGTGTAGCTGATAATTTCGAGAGACAGATTAAGTTGAGAGGATTGTTCAATTAACTGAATAAATGCATGAGCAAGATATATTAGAAAGCAAAAATGATTAAAACTAAATAGCATGGTTTGCACTTACGTAATGAAATAGTTTATTGTGATATTCAATGATTTTATATATAGTGTGCATGCATTTTTATTGACTGTTGTAGGTACAAATCGAATTACGTAGTGGATGATGTATAGACCTGTGGTCAAATGTGTATTTATGTTTATTGGGTACAAAGTGTGTATCTGATAATTTCGAGACAGATTAGCTGAGAGGATTGTTAAATTAACTGTATAAATGCATGAGCAAGATATATTAGGAAGCAAAAATGATTAAGACTAAATAGCATAGTTTGCACTTACGTGCTATGAAATAGTTTGTTGTGACATCCAATGATTTTAGCATAAGGTATATATATATATATATATATATATATATATATAGTGCGCATACATGCGTGTGTATGTGTAGGGATTTGGGAGGTTTTTGAATTAACAAAGTTTAAAATAATGTATAATAATTTAAGATGGGTTTATGGTTATAAATCTTTTAAGTTTAAGTCAGTTATTGTTATTATTATTATCATTATTATTATAAAATCCCTTAAGCTCAAGGTCAATTATTATAAAATTCTAAATTACAGGTATCGTTTAGTTGTCGGAAAATAACCCAAAAATGGGTCATTTAAGTGACTATAGTTACTAATATCTAATTGTAAAACACAATAAAACTTAAACTTTTAAGTTCAAAGAAATGTATAATGGTCATCAAAGAGTTAAAAATAAAAAAACACAACTTAACATAAATTGAGCCATCGTACCAAAGAGGAATTAACCATGGTTGAACCATTTCTCTGGTTGACACAGTTCAACTGGGGTTGGGGGTGTTAAAATAAAATAAAATAAAAAGACAAAGTTTGGAGTACGACATTCGGGGGAACTGAGTGACTAAGCGGGGGATATAAGTCTGAAATTGACAATAAGTCTTTCGTGAGCACTTTGCTCTTTTTTTTTTTTTTTTTAAAGATGGCTTGTCACACTACTTAGAACAAAAAATTAAAAGAGTTCAACAAACGGAGGGACGGCATGTTCCTCATATAGTAATTTAAAAGGAGTCATTGGGACAAGATCGATTAATTAATTATTACACAACTATTATTATCACGTATACATTACAATGATTATCAAAGTCATTACAACCTTTGTACAAATAATAAATGAAACGGGAAAGACAAATCGGTGAATTTCCGTCTTACAAACAAAGAAAAAAGGTTAAACTAAAGACGCAAATCGGTCAATTCAGGTTGAATTTAATTCTCTTTTACAACACAAAAAAAAGGTTGAATTAAATTCTTTACTTACATTTTTCTTAAATTAAATTCTTAAATTAAATTCTCTTAAATTACGAAGAAAAGTTGAATTCAATTGACTGCATTGAAAACTAACTTGGGACTTGAAATAAAAATGACTTGGGACTCGGAATAAAAATGACTTGGAATAAATCTCTGACATGGAATAAATCTCTCTAACTTCAAATAAAACTCTCTGACTTCAAATAAAACTCTCTGACTTCAATTAAAACTCTCTGACTTCAAATAAAACTCTCTGACTTCAAATAAAACTCTCTGACTTCGAATATAACTGACTTCGAATAACTCTCTGACTTCGAATATAACTCTGACTTCGAATATAACTCTGACTTGAACTCTATCAAGTATTCTGAAACTGAAAATGAAACTTAACTGTCTAACTTGAACGCTTGTCAAGTGAAGATTAACTGAAATGGAAAATGACTGCACTTGATCTTTATCAAGTGGAGACGATTAACCTCTGTTTTGGTTGACCCTCTTGGTGCAACCTTCTGACTTGAAAACTGACTTCAAAAATGACTTCAAAAAATGACTTCAAAAAAATGACTTCAAAAAAATGACTTCAAAATTACTTCAAGTATCTTTATAAATCTCTGGGTTTGGTTGTCCTTTTGGTTACAACCAACTGAAACTGTCTGAAAACTGAAAATGGAACTTGAAACTGCTTCAAGTAACTCTATAACTCTATAACTCTATAAACTCTCTCTTTCTTAATTTGCAAGTCAATTCAATTCAGTAATTGAAAAAAATTTGCAAACAAAAAAAAAAAAAAATGTAAACAACATTTTACTCGAATGTACGGGAAGGTACATAAAATAAAATTATTCTATACTGAATATAATAGTGCAAATAACTGTGACAATTGACTCTGCGACAATTGACTCTGCGACAATTGACTCTGTGACAATTAACTCTCTTTGAAATTAACTCTCTTTGAAATTAACTCTCTTACTTTTAACTCTCTTTGAAATTAACTCTCTTTGAAATTAACTCTGTTACAATTAACTCTCTTTGAAATTAACTCTCTTTGAAATTAACTCTCTGTTACAATTAACTCTCTGTTACAATTAACTCTCTGTTACAATTAACTCTCTGTTAAAATTACTGTTTCAATAAAAAAAAAGTGTATCACTGGTGTCTGAAGTGTTCACTGTGTTTTGTTTAAATTCTGGTTTGATACTCATTATTAACTGTTAATATAGTGACTTTTCAAATGTTTATAAATTACTTAAAAAAAAAAACTGTACTTAACAAAATTTTCTATGGGGAAAATCCTTGAGACGTGTCCTGAAGACGTCTTGTTGGCTACTTCTTCTTGGATGAAAACTAGGCGTGGAGAACTTGGAGTCGTGACACACCGGTTCAAGGGTGGATGTTACGAACTAGAAGTCGTGACACGCCGGTCAACTGGGTGTTGGTTCTGGTTCCAGGGTCTGGAGACTGGAAGAATCCTGGAGTCGTGAAGATCCTGGTTAAAGGGTCGCCAGAATGTTAGAATCTCTTCTTAAAATAATCTTCTTAAAATCTTCTTCTTAAAGTAATCTTCTTCTTAAAATAATCTTTTTATCCTGGTGCAGGGTAATTTCTATCTTGGCCAAAGAGTGGCCTCTTCTTAAAATCCTCTTCTTCTTAAAATAATCTTCTTATTATCCTGATGCAGGGTAATTTCTATTCTTGGCCAAAGAGTGGCCACTTGTTAAAATCTTGTTAAAATCTTCTTCTTCTTAAAAATCTTCTTGTTAAAAATCTTCCTCTTCTTAAAAATCTTCTTGTTAAAAATCTTCTTCTTAAAAATCTTCTTGTTAAAAATCTTCTTCTTATAAATATTCTTCGTAAAATCATCATCTTATCCTGGTAAAGGGTCTTCTTATCCTGGCAAGGTCGCCAGACTGTTAACCCCTCCGTCTATGGCCCTGAGTCGGTTAGGATTCGACGGGGGTTCTGGTTAGGAGGCAAGCAACGGATGTTTCTTCTTTATACTTTTCTATAATTCTTTTCGGTCGCCTTAAATGGTGGGTCGCCACTCTGTTAAACCCTTGGCTACAGACTCGCCAGACTGTTATGCCAATATCTTCTATGGTGCTTGGGTTGTCTCTTTCTCTCGCTTATGGGTCGAGAATTATTACTTCTTCTCTTGCTATAATACTCTGATCCTTTCTCGTATACTAAAATTTATCGACTTTTCTTTTATAACTTGTCGACTTACTGACTGAGTTCCTGAAGAGAACAAGGCTCGAAGGAAAAAGATAAAAAAAACTTCTTTTACTGTGGTTTACTTCTCAAAAATTACAGTTAGTACTCTGAATTTACAGGGGTAGAGGTTCGACCTCTTTCGACCATGGCTCAGGCCGGAATCTAAAAATATTAAGAAGGCAAGGGGCCTCTGCCCCCTCCCCGCAGCGAGGCTGCTAACAAAGAAGAGTCTCGTAATGAAGTTCTCTGTTGAAGTGGTCCAATGGAGAAGAGCAATGAATGAAGTGGCGCCTGATTTTACAAGTACATGTATAATATAGCCTAAATGTTTGGGGGAGACAGTCGAAGGTTAAGTTTCCCCCCTTTTTTTAAACACATCAGATGTTTTTGAATGATTGCAAATAAGAATTTAAAAAATAAAAATAAAAAATAATTTGTATTTTTCGCCGAGTCTATATTTATGAAGGCGATATCATTTCGTAATAGTACACAAGTACAAATTAAGTACATGACTGAGTACGTATTAATTTTGGTTCATTACAATTACGATTACAATTACCAATTAATTCATATTCACTTGTTGTTTAATTACACTTCCATTTTGAAGTACATTCTTACATGATAAATTAAATCATTACATTTAATTACAGTTTCAATGAAGTACATTACAAGTTATTGTTAATTACAGTTTCATTAAAGTACATTACGTTATATTAAATTAAAGTATTACAGTTAATTACAATTAAACAGTTACTATAACTTTGTTTTGTTTTTACAGTGTTTCTTATTAATAGACAATTAAGATGTTAAATATAATACAACGTACATGGCACTTACGAGATAATTTATTTACGAAATAATATGCTATAATATGTTATGAATTTGAAATCAGAGCGAACGGAGGTATTTTATCTTGGAGGCGCTCGATTCTGTCGTAGTGAGTGGAATTCGATCTTACTAAGCATTTTTTTGAGTTCACCTCGGGAGGTCATATAATTAAAAATAAAAATTAAAAAAATAATACGAGAACGTTTTTTCGCGTTCTCGAACGAACGCCCAAAGTTTCGCGCGTCACAAATTGACACGAGTAAACATAGACTGATAAGTTGATAGGGCATAAGTAGACAATAGGTAGATGAATGAATAAGTAATAAAATTAATAAAGGATAGCGGTCAAGAAAGAACATGAATGTAAGAATGAGTATGGTTGAATAATAATGTTTATACTACATAACATATAAATAATGACTTCTATAGTGTTTCGTCCTTAGCATGATGTTAAAGAATTTTCATACATTGGATACTAGATATATGATGAAGGGGAAATGTGACGTCATAGTTATTGAATTTTTACGTATAGTACAAATCATTATTTGGAAGATTTACAAGAACAAATTAGAGACACAGAGTGGGAAACGTAAAGAGAATAAAGTTATTTTATGACGTCATAGTGTATAAGTCATTATTAGAAAGATGAATTAGAAAAATACAGGAATGAATAAAGACGTACAAATCGAAATTCTATCCAAAACTCGCTTATGCGATTTTTGGTTTCTTATGTAAAAATGGACATTCGAACATAAAACTATACGAACATAAGTATTGCATGAAGACAGTGAATCCATATAATGATGGTGTAGGAATTGTTCATTGTTCACTTTTTACATTGCTCTCCCCTTTTTTTTTTAAATGATATTTATACAATAATATAATAAAATTAATACAATACAATTGAGAAAATAACATCGTAACTAATTCAAGTTAGGTGACGAATTTTTCTTTGCATTACAAGTTTTATACAGAACAAGTGAGTTATTATATAATATAAAAGAATTCAAAGATTAATACTTTAATTTAGATAAACAATTAAGCTAGACAAAGAATGATATTGTAAAATTTTTAGCAAAATTTTATTATTATTTTTTTTTGTGGGGAAAATTACATTCATAATGAATAGGTAAAAGTGAAAAATATAAATCGTACAATCTATAAGCTAATTTTTATTGACTAGTGTAGGTAAAAATAGAATTACGTAATGGATGATGTATAGACCTGTGGTCTAGTGTGTATTTTTGTGTACTAGGTATAAAGTGTGTAGCTGATAATTTCGAGAGACAGATTAAGTTGAGAGGATTGTTCAATTAACTGAATAAATGCATGAGCAAGATATATTAGAAAGCAAAAATGATTAAAACTAAATAGCATGGTTTGCACTTACGTAATGAAATAGTTTTATTGTGATATTCAATGATTTTATATATAGTGTGCATGCATTTTTATTGACTGTTGTAGGTACAAATCGAATTACGTAGTGGATGATGTATAGACCTGTGGTCAAATGTGTATTTATGTTTATTGGGTACAAAGTGTGTATCTGATAATTTCGAGACAGATTAGCTGAGAGGATTGTTAAATTAACTGTATAAATGCATGAGCAAGATATATTAGGAAGCAAAAATGATTAAGACTAAATAGCATAGTTTGCACTTACGTGCTATGAAATAGTTTGTTGTGACATCCAATGATTTTAGCATAAGGTTTGTATATATATATATATATATATATATATATATATATATAGTAATAGTGCATACATGCGTGTGTATGTGTAGGGATTTGGGAGGTTTTTGAATTAACAAAGTTTAAAAATAATGTATAATAATTTAAGATGGGTTATGGTTATAAAATTTTTAAGTTTAAGTCAGTTATTGTTATTATTATTATCATTATTATTATAAAATCCCTTAAGCTCAAGGTCAATTATTATAAAATTCTAAATTACAGGTATCGTTTAGTTGTCGGAAAATTAACCCAAAAATGGGTCATTTAAGTGACTATAGTTACTAATATCTAATTGTAAAACACAATAAAACTTAAACTTTTAAGTTCAAAGAAATGTATAATGGTCATCAAAGAGTTAAAAATAAAAAACACAACTTAACATAAATTGAGCCATCGTACCAAAGAGGAATTAACCATGGTTGAACCATTTCTCTGGTTGACACAGTTCAACTGGGGTTGGGGGTGTTAAAATAAAATAAATAAAAAACAAAGTTTGGAGTACGACATTCGGGGGAACTGAGTGACTAAGCGGGGATATAAGTCTGAAATTGACAATAAGTCTTTCGTGAGCACTTTGCTCTTTTTTTTTTTTTTTTTTTAAAGATGGCTTGTCACACTACTTAGAACAAAAAATTAAAAGAGTTCAACAAACGGAGGGACGGCATGTTCCTCATATAGTAATTTAAAAGGAGTCATTGGGACAAGATCGATTAATTAATTATTACACAACTATTATTATCACGTATACAT